>JARHVA010003799.1:0-70000 GCA_037957365.1 Torreya grandis
GTGAAACTTCTTGCAAAGATGATATAGACAACTCATTCCCCATGGCTGCCCTCATATCCTCTTGAGTCAAATCAACATGTCTAACAACTGTTGTAGGGATACCCTCAACCCCTGTAGAGACCTCTTGTTTCTCCTTCTTTCTATTTTGTGATGTGGACCTTTTACGAATGGATGCCATATATCATACTAATTTGTCTTCGAATGTAGGGTCTGAAAGAATTTCATTCATCTTCCTCTGGGTTTCAGCCAACATATTCAAACTTTGTTTCAACTTCTTCATATCCTTGTCCCACTATTTCTGAGTACTTGAAGACATCATGGATACTTCGCTGATTCAATCTACCCACTCTACCCAACAGGATGGTAGGAATTTAGCTCTGATACCACTGTAATATCCCTTTGGATACCAAAACAAAAGCTCTGATACCATTGTAATATCCCCTTCAAATAGGGAATATAGAAACACAAAAGCTCTGAACAAAGATGCGATTTTGTAGAATAAATTCAAATAAACAAATCAACCATAGTAAATCTCTTAACTACCAATCAAAGATCTTATTATTCATCTAGATGATTACAATAGTTGTCCTCTGTCATGCATATACAAAATATGAAAATATAGTCTTGAAAACTTGATTCCTCTAGCAAACTAGAAATAACCCTAGGTCTGTGCGGCTCTCAGGTCGCTGTGTCAAAAACATAATCGCCATCATCGGTCAATACACTATCGACGTCAGTAACTATGGGTCCTTCTCTGCTGACGTCGGTCCTTCAGTCAGTCGATGTTGGTCACTGGGGATCTCTACCTGCTGATGTCGGTATTTGCGTGGATCTGTACAGATCTGTATGGACTTCGTACGACCACCAATATAATATAACACACCCTGACTACTGAACAACCTGATCTCAAGTTATAGGATTCTAATACAGAAGATCTATATCTATATAATTTATTGAATCAAAAACCTAATATAATAAATACCTGGAAAGCTCTGTGACAACTTCTGTATGAAGTTACCTCCCAAATCTGTAAACCTCTGTGATAACTTCTGTATGAAGCTATCTCTCAATTTGGCAATAGATCAGCTGATATCTCACAGCCTCTAAATCACACACAATGAAGAGTGGACATTCTTCACTGTAAATGGAATCCTGGAACCCTTGGCTCAGTCTTCACAGAAGAATTCTTCAATATCAAAATCAATAATCAATGCATAATCAATAATGGCCTCCATGAGAAACCCTTATACCCTCAAAAAGATGTGCTTTTCCTAATTAGCATTTTCTTAAATTAGAATTAGGGTTTCTAATTAAAAAATAGGCCAAATAATTAATATTTTATTAAATCAATCAAATATTAATATCTCCCTCAATATATGTCCGATCCTCGAACCGACTGAAGCTGGTGAATCAGGGAGTGATTTTGCACATGACCATACCAAATAAGGGTACTCTATTACATGTCAAATATCCCTAAAAAGTAGGAGCTTAGGCAAACATGTCTGAAAGAGCTTGAATGAAAGCCAAATGTAGAAATTCTGCTAATTGAAGCCAAGTCAAGCTCCATCATGACCCTCTATCCATCCTATCAGCCTACGAGGGTCGCAAGATAGGCTAATCATCAACTCTAAGTGATGTCACCTAAAAATGGGACATGAAAACTATCCACCACTCTCACATAATAAATAAACCTATATCTTACTTAATAACTTCTATACATCCTTAACATGCCTTTATAACAGATCATGATACCTTATTAGGCCAGATAGGGTCTAGAAGTGGTTTAGGTGTAGACTTGTCCTCAAGGTCTTACCCCTTTAGGTTTACCCTGAGACTCTTATGAGTGATATAATGACTCACATACATACTCAAGAAACCTCATATAACCACTCATTCCTATGTGCACTCATCTCACCAAAATCATGCTCATACCTTATCACAAGGACTCTTTATGCCATGACTAGGATTCTTAAGCACTTGAAACTTGAAAATTGACCTTAAAACACTTATGAAATTATCTAAAATTTAATTACATGATAACATAGTGCCAATAAACCTCTCACATTATTTTTCTTACTTACATCATCAAACCTTACTATGAACACCTTCTCATAGGGTCTAGACTAGGCTTCTCAAGACACCTTGTACTCAAGAACTAGTACTCAAACATGTTTACCTCAATGATATAAAATAAGAAAATTCTATAGACAACATTTACACACTACTATAAAAATCTCTTTTTGATAAACATTCTCTCATGACATTATGCATACCTAGAGCCTCATAACCTTTCTTCAATGCTCACTTTACAATCATACCTCTTTGTGGCAGCACTGACAACTTCAAGGTGACCTGAACCTTGACATCAACCAATAGAAAATACCTTAGTTTCTTTAAAATTATCTCTTTCCTTCAAATTCTCTCTTGCCTTCAAATTTTATCTTACCTTCAAATTCATCTTATCACATGGCTTCCTTGTCACATCAAGCATACAAGCTCAAACCTCAAAGACTACTCACCATGCACTTTTAGAAGATACACCCTTTTTATATCATTGAAAAAAACATGCCAATAGAGTTATCAAATTAATTTGTGTTATCATGGAATAAATGGATTGTCAAGTTGTGAGGCATAAAAATTATGGTGATAGAAGAATGAATCAATAAGATAACTAGGACAAACTACAAATGAAGTGAAAACATTTAATGATAAAATTTAGAAACTAGAATAAATGTATAAGTTATTATAAATTGCTGTAGTATTGAATATGAAAAAGAAGGGATTCCTAAGGTAGAATTTACCTCATCGGGGTGGCCAGAAATATACCTATAGATAGTGAATTGTTTTAGACTAGAAGGTAAGTTCACCCTAACATTTTATCATAACTTTTTACTGTTAAATCACTTCCACATATAAAAAAATAGTCTACCTTTCTATCTCTTAAAATCATTAGAAATCATAGCCATCACATACTAGATAAGTCATAATAATGACAATATTCACCAAGGTTGGATCTTCCTATTGTTTTAACAAGATGAACCCCTATGTGGAAAACCCATCCTTGACATCCCTATGGAAGACACATCTAATGAGGAATTACAGGTTCCAAAGAAGGAGGACAGACCCTAGCCCCTAATTATTCCCAACCCACATCCCCTTATGCCAACACCCAAACCTTTACATCCCTTCAAAATGTTTGGGAGACACTATCATAGCCTCTATAGTAAAAAAACCCAAATCCATATCCATTTCACGGAAGGAGGAAGATGGTAATAATGACAAATAATTTTTTAACTTAGATGACTCAAATTAGGAGAGCGAAAGGAAGCCGAGGGCCTTTGAAGAGAAATTAATTAAAATTAATAGGGCCATGGCTAGTCTCATTAAGGAATGGAATGATTTGAAAGCTAAGACTGACCAACTCAAGTATAAATGTGACAATGGAAAGGAAAAAGAAATCCCCTTAGATAAAAAAGACACCAATGATGAATCTGAACTAAAATTTATTGAATACACACACCCAATCCTCAAAGTTGAAAATATCCCCAAGTCTCCACATAATAAAACCAAGCAAGGTCCATTGGAAGCCCTGAGGAAACACATGCATGGTAGAATGACATAGAAATTACTAAAGTGTAGAAGTAAGGAGACAAAATGATCCACTCCATTGGATAAGGCAATCTCAAAGGAGCTTTTAGTATATATCTAGTTTATTATATGGCTTTACTTATTTTATCTCTATTAGTGTTTTTTGGTTTTTTTGCTTATTTTTAGCTGAAGACACTCTATGTTTTGTATCCCATTTTGGATTTGAGTCTTAACTTTAGGTCATACTATTTTTAAAAATTAGTAGTTATTAGATTCATATAAAAACAACTTTTTTACCTTATCTAATAAAAAATATTTAACAAAAACCAAGCCACTATATGGACATAGTAGAGACCAAACCCTAGATCAAGAAGCCATTGGTCCTATTGATTCTTCTATTCTTTTCACTATAACCCAAATAGTATATCCCAAAAGGATCATGCATTTTAATGATTTAGTATATGTTTTTCTTTTATACTTGACATTCACTTGTCTCTCCAAAACCCTCAAACTAGTTATGGGTATCTCTACCATAGTCTACATTAGTGAAATACTCTATAATGGTCATTTAAAAAACCCTAAGCCTAAAAAAATGTGTGGTATAAACTACACCTCAAAGAGGAGTCTCAAGATGGTAGAGGTTATTTTAGTCACCCCTCTGATTACCCATCTATATAAGTGATTTAATGTTATGACCAAAAATCACTCCACCTTCCACCTCTATAGAGGTTCACTAGCATAAAGAGCAAGGATAACTCATTATCCCTCAAAGGTTCAAATAATTATAAAAATGAGAAGGAAATAGGCAAGGCCTAGTCCTAGCAGAGTTGACCATAGTATTCATTTTTATGAAAAGCATAGTGTTACAATTTAGAGGTGAAGAAGAGAAATGGGGTAGACAGTAGCACATGGGAAGAAATAGCTGTGGAAAAAAGATAAAATATACTCCAATTAGACAAAAATCAGAAGATAAATCCCAACTACCCCATTGAATATATAGACAAATTTTATTCTTTTATGAACTCAACTAGGGAGGCTATGAAATAAATGTATATAAATCAGAAGCAAGTGAAACTGAGGTGCTTGTAAAACCAGATTATTTAAGCCCCAAGAGAAATTATAGATAACGTTCAAAGTGTATCCACTATGATGTGCAATATTTTGAATAACATTAGAATTTATAGAGGTGAATCCCAGCCTAAATGAGGGAAGGTGATAAAATTTTGTAAACAATTAAAAAAATTGAAAAAGGCTAAAATTCATGGTGTAATGTGCAAGGAATAGTTCATATAGTCATATGAACTTGATGAATTCCCAGGATGCATCATGGGATTTATTTTATGTAATTCTAAATGGATATGGTGCCTTTAATTGGTATACATAAATGAAATTATTGGTAGCATAACTCACATGCCAAGAGAAGGAGGCCATAGAGATCCTAAATACATGAGTGCCACACATGAGATAACCTCTATAGTGTAGTTGATAAATAGTCCCAATTTTGAGTCACTTATCAAAGTAACTACCAATAGACTCAAAGCATAAGTAAATGACACTATTTTCAAGATTAATGAAGATAATTTTTAATTGATAAAGTTTGTGAAGAATAATGTAACTAATGCAAAGGCACTCAGAGTTGGATTCAAATCCTCTAAATCTGATCACACAAGGTTTATAGGTGAATTTAATATGATATTTAAACCTTATATGCTAAATTATGACATTATTAATAAGTAACTTAAGGTTGATTAGGCATTATTTGAAAAACTGAAGGTTATTGAGAACACTGCTAGGATAACATCTATTACTCACCCAAAAACCACAATGATAATAAAAACTCAAGTGCCATTCTATCTAGTAGTGTCTTGTAATTCTCAGCCTACTAGTGCTTCATCAGCTCATATAATTTTTTCTATGTGAGAACCAAGCTTTTAATTCCCTAAATATGCAGTAATGTATACTTCAATGGAACCCATTTTGATTCCTCAAGAAACTACAACATGTACCATAACTATTTCAGTTATAACATTTATTATGCAATCATTTTTCTCATACAATGATGTCACATCAGCACCTCTTTAGAGATATATGTTTTCATGTGTTTTGTATATTAAGTTGAGACTCATAATCCCAGATATATTTTGGTATCTATGAATTATATTTATCAATTGTGGTTGGGGGATTGTATTCATATGCATATATTTCAATCATGCATGCCATCCATGAGTTTTCAAGTATAATATATTATTAAACAATGTAAATTTGGATTTTTCTTGGAGGATGAGGCAACCCTTCTCTAAGATTATATATACTTGTATCCTCCCAATTCTAAATATCAATGTAAACTTACTTACTTAAATAAATATAAACATAGATCTTGGTAACTAATCAATTAATTTGAAGTGTTTAACATCAAACCTATCCCAACAAAAGAAAATTAGATAGCAAATTTAGTAGCATCTTTAGCTATCAGCTTAGCACCACTCTAGGAGTCTAAACTGTGAAACTTCTCTATGGAGTTGGTTCCGTATCCTTATGTCCAAAATAATATGTATAAATTCCAAGTATCTGATGATGATAAAAAGATCATACAATTTATGAACAATTATTAGCGCTTTGAATCTCAAGTAATAGTCAAAAAGGATTTTGTATTTATGAACATAGATGACCTGGGAGAATCTGGCATATTATATCTAAAATAGAATCATATACCTATGGGAATGGTCTCATTAGAATGATATTTTGAAATGGATACACAAGATCAAAAAAAAATAGTCTAAAGAGAATGAATCTAATTTTGTCAAAGAGAATTTCAAAACCATCTAAACTATTCAATATGTTAATCTAGGCCTGAATTTAATTGAAGCTAAGAAATATAAATTGAAGGGCCTACTCATAGAATATAAATATGTGATAGTTTGGACATATGAGTACTTAAATGTATTTGATATCAAATTCATCACACATACTATCCTGCTAAAGCTAAAACACAAGCCCTTTAGGAAATATCAGAGGTTAGTAAATCTAATTTTAGAGCCCCTCATCTAGATAAAGGTTTATAAACTCTTGGATGATAAAATGTTGATACGAACTTCATTTGATTAGATAAAACTTCATTTTTCTACCTTGATATCCCTTTATAAATTTAGCATTTTTATTTTTTTTCAATACAAGCACCATCCCAATTCATAACTCTTTTATTTTAAGTCATCTTTTCTATATTGGTATATCTTTCCCATTTAGCATTCCACATGGGTTGCTAAGTTAGTGCCTGTTAGAAATAAGAATGGAAAAATCAAGTTATGTGTCTATTTCAAGAACTTGAATAGAGCATCGTATAAATATAACTACCCTTTGCCTTCTCTAGATGAAGTAATCTAGATTGTTAGTGGATTTGAGATGATGTCCTTATTAAATGGATTCTTAATATATAATCAAGTTCTAGTAGAATCAAGACTAATTGTAATACCAAATGGGGCACTTTTACATATAAAAATATGTATTTTACCCTGATTAATGTAGGATAAACTTTCCATTAAGATATCAAATTCAATTTTCAGGGTCTTTTTAGCAAGTACATCATCATCTACATGGATGACCTCATAGTGTTTTCAAATAACATAGCTAATCATATAGATTATCTGAAAAAGGTGTTTGATTGATGCCGAAGATATGGAATATCATTGAATCTAAAGAATAGCATCTTTGGAGTTAGCAAAGGCAAACTATTAGGCCATGTCATTACCAAATATGGGATTTCTATTAACCTAGAACAAATTGAGTGTATTTCCAAGATAATGCCTCCTAACAACAAGAAAGAATTGAAGTTTTTATTTGGCAAGATAAACTTTGTGAGGAAATTCAATTTTGGATTTGTAGATATTGTTAGGCCATTGAATTCCATGTTAAAATAGGATGTTAAAATAAAATGGACAACTAAATCAAAGAATGATTTTTAGGGTATTAAATTTGTTATTGCTCAATCCTCAATTTTAATTCATCCTGATTTCATGAAATATTTATTTCTTTATTCTTTTTATTTAGAACATGTCATAGTAGTGGTACTTATGCAAATGTTAAATGATAAAAACCATTTGATTTGCTTCATGAGTAGAATCTAAAATATACATTACTAAAATATTCAATAATAGATGAGTAGATATATGTACTCATTAAAGGTATTAAAAAATTTAGAAACTATATTCTGAGGAGTAATAGATATGTTATTGTCTCATATCTAATCTTCAAATTTACACTTAGCCAAAATTATTTGGTTTAGAGAAGAGGTAAGTGGATGGAAAAAACTACAATAAATTGATCTTGAAATCAGATAAGATAAGATGGTATATGGCCAAGGGATCATCAAACTAATGAATAAGATAGATCCATCTATTCATATCAAACAAATAAATGAAATGAAAGTATATGATGATGAATGGTATGCTCACATCATCCATTACCTACTCACATGTATGTGTCCCTTTGAGATTAACAGAGATCAAAGGTGAGACATTAAGTTCAAATCAACCCATTACATGATTGAAATGGGATTTTTATAATGAAATAAATATGAAGGCATCTATTTAAGGTGTGTGTCAAAATAGGAATTTGTAGATATATTGAATAATTGACATCATAAAATAGGTATTAGACATCCCTCATGTAATGAAACTGTGCATAAAATCTTGAGAATGGGATACAAATAACCTACATTTTTCAAATACTCCCCTAATAATGTCATGACATGTCATAAATGTTAGGTATTTATAAAAAATGAATTACATGCTAGCATGCCTTTACAACTAGTCACTGAAGGATGACACTTTTATCAATTGGGTCTTGACTTTGTTGTAGTGATTGATCCATAATCCTTAGTAGGACATAAATTTCTCCTAACATCTATCGATTATTGTACCAAATAGAGGTTGTATCATGAATAATTATATATCCCAACTTGTGATAAATTTTCTAGAACAAAACATACTCACTAAGTTTAGGACTCTAATTTCATTGGTCTTTGACAATGGTCCAACATTTTAATCAGTTGAATTTACATAATGGGCCCATGATAACCATATTATAATCAAGTTTTTTTCAAATTATTAGCGTCAATGAAATGGAGTTACATATTTCACCAATAAGAATCTAATGGATTATATCAAGAAATTAGCATAACACAAACCTAGATAATAGAATTTATTGTTGAAGTATGCACTAGGGGTAGACAAAACAAGACATAAGCAAGCCCTCAAGACTTCATATTTCTTAATAGTGTATGGAAATCAACCGTTTTTTCTACTAGTTCAATCAAGAATGCATGGGAGTAGATAGAAAAATCTTGTCTAGACTACTCAACATAGTTCAAATGGAAGATGCATGAAATGAAGCATTACATAACTTCAGCAAGTGCCAATACTTGTCAAAAAATAGTTTAATAAAATATCAAAAATCAACAATTTTAGGAAAATAAACCTAGTGATTTTATGTGATAAGGCACATGAAAATAAAGGGCAACATGATAATTTCATTCTTTTGTGGGCTATTCCATACTAAATATCTAAAATAATAGGTAATAATGCATTTTGTCTGAAGGACCTCTAAGGTAATGCCCTCACTTTTCTAATCAATGGATAGTTTTTGAAACATTATTTATTGGCTACTCTAAATAGAGATGCTTTTAAATGTGATGTAATCCCAATGAAATCTCAAAATAATGCTTAATAAAATAATTAAACAATGTGAAAGAATAACTATCAAGGCTACATGAGACTCACAACTCAAACTTCATATATTCTTAAAATGACACTCTTCACAATAAAATTCCTTTGACTCTTTACAAACTCTACTTGAATACAAAGGATACAAACCACAATATTTTATAAAGGATTTCAAGTCCTTATAAAGGAAAATAAACCACATTACTCTTTACATATTGATCCACCTAAGAAACATGCCCTCCTCCACTTGGGAGAAATAAAGACAAGATACAAGTTATTATCCACTAAGAAAGATTAAACATAAACCTAAAAGCATACACCACTAGGAAATAAAGACAAAACTAAATAACAAAATAAAATCTTCAAGATAATTTATCCACCCTTATCATATAAGTAATAGTAGATCATAATGAGATCCTTTTGAAAGTGCTTCACTTTATCCTGGGTCCCTCCAACATATGCAACATGGGTGGACAAATCTGAATAGTAAAAGTTATTCCCCACTTTCATGTGCATTCAACAAAGTAGTGTATTCTATTTTTTTTTAAGAGCAAGCCCAATATAAAGGTACCCAAATTAAATTCATCCCATGCCACCTAAGATGCATGAACGATGTTGGTGACAACACCTTAACAATGAATTATGTCATCATGAATAGTCTTTGACACCTCATCAGTGAATAATGTCCTTCCATCTCATGAGCATGAATAGTGATTATTTTTCTCCATAATAGAATGACTATGAATTCACACATATAAATATGACTAGATTGGGTTTTCTTATTTCTAGGGTAGGTCTCCTACATCCCTATGTTAAATCTCTCTTGTTTTCCTAGACTAGTTTCCTATTTTCTTTCATAGTTAGTTTTGTTGCTTTCTAGAGTAGTTTTATTAAAACTATTGAATAGTTAAGAAAAATTCTTATGTTGGAATTATGAAAGATGCACAAAAATAAATGAGATAAATTATGAAGTGCATAATTATCATCCAACATAATTTATTCTTATAGTACTCAAGGTTTTGGAATTGAGATACATGTTACTACTAGCACTAAATATGATGATGGTATGGTAATACATACTTGTGGTATCGAGACACTTCCTATGGGATATTTCCCAATCTATGAGGCTAACATTGGTTAAACTATAATTCTTATGCTCATGTTTTGTGTTATTGATATAGCACCCAAAGCTCTATAGGTATCCTCACTCAACTCCTCATAAGGAAAACCTTGTTCAAGTACAAAATTATACTATAAATTTATAAAATGGTCAAAGTTTATATTAATAATAGGGATAATTATCACTATTATTTATTCCTATGGGGGATTTAGCACATGAGCTTACACTGTGGGTTTAAAGGGGGTAGGTAGTTGTGGTGCATCTTCTATTATCAAATTCTATAGGGACCCAATGCATTCTTAACCCATCAAATGTTGAGCTTGATCTACAAATTCATTGATTCTCTCTTCCTTGTGTTGATGCAATTCAAGAGATCATTCCATGTATCTTTCTCACTCACTATAGGTTCTCTTGACACTTTTAAGTTTCATATATTTCATCAGCTTGTGACTTCTCTTGTTATAAGTTTATTTTCTGAGCTCTTAAATGTCAATTTACTTGTCCCCTTCCATTGCACCTCACTCACACATCCCCTTCATCTTTATTTCACTACTCATACGTGAAAATACTTTAGCCCTCCATTCATATGGTTTCAAATTCATAATCCACTATAAATTTATTAAGCTTTGTGCCAATTTACTTCACAAGCATGCCTTTAAGCTCACACAAAAATTAATACTCTACTTCTTCTGGGCATGAGTTGTCAATACTACAAACTCAAGAATGTAACTATTCATCACTCCTAACCACCATCTATCTACAGCTATAGTCCAAGTTATGTTAAGGTTATCAATATTATCTAGGTGATCTTTTATCCACTCAAAGCACTATCCATAGCTCTACCTTATGTGAGTCACATAAGCAGCCAACCATTGGTAAACATGCTAAAGTAGTTCATAAAAGAAGACCTCATACATAGCATCATATAGGTTTTCCTAGACCCACTTCCTTGGATTCTATCATTTACATGATGGATGCTTTAGTGCAAAGCTATCTTCTTCCTACTGCATCTAGCACTTGATGTTCTTAAGGGAGTCAAAACATTATTCTATCACACTATTGCATTAACAAAATTAAACATGGGTCCCAACAATGCAACAAAATGTTGTAGATATTAAGGGGTCTCACTTCATTCTCTATCAGGCACATATTTGGTTATCAAAGTTGGGTCTAGACTTGTTACAACTAAGCACAAATATGGAATAATCATATAGCTCTCAACATTTGTCACTCAACTGCATTGACATCAATTAACTAAGGTCTATGTTGGACTAGTTGTGACATGGTGTAACTCATCATTCATAGGACTTGTTCATTGCAACAATAGTGTTGGAAATTTTATTACCATAAATTATTTATGGACTAAATTAGTGGTCTATAGGTTCAAATCCTCTTAGGGGAGCTCATTCTGGTCATAGGGGTATAACTTTATATTTGGTGGTTCTATTATTTCAAGGGTGCAAATCTTTATCTTTATGGGCTTAGCACCATTTTGTGGTTTATGCTTAAGTTAGTGCCTTAGTCATAGATATCATTACTTTGCATGGATCCTTTCCTAAACTTAGAGTATTCCCACATAATATGCTAACATCATCATCAATTATAGAGATTTTATTAACACACTAAACTAGAACTTCATTTAAACACCTCATTCACATATTTAACTAAACATTATACTTATTGTAAATGTTGTGTAATTCAATACTGAGGTGAAAAACATTCAATAAAAAGATACCATGTATTAAAAAAATTGGTCTTCATTTACTTATTAGTTCAAATATAGAGTATATTTCATATTATGAAAATAGGGTAAATGCTCATATAAACTACTACACGGCCTAATGGCTCACAAGTGAGCTTAGGTGCTACTAGGTGGAGCCTCAAAGGCATCCATGCTAATCCTTAGATTCAAGGTCAATAAAATTACTATAGAGCTTCACTACATCAAATTTTCATCCCATCTCACTAGTTTGAGCTTTGCTTTATAGCACATAGGAACATCCTCATGCTAGGGTGGAGGGTGCACATTGGGTGCAGAGCTAGAGTTTTAGTAATCGTTTCATCGGTTGTATTACTTTATTCCCTTCAAATTCAAAATATAATTAACTAAATACATTGTTTATATTGGTTAAATATATGAATCTTTTTATAAAAAAAGTCATAAATTACATAGCTTTGTATCATCTTTGGTCAAACATCCATGAACATAAAAGCCTCAGACTAATCATTAATCATTTTCTAGAATGATCATCATTTTATTATATAAAATTTATTTTTATCTATGGTTCCAAAAAGAAAACCATAGATGTAGAGCTTCAAAATTCTTAGCATAATCTATGACTTTGTTCTTTGGTCTATTTTTGTCTTACAGTTACAACCTCACAGTTTGGCAAATGTGATATTAGACTTGAAAATCACCATATTGTTCATTTAATGTGATATATGGTTTTATAATGATGTATCATATAGTAATATAAGCTTCTTGTTTTTCATTTTTTATCCTTCTGATAATGTTCTGAGCCAAAGAGTTAAAATATATTGAATGTAGCTAAAATATGATCTTCCTATCATACTATTTAATTTTTTGTAATATTTTGATTAGTCATTGATCAAATTATTTTTTAACCCTGATAGATGATAATCCACATAAATTTATTTAGTAAAACCCTAATCCTCTTATATTTATAGTACTTATCTTCTTTTTGTCTTGATAGTAACAAACCAAAGAGAAATACAAATTTTGATTGTTATGTCATCATGTGTATGTGTCTATATATATAGAGATAAAGTGTGTGTGTGTGTGTGTGTGTGTGTGTGTGTGTGTGAAATAAGTCAAAAAAGTTTCTATTTTATATTTTTAAATAGGCTTTTGAAATCATAAACAAATTTTATTTGAGGGTCTAATCATTTTTTCCATTTGCTATAAAGTCATCATTGTGAAAGTGCAACATTATACTATAAATCCATAATATTGTTTATAAGTGTTTAATCCTAAAAAGTATCTAGATTGGAGTTATCTAGGGTTAAATATGATAACAAAGATGACAAAATTAAAATTTTAAAAGATATACAGGCATATATGCCATGATCTTTAAATGATTTCTTAATTTATAATCTAAATTGAGTGGATATAGTCTCTATTTAATGTTATATCCAAGGTTCTTGCTTGGCAATTGATATGACATATTTTCATATGAGTATCAATTTCTTAGATAAATTGAAAAGGTCAAACTTTATGAAAAGTATTTTGTTAAGAATTAACAAAATAAAGTTTATTACTTGGTTAGTAATTGAATTAAGTTAATTAAATATTGAATTAATAATTTAATTACAAGTTATCTTGTCCTTTATGCCATTAATTAGTGGTAATCTATAAACTTTAGTCTATAAACTTAATTTGTATTAATAGCTATGTTACAATATTAACTATTATAAGTGTAGTTAGGATCAATCTGAACCATTCAATTTAGTACATAATTTAGAGTGCCGACTATTCAACAACTTATTAGAAACATAAAATACTCAATACAAAATAGAACAAAATCTCCTACTCTTCAAGGATGTCCTCAGCGTAAAGGAGTATGTGCTAGGTTGTATGTGTGACTTGCTTAAATTGTAAGCTAAAACAAATCAGGAGAATTCTATATTAATAACTTTCTTACTGTAGAAAAAGCACAAATCTATCATCTACTCTTATCGGGGAAAAAATTTATGGTTTTCATTGGTGCAAGTCCAATCATCTCGATGTGGGATGAAAAGTAGTTCCTCATTGGTAGCAAATGGTTATCAATCCATTAAGTATGGAAATAATTCAAATTTAAAAATCATAATGCTTGTATTACCATGAAAATGGACACAAGGTCAACTACCTTTTCACCTCTCACAATTATGTGTCATCACTGTACAGAGAAATCCTATTATGGGAGTATTTCTTAATTAATTTGAGGGGATCAAAGCATAGAGAATGTTTAGAGCACAAATATGATAAAATACCTTTAAAATAGGTTAATTAAGTGATAAAACTTAGATAAATATATATTGAATCTCTTAAATTGAGTAGGCTAAAAATAGTAAGTACAACTGTGATAGCTATGGAAATGACAAAGAAGTAACTTGCTTAGCTAGTTCTAATTATAATGTAGTTCTAAATCTACAATAGGTAGGAAGAAAATTGAAAGATTATTTTGGCACAGTCCCCAAATTATGGATTGAGTGCATATGGGATTATGGATACTAGCATCAATCTAAGATGATTACATCGACACTACTATCTAAATCTTATGTATGCATCCTATATCGAGTACTTATTAGAAAAGGATGTGACCACCTAAATTCTTTTGGGTTTGTCTTCACCTTCACTCTGGTGTACTTAGATCTAGGTCATGGATTATCACTCCTAAAACACTAGTTCATCTTCATGATGACCTTGGGGAAAAATGGTTTAGTGGACACTTGATGTGAAGATGACCCCAAAAACCCCTCTATCAATGAGTATTTTTTACATAACTAATAGTTTAAGGAGGGCCTCAAATTGATGTAGTTATTCCCTACATGTTGGCTTCTTTGTGAGTCATGCAATCTTTTCAAAGAAATTAAAATAGTGACCTAGCTTGTAACTTAGTAAATGTAGCTATTGGATTATTCTTTTAGTATTTTAGAATTGTGTATGTGTTGTCCCTATAAATAATATGAAAATAAGATAAAATATGGAGAGAGATAAATAGATATATCTAAGGAAATAGAGAGTGATAGAGAGATTGGAAGGCACATGCCCCCAACCTTAGAGAAAATATGAGTTGAGATCCAGAAGTTAGTATTAGCTCAATCATGCAACCCAATCATACTTATAACCTGTGAGTATAAGAGAATAAATTCAATTCATACTATCAAATTAGTAAGTCTAGATGATACAATTAATTCCAACCTAAAAACTTGGCAAGATTGAGTGATTTAATTACCTCAACAATACCAAAAGTGAACCAATTACTATAACAGATTATCACAATATAGTCGTTAAAAGTACATCCTAGTGGGTGATGATAGTACTTGAAAATGTTTTGAAATCTGAAACTAATTCAGATTTTGTAATATTAGGTGCATATTGCATAACATATGCAACTTAGATATGTCTCATGCTAAAACTATGTATAATAATGGTACAAATATATAGAATTATATCACAACTATGACTCTGAATTATATAACTATGTACTTTCACCAATTCAAAAATTGTGTAAGTGTGGATAACATGCTTTCAAATCATACCCTCACTATATATGGAGAAATCTAAGAACTAAAATAAGTACCAATATGGAAGACATGTTTCCAAAACATGTTCCCACTGACTCTAGGTGTGTTGAATACTAAATAAGTGTGGAGAACATGATTCTAAAGCATACCCCATTTAATCTAAAAAATTTGAATCTATGCAATCCATGCCTATATTACATACCCACACTAAATATCAAAACAGATATATATACTAAATATTGAATAAGTTTGAAGAACATGCTTCCAAAGTATGCCTCCTTTGAATCTAAAACTGTGAATGTGTAAAATCCATTCCTATATGACACACCTCCACTAATATTCCCCACATAGAGGTGAGATAATAATATAAACTAATAGTTACCTCACCTCAAAATGCTAAGACAAGTATATAATCTATGAATGTAACAATGGACCATATAGAAGAACATGTCTAGGTAAATGTATCATTGCAGCATATAAAACAATGTGATCACATGAAGGCCTAAGATGCATGATAAATATCATGAAAATGTATAGATAGAAATATTAAAATCACAATAGGAAAATCAATCACACACACATAAGATCACTCAAAATAAATTCAAAAGTGTAACAACACTGTTGGGTTAGACATAGAAATACATATATATTTTTAATTTAAGACATATACCAAATATAAATTACACTATAAGAATATATAGAGACCATAATAAATACACATGGTGATAATAAAAACAAGAATAATACATCACATAATATTGATCTTTAATATGATGAGAGCACATGTCATAATACAAATACAAAAAGTAATTACATTAACTCAACTACAACTAAAACAAGTCTACAACCACTACTACTAATTTACAATAACAAGTAATTAAAACTCTTCATGACAATACTCAATGATAAATACCATATAATACAATGTACATATAGATACATGGATCTCTGAAGCATGAATTCCCTAGACTCTCCAATATTTATGGCAATCTTGAGTGTCATCCAAATATTACGACTATTATTGGGAGGAAGAGCTTCATCCAAATGCTTTTCTACACCAACCATGAACAAATGATCCCCCGCACAATCTCCCATCATGGAATGGGCTTCCCTTCATAAATGAGTAAATAGTGATGGCATGGGTATCCAAAAAGATTAACAAGTACCCAAGTGTTTTATGAATCTAAACTAAACAAGTAGTGTATCATAGAAATCCATTCTATTTCAAGATATCATAAAAACATGTGAAATATACTTATTAATTGATAATGTCTCAATAATCATACTTTGTCTCTAAGTTTTATAAATGATAAATAATAATGATCTATATCAATCAAATTCATACACTCCACTTGATCAGACTGTCTTTATCTGTCATTGTAAGACTAGTAAGCCAATGAAAATAATCTCACTCCTTACTTCAAATCAGTAATGCAGATTGGTCAAATATAACTCAACCACAAGATTCATTTAATTTACATCTCATTCATAGATAAAATAAAGCCAAATGCTAAACATAGAAGTAACTAAAACATAAATTTATTATGTCAAATGTATGAATGACTCTTACATTATTTCTATCCCATACTAGAAATAATGACCATAGTCTATACCACCTGAGTAAAATATACATAACTATAGATTTCAGCAACCATAATTAGTTTTGAAACATACTATATCTATGATAACTCATAATACCATAGTCTAGTATTCTAAAACATTACTACTAATTTTCCATAAACAATCATATAAAGTACTCTTAAATAGAGGGAAACTTAAGTGTTATACAAATAACTATATATAGTAAATCAAGTCATCATTTATACAAAAATAAATAACATACCAACATAGCTTTTGTTAAAATTTCAAAGTTTACATGTATGCACATATAAGTATTACCAACTATACAATGCATGCTATCCACAACAATAACTAGCATATATATAGTAAAATAGTCAATATAGATATGAATTTAGGTATAATAATTATAATATGTACCACCTATTTAAAATATATTTTTATACTATAGTACCTTATGATATCCCATCCTATTATAGGTTTTTAATTACATAACAACACATAATCGAAACTTATGATTTTTAGGACTCAAGTGATTCATGAAGATAATAACAAACAACAATAAATAATTATATCACCGAGTATACCCTAAATTAAAATTTATATAATCATACTAAAGTACCATAACATATAAATATTCATCATGATGGAGCATTATACACTAAGTATAGCTAAATATTTATACACAATAACACACTTATAGTATGTAATGCACACAACTATTCTATACTTAGTACATATGATTAATGGTCATTTATATTATCAGTAGTGAGTCAGATAATTCATAACCCATTATTATTTTTCATTCTAATGACTCATTTTTTCTAGGACACTATTCCAAAGGTTATAGTTCTTGATTTATATATAGCTTAATAACTTATTCAAATCATCTAATGAATTAAAGGTATAATCTCTATATACTAGCATTTCCACATCCTAATGTGCACCACATGTAGGTATTCTAATGTTATAAAAATTTTAAACCATAGTTTAGTGTTTTAATCATAAGTAACAAGCATATAAATTTAAAAATAAATTAGTTATAAATACATAGAACACACTTTGCATACAACAGTTATAAAAATCAAAATTTTATTTTCTCGAAACACAAGTAAGCCATTTTAGAACCAATTTATATTTAGGGGTTTACAAGAAATCATTCACTATCTTTAATCAATCCTTTTAATTTTATGTTAATATTTCTTCTGAGAATATTATCAAAATAAATCTACCCCATGGTTCTAATTATGCAATTAGTCATAACTTAGTACAATGTCACATACCGTGTGACAGGGTTTTTTATATCAAAGAATATAAAAGTTTTGTTAGTTTTAAACCAAAAAAAGTGGTATTTATGTTTTACCCATTTAATTTCATTTACACATGGTTATGGTCATCTATACAATAATAAATAAAAATCTAGTTTCATTTTACCACTCTCAAAAATAGATATCAATTTCAAGATTTATGTCCACCAAACAATAAAACTCTAATGCTACTCAAGCTAATGTGAAAATCCATTACAAAACATGAAAATTTATAACAAACCCCCAATTTAGTTCCTTATATAATTAAAGCTTACGAATTCTATTTGATTCCCACTTTAAAAGATGTTTAATTAAAAATTTCCCTCTAATAATGTTTCTATTGGCAAACACTGATACCCATATATGAGGTATATATTAACATGATATTTTTAAACTATGTTTCAAGGTATATAACACATTATTAAATAATAATTTATGTCTATTTATGATTTTAATAGTTTATAATCTTCTTAATTATTTTAGACATTTTTTTAGATTAAATGAATACATTCTTTTAGCCATTCAAATATAGTCTTTAAAGGTAAATATGTATTCTCCTAAGTATTCAAATAATATCAAGCAAAGCCTACTATTTATCATTATTTAAATAATTAATTTTTTTTTGCATTACTAAGCATATAAAGGATAATAAACACTTATTTATATAGTTTATAATGAAATTGATTATTTTGGTTGAAATGGGGTGATGCCTCATTTAGATAATAGTCATCCTCTAGTATATATTTACTAATTATAGAAGATTAGCTATACCTACATCTAGATTTTATAATTTATACAATATAAAATTATTTTATTTTATTATGTTTACATAATATTATACAACAACCATTTCATTGTATAAATAGCTTATTAAACAGTATAAAAAGTTACAAAAGAGTCAACACTAGATAGTACAAATCATGTTCTTAAAGCATATAATCTCATTTGTAGTAGGGTGATGCCTCAATATATTGAATTTTATTCTAAAGCAAAGCATACCAGACCAACTTAATTTTAATCTAAGAAACCAGACAAGCCTATGGTAAATGGTGCCTCAAGAATATAAGAATGTTTTATGTATTAGCTAGAACTGAGCATATTCAAAATTTGACACATTAACCATAACTTTTAGACTAATTTGTCCATTTAATAACTTCAACAGATATCACTTACACATGTCATAATATAAATAGTATTTAGGATCTATATTTTTTTACGTTTTGCTACACATTTCACTATTGCCATACACTATTTATTTCTACTATCACCATAAAAGTATTAAAAAAAACATATTGACACTACATATGGTCCATATATCAGTTGGGAAAGGCAATGCCAATTGAATAACTAGACTATTTTTTAAAAGAACATATAGAGGGTGTAAGGGGAAATTGACACCCTACACAATATATTATACACTAAAACATACAGTCTACCCTGCAATAAGGCAACACCTTAATTGGTGCATTCACTTTCCAGAGCATAAGTAATTTAGATGCCAAAATAAATCTATATAGTTAGCTAACATATGTCTAAGAAAATTTTCATCAATATAGTATTTATTCATGCTAAGATAATATATATAGATTATAGTCATATACCCTAAATAATTTTAACACCATACGCCATCTTTCTGAATAGAAAGCATAGACTCTGTACCATATACATTGGCAATGTTATAATGATTAAAAGTGTAATTGAAAACTATTATCTTAACATCCTACAACATTAACCTAAGGACATCGATTTGATTTATATAAACTAATATATAATTTTATGAATCTATGGCCTACCCAGGTGTTAATGGAATTTGTGTATATCTATATTTTATTCATTTCCTACACAAAGTTAATCATTACTCATGTATAAAAAAATTCAATTGCTCCAAAAAAAACATACAATAGATTAAAAACCAAATTATATCACCTACCTAACATTCTCCATCTTTTTTTTTGAAATCACACTAATTGCTTGCTCTCTAACCTTCTCTCCAAAGTTGTTCCCTTCTTGCCTAAACTATCCAAAATTCTTCTATAATTATTTTTCTTAAATAAAAATAGATGCTAATTTTCTTTTCCAAATTTTTAGTTTTGCTTTCTTTTTATTTTTATCTTTTTGGTTTGGCTAATTTTAAGACATTTAATTCTTCTTTTGTTTTTCTAGATTTTAATTTGTTTCTCTCCATTTTTATAATTTCAATGTTTTTTTTCCTTTTTTTTAAAAAACAATTCCATTTTTTTATATTTTGATATGAAATTTCAATTCTATATTACATTAATTTAACATTTAATTACACTTTAGAAATTTAATGATAAAATCATAAATAATCCTATTTAATTTTACCTTTATTAAATTTGCCTCTAAGTATATTAATTTCATATCATGCTAAGCACAAAAGGAATTAATTTATATAATTTACATACTCAAATAATCATAGAAAATAATAATTTAAACAAACACTAAAAGTAAAAATTTTAAAATTTATTTTATACCATGACGAATTATTATGGTGTATGCAAAGTTAAACTAGCTCTTTATCGACCTATGATGTCTCCATCTACACCATCCTCTCTAATAATGCCCTCCCACCGGTATGCTTGAGGGATGAATTATCCTATATCCACCTCACAAAATGTAGGTAATTAGATCATATCACATGATAATCATAAGTTAATAATATATGATTGAAATAATATATTAATGTGTTTAAGTTATAAATACATATATAAATCAATTCATAATAAACAATCATATATTATCATCTAACTAGAAAACATTCTAGTATTCTATTATAATATAAATCTCAAGCTTAGTTGAAAATATAACTAAATCTAAATTTATTAATTGTAGATATCCATGGATAACTTAACAAGTTTCTCTGGTGAGGAATCAAGATGTAACATCATTTCCCCCTAAATATAGACATCATCCCCAATGACTCTTATTTAAAGATAAGTTCTCAATAAAAAAATATTTCATAACAAAGAAACAACATGATATACAATATCAAACTAAGCTAATAATTAGTAAATTAGTTATAGAACTCACCATCAATCTTTCAAATTGATTTGTTCCTAAAGTATTGGTCCTACAAGACCCTACTCAATGGCATCTCTAAATTAATAAAACATGATTGAGATTATTATTTAATCTAACTAATTCTGTCATGACCACCCTAGGATATAAAATCATGAATATAAACCTATATACTATAGGACTGACCAGTTCTATTATCTTGAAGGGTCCCACATATCTTAATGAAAATTTCACTAACATTCTAAGAGCACTTAAGATCATCATAAAAGGTATAATAAATGACCAATGAGAGTTCCAAAAAATCTTCTAGCCCTCAACACATCTCCCTAACCTAGAGAGTATTTTTCTCATTCCAAAGAAAAGTATTTAAATAATCTAAAAATAATAATGTGTATAAGTTAATATTGTCGTTACTCCATGTAGATTCAGATAAGTATAACATGTCAATATTGTCACTACTCTACATAGATTTTGACAAGTATGACAATGAATAGGAACTAGAAATAATTCATTTCTAATGTATACAAAAATTATAGAATATCCACCCATAGTATACATTTATATGGCCATATGACTGAATTTGATAAATTTTACTTGTCAAATTCTAGATTCAATAAGTTTATCTATTAGATCTTACTCAGTAACAACTAAGCCACTATGAGGCTAAGCAAGATGCCATCTTCTCTATTAGAACTCATTTTCCTAATTCACCATTCTTTCCTTAGGTCTCCATGACCTAGTGATCTCAAAAAAGTGTGTAAGGATCAATAGACATGTTGACACAGTGGATTCCACCCTCTGAAGGGAGGCTCATCTCTCTTCCTTCACACAGCATAAAGGAGACATTCTTCTTGATGTGGGTTGCAAACATGAGGGATGACTATATAAAATAGGGGCTAGCTCCCCTTGATGTATCTTGAGGCCCTAGATTTATTATTGATAACAATGGCTGGATGAAAAGGGAGAGAAATATTGAAATTAGAACCTAAACTAAAGCAGTGATGCACCAAAATGGTTGGTCTACTAAACTTTGACATACAGTTTACACCAAAGAGAAGTAAGCATACACTTCATTGAAATGAGAACCTTTCCTGCATCAGTGTTTCAATAGGGGATCTTATGGAGATACAAGGAAGAAGAACTACCAGAGGTGTTATAAAACACACTATGAACAACGTGTTCACTTTTGCCTATACTCTGAGCTGGACATTTCATGTTGACCTACAAGAGAAGAACTCATAAAACACTAGGTATGTTGGAATAAACTTATGAAAGCATGAAAAGAAAATGACTTAACATAAGATAAAACCATAGACATATGTAAAAGTGCAAGCTTAAATGCAGGTAAAAATGCTTCTTCTAATTCAAGGTAAATTCCTTTAGGGCTTCACCATACAAGCTGAGATATATATTCTCAAATGATAAGTTACAAGCATATAGAGAACTGAAATAATATAGCTAAAAAATCAAGGAATGGAAACCCATGCTGAGTTAAACACTTCGATAGAGACCACAAGACCATGTTGCTACCATATTCTTCCAATTGTGTATGGGAGAGCCATGCTGTAGATGTCCAAGTTACCACCCTTGTTGTCTTGGGCCTACAAAAGCATGGGATAATCCTTCTAGCAACTGATAAAGCTATCCTTAAGGTGTTGTGGATAGATCATGCTCTCTTTAATACTAGGTGCAATTGGTTGTGCATTAATGATGAAACATGAAAACATGAGCTGCTCTCTTTTATAGTTCAAAAACTAATCTATTTTTTTTTTTAGTAGATATATTTCACCAAATATATTAATCCTCCTTGCTGAGTTATCTATGCCACTTGTCTTGGTCTGAGTGGTCATTGATTATGTCCTTTGTTTTTGTCAGCAATTGGAACTGTTCCTTATTTTCTCTTTTCTACTTTGTCTTCACCCATGTATTATCTTTCCTTTGACTTATCCTTTGCCTTGGCCTTTTCTTTGCTTGCTCTTTGACTTATTGGTACTTCTTTGTTTCAATCTTTTTGCCATGATTTCCTTCGGACAAAACATTCAAAGGAATTCCTTCAATCTTTTTATTAAGGGAATTATTCATTTTTATTTCTTCTTTTCACGAAGGGCACGTGCCCCTCTGACCTTTTGTCTGTATTCTTCACTTCTTCAAGGTACCCTCTATAAGGGCACATACCCTTTTAGACTTTTTTCAAACATCTTTTAGAAAAGTGAAGAAGTCCTCTTTCTTTTCCCAAGTGTCATTCGAACAGACACTTACCCTTCAAAAAATTTATTAACATCCTTCAATCCACTAAAATTCCCTTTGAAGGAAATATATTGACTTTTGTGAACTATTTTAGACCATTTTAGGTTATTCAATCGCTTCTACATATAAAATTAGACAAGTAATGTACCTGCACAAACTCCATTTGCACTTAGCAAAGCAAAATGAGGAAACACCTAGCTTTTTCATGAGAAAGGTCTTGCAGAGAACATTTTTTTCACAAGGTAGTAAAGAGATGATCTAGCCAAAAAATGGATTATATGACTTTTACAAAAAAAAAGAGGGCCTGCCCAATTTTGGCTTGCAAGACCAAAAATTGGTCAACATAATTGGTGACTCATAGGGGAAGCATTCCTATTGTGCTTGAGAAGACTAGTAGCCACAAAGTCCATTAGGCATTGAGTCAAGATGCATCTTGGAGAAGTCAACAATAGCTTTGTAAGGACCTATGAACCAAAAAATATTTTACCCCAAACAATAAGGAAAAAACACACACAGGCTAACAACACTACACATATGCATAAAAACACTTAAAGAAAATGAGGAAAATTAAGGAGAACTATATACATGATAAAATAAACCTATTAACATTATTTAAGATATATCCCATTGAGTAGGATATATATCTCTTCACCGTCTAATTTGGAGAGTTGGAAAGCATTGTGTTGATTGTATTGTTGTGATGACATATGGGCCACTCCACAAAGCATCAAACTTCATGTGCCTTCTAGGCTTGGCTCGGTCCTCATCCCACTTCAAGACAATGTCACTTTTTGAAAAGATCCTTGACATAGACCTTTTGTTAAAATGATTCTTTGTTTGTTGTTGGTGGCTAGTCATTGCATCCATGGCTTGGTCTCTCACTTCTTGAATCTCTATTAGCTCACAATACCTAACTTCTAATTTGTCACTCTCTATCAATTAAAATTGATGGGCAAGATCTAAGGCTGATAACTAAAGTGAGATAGGAAGTCTATCTTCCATTCCATACATAAGTGTGTATGGTGAATTCCTGATTTCCCTCTTTGGAGTGATCTAATCTATACAAAGAATTGTCTTCAACTTGGCATGTTATGTCTTTTGATTTTCCTCCATTTTCGCCTTTATGATCCTAATAAAATTCTTATTTGTGGACTCAACGAGCCCATTTCCTTATGGATAGTAGTTGGAAGAAGTACTGAGATAGATTCCATACTTCACTGCCCACTCACTTGTCTTTATTTCTAAGAAAGCCAATGCATTGTCTGAAATGATTGTGACTGAGACCCCAAATCTTGTCACTATGCCTTCATAGATGTCTACAATTGCAATCTCATTACCCTCTTTCAAAGCTATGGCCTCTACCCACGTTATGAAATAATTTATGGTAGTCAAAACCCACTTGTGGCTAGCACTAGAAGGAGGATTGATCAGCCCTATAAAGACCAACCCCCATTGCATGAATGGTTGTTCTGGTTGAATATGATGAAGAGGTATGACAATAGCCATTACTTCCCATCAAAGAAGGCACATTTTTGATATTTTCTCACCCAAGCATGAGTGTATTTAAACAAACTAGGCCAAAAGTAAACAACCCTCATAATCCTTACAGCTATGGCCTTGGGAGCAAAGAGGCCACCAGCTGGTCTATCATGGAACTTGGACAATACATTATCGACTTGGTCTGAACCAATGCATCTCAATAGCACCCCTAAATTTTTGTTTTGAACAACACTCTATTAACTAGGATATAAGGAATATATTGGAGTCTAAAATACCTCCTCTTGGTCTTATCAAGAAATTTTAGACACTCACCAGTTTGAAGCAAATGAACCATATCTTGTGCCTATCTCTTCATGACTATAGGTAAAATTATTGTAAGTTCATCGTGGAGTACCAAAACATCCTCCTTTAGCTCTTTCAAGTCTATAGTGATGTGTTCACATAACCCTCTTCCTCTCACCAGCTTAGTTGTCTTGATCTCTACATCATACTCCATTACTTTGGTGATCCAAAAACCTGCCATTTTCTCATTTAAATCTCAGTTTAGCAAGAAGTCTTTTACACTAGGATGTGGCACCATGATGTGAATTTTGCTGCTAGATAATATATGTCTAAACTTCTTCAGACATTGTAAGAATGCGAGCACCTTCTTTTCAACATACATGTATCTAACCTCATAGCCTTTTAAACCTTGGCTAAAAAAACAAGAGGTTGTTTTAAATTCTCACCATTTGCTTGAGTGAGCATATCAGTGATTACATGTTCATTCCCAAAGGTGTAGAGATTTAAGTCCTTAGAGAATTTTGGACTAGCTAGGGTAGGAACTTGGGAGATCGCTTGCTTGATGCCTTTAAAGCTTTCTCTTCTTCTTGTTGTCCACATGAACTTCTCATCCTTCCTTATCATGGAATTTAGTGGCTTGATAAGCTCAAAAAAGTTAGGAATGAATCTCTTAATAAAATTTATCTTACCAAAGAATCTTTTTATTCCCTTCTTGTGCTTAGGCAAGGACAATGCTAAGATGTCGTACACCATCTCTGGATCAATGGACAAGCCTTCCTTTGAAAGACATAGCCTAAGATATTGCCTTCATGGATAGCAAACATGCATTTTTTTGGGTTAAGAGATATGTCAAATTCTCTACACCATTCAAAGATTTGCCTCAGGTGCTTTAATTGTTCACTTGCCTCCTTGGAGAAGACTGTCACATCATCAAGATAAACTAGCATAATTTCATTGATCAAACCTTAGAAATCCATATCCATAACATGTTGGAAGGTAGCTCTAGCATTTGAAAATCCAAATGGCATCTTCTTATAGGCATATGTTCTCCACTTGGTGATGAAGGCTATCTTGTATTGATCACATTCATGTATGAGGATTTGATTATACACAAAGTAGCCATCTAAGAAAGATAATTTTTCACTGCCTATTACCATCTGAATAAATTGATCCATACTTAAAAGGGGATAGTGTTCTCTTAGTGAGACTCTATTCAGGTCTCTAAAATACACACACAATCTAACTTCTCCATTCTTATTCTTAAAAAGGACCAAATTATCCAACCAAGAAGAGTTTTTGATAGGGTAAATGATCTTGCACTCGATCATTTTGGTGAGCTCCTTCCTCATGAGAGGCTTGATCTTTGGATTGATTGGCCTTTGCTTTTTATTGAGGGGTTTGGCACCTTCCTCCAGCTCAATAGTGTGTTGGGAAAAGTTTGGATCAAAACCCTTCAAATTACCATACTCGCAAGTGAAGACATCAGAAAAATCTTGATATAACAAAATGAAAGCATGTTTTTCCTCATTGGTACACACCTTCCCATGTACAATCAACCTATCTTTGTAGATCTCTACCCTTTCATAATTTTCATTCTTGGTTGACATGATTTATTTATCTCTCTTGAGTTGGTCATCTTGGTTAAAAATGCTCCCAAGAGTTACCAAACCTTTGGGAAGCCTATTGGTCTTTAGTTGAATAATCTGCCGATCATACTATTGTTGTAGCTTGAATTGCTTTTTGGAAGCAAACTGAATTTATTCTTGCAAGAAAAGTTTTATTTTTTGGTCACTTTCAAACACCTAACAATTGGTGACATTGTCTGGTATGGAGGGCCTCACAATCACCTTTAAATGATGATTATTATTGCTTTGTCTCATTCCTTTTGGGATGTCAAACTAAGCAGCAACTACTGCTTCTCTATCCACATGCTTATTCTCCTCTCTTGGAATGGAAGTGATGTTGAATGAAACGAAGTTCTGTACAAGGTCCCATACTCTATGCTTGTAAGACTTGAGTAAGGAGTTATTGGTCAAGCTTTAACCTCTCACTTGGTTCACAATAAACTCACTATTTCTAAACACCTGTAATTATTTTATTCCTCTCTTCCTTGCCCATTCTAGGCCATGAATAAGGGCCTCATACTCTATACATTGTAGGTGCTAGAAACCTGAAACCTAAAAGTTGAGAAGTATTTATCCTTTGAAGGTGAAACTAACATTGCCCCACTACTAGATCCCAACTTGCTTCTAGATCTATAAAAAAAAATCTATCATAAACCATAGTCCTCTTAATCTATCTTCATCAATTTCAGTGTGAAATCACCTTTCTCATACATGTAGTAGACTCCAAGACTAGCTTCTTCAATGAACTTGTAAGGATCTTGCTCAAAGTTATCATTTCTCCATTCATCTAAGAGTAAGCCAGCAACTCCTACAATAGAATATCATGGAGATTGATTCACCTAAAGCTCTTCTTCATCAATGATTTCATAGCTCACATTCATCACTTTGGGTGAGTATGGCTCCAGGTGATCCTTATGGATGGGATTTTACTCAATCTTCACTTTAGTTCCATACTTTGTCTGAAAACCATGTAAGACCAATTGGTTGCCAAGTATCCACCTATCTTGGATGTGAAATCCCTTGACAAGCAAAGAGTGAAGTATGGAGGAACATCTAAAACTAACACATCATAGGGAATTAAGAAGGTTAGATAAGCATGGAGAGTCAAATTCAATCCTCTTACCACTCTCAAGCTCTTAGCTAGTGATCCATCCAATTGTAGAACTCCTTCAGTAATTTACTCATACTTAAGGCCTAGCTTATTAACTATGCATTTAAATATAACTAAGGTGCTTACTCCAATATAAATGATAGAGTTTTGGATCAATAAATCACTAATAATCAAGGACAAATAGAAGGGATGGGACTTCACATTTTTCTTTTCTTGACTAGCCATGGGAGGAGCCCCATTTACTACTAGCACACTATCATTTTTTGTTGGGATAGCTTCCTCATCCAGCCCATATAATTCCTTTTGGAGTATATATTTTTCCCTAGAAGTGATAAACAATCCCACAGTGAGATGTTCATGTGCAAATTATTTATATGGTCCACTAAATTGATTGAAGGATTTCCACCTTTAGAGTTCTCCTTGGGAACATTCATAACCTGTGGGGCAACTTGAGGAGCTAAAGTTGAAACCATTAGCCTATAATTAGGAAAACATTTATTGGCTTATGGTCTCGGGGATGCCTCAGGTACAATTCCTACTTGATTGGGTGAAGGATACATTGTAAGTGCTTGAGTGGCTACTTGAGCTTCATCAACGGCTCTCCTTTTGGACTTGGTGTTGGATGCAACACCATCATTCTAATTACTTATGCTCCCCACGTGGTTTACTATATAGAATTCTCCTTCCAAGTGATTCATAGGAGTGGAATTATATTGAGCCTTCCTACTATCTATCTTAAGTTGTGTTGACATCTCAAAATTTTAGAATTAGGCTAGCTGATCACCTTGTGTAGTCATGCTTTGATTTGGTAGCTCAATAGCATAAGTAACCTATTCTTGGCCATGCTCCAAGGGTGGATAGTTGGGTTGCTCCTACACCAAATTATTTTGATTGGGGACAAAATACTTGGAATATTAAGGGGAATTTGGATTATAGCTTTGATAAGGCTTGACATGTGTAATTTGACCTTGCTCTTGATTATAATTCTAGAAGGGAGGCCTATTTGCTTGACCAAACTATTTGTAGACTTGACTAGGCCTATAACTCTGATCTTATTGTCTCTTGAGGGTAACTAACTCATTGGTAACACTCTACAATAGGCTCTTACCTTCACGGATGTCATTCATAGGGGTAGTAGTTGGCTTCTCTTGATTAGGCAAAAGAGCTAAAGTGGGTAAAGAAGGTTAGACTGAGGATTGTAAATCAAAAAAGAGTGGCATAAGAGGTCTAAGAGCTATTGTTCCTACCTAAACAAGGCATGTTTTAGTATTTATGGCTATCTCATAAGCAATGAGAAGAGTGTTTCCATCCATGGATTGTATCATGATAGTAATGTCACTATTCAAAGCCTTCAAATAGTAAAATAAAGCAAAGCTTGGGGTTGGCCTCACAAGAATTGGGATTCTATCCCAAGTCTTTTAGAATCTCATTTTAAAATCTTTCATAAACTCATATGGGTATCTATTCATGGTGGTTAACTGCATAGATAGAGATAAATGGTCACTTTTTCCCCCAAACCTATTGGTCAAGAGGGTCCTTAACTCATTCCATGAGCCAATTGAGTCCATAGGAAAGATCCAATACCTATCTATAACTTTCCAATTAAAGGACAAGACTAGCAATCTAATAGCTACATTTTCGTCATTGATATTGTGGATGTTGTACAAGTTTTCTATGTTTCTAATATGTTTGGCAGTAGTGATTGGGCCCTCTCCACTAAATGGAGGAACACTTTTGAGAGTTGTCCCTAGAATTGGGTCATACTACTAAAGGTTTAAGGGAGTTTAACCTTAAATGCAACAAAAGAGAAATTACTAAGGGTTGACATGGCTATGAAAGGATTTAATAAGGTTCTCCTTGAGTAGGTATATTTTATGGTTGGTTTAGGAAAATGGGTTTGTACATAAGGGTGGGTATTTTCAAACCTTAGACTTTTCATTGAGTTCAAATGTAGTTCAAAAAATTCAAAATGGACACCCCTAGAATAAGATCTTATAGTGACCTTTGGTATGGGATGCCAGGCTAGTCATTAAGTAGAGACTTGGTTCCTAAATGGAGTCTCCAGGTGTTGAATATAACTCTTTTTGAAATTTTCAACAATATTAAGACTAGTAAAAATTTGGAAACTTGTAGGACACAAAAATGTATACCATCAGGCATGCCAAAACTATTAACATAGTGGATTTCACCCTCTAAAGGGAGCGTAAACTCTCTTTCTTCACATGACACAATGGAAACATTCCTCTTGCCGTGGGTTGCAAATGTGAGGGATGAATCTCTATATTATTTGCTATCTCCCCTTAATGTAACTTGAGGCCATGTATTTCCTACTGCTAATAATGGGAGGGATGAAAAGGGAGATAAATAATGAAATTAGAACCTAAAGTAAAGTAGTGATGCACTAAAATGGTTGGTCTAGTAATCTTTGACATACAGTTTACACTAGAGAGAAACAAGCATACACTTTGTTCAAATGAGAACCTTTCCTACATTAGTGTTTCAATAAAGGATATTATGAAGATACAGGGAGGAAGAACTACCAAAGGTGTTCTAAGACACACTATTGACAACCAGTTCACATGTGCCTATACTCTAAGCTAGACACTTCTTGTTGACCTATATGAGAAGAACTCACAATGCACTAGATGTGTTGGAATAAACTTATGAAATCATGAAAATAAAATGACTTAATAGAAGATAAAACTATAGACATATGCAAAATTGCAAGCTCAAATAGAGGTAAAAATGCTTCTTCTGATTCAAGGTAAATTCTTTCAGGGCTTTACCATATAAGCTAAGATATATCTTCTCAAATGATAAGTTACAAATATATAGAGAAATAAAACAAGATAGCTGACAAATCAAGTGATGGAAACCCATGCTAAGTTAAACACTTCTATAGAGACCACAAGACCATGTTGCTACCATGTTCTTCCAATTGCATATGGGAGAGCTATGCTATAAATGTCCAAGTCACCACCCTTTCTATCTTAGGCTAGCAAAAGCGTGGGATACTCCTAATAACTAACAAAGCCATCCCCATTTTGTTGTGGTTAGACCATGATCTCTTCAATGTTAGGCGAAACTAGATGTGCATTAATGACAAAGTGTGGAAACATGGGTTGCTCTCCTCTATAGTTCAAAATCCAATCTATTTTATTGGTTTTTGGTAGATATATTTCACCAAATATATTAATTCTTCTTGCTATGTCATCTATGCCACTTGTCTTTTTCTGAGTGGTCATTGATTTTGTCCTTTATCTTTGTCAGCAACTAGAAATGTTCTTTGTTTTATCTTTTTTTCTTTGTCTTTGCCCATGTTTTATCTCTTTACATCGACATCTCCTTTGCCTTGGCCTTTTCTTTGCTTTCTCTTTCACTTATCAGGCCTTTTTTGTTTCAAGCTTTTTAATGCACTTTCGTTCAGACAAAATATCTAATGAAATTCCTTCAGAGATTTTGTCCAAAGAAATTCTTTTTGTTAGATTGCTTATTTTTTCAAAGGGAACGTACCCCTTAGGCCTTTTGTCTTTGTTCTTCACTTTCTCAAGGTTCCCTCCGCAAGGGCACATACCCTTAGTATTTTTTACAAACATCCTTTGAATAAGTGAAGAAGTCCTCTTTCTTTTCCCAAGTGCCCTCTAGAAAGACAATTACCCTTAGAACTTTTTTGAAACATCCTTCAAGCCATCAAAATTCCCTTTGAAATAAATTTGTTGCCTTTTATGAACATCTTTACACCATTTTTTGTTCTTTAATTACTTCTACTTATAAAAGTAGACAAGTAATGTACTTGCACAAACCTGATTTGCACTTGGCAAAGTAGAATGAGGGAAACACCTAGCTTTTTCATGAGAAATGTCTAGTAGAGAACATTTATTGCACAAGGCAACAAAGCGATGATCTAGCCAAAACATGGATTGGATGACTTTTACAAAGAAAACGGAGGGGTGCCCAATTTTGACACGTAGGACCAAAAATTGGTCAAGAGGACCACAAATCCAAACTAATAAATCATAGAAAACATTTTTACATGATAAATGTTTCTAGATGTATCTTCTTACATACAAAAGAGATCATACAATCAATCTATAATTATATTAAGTTACTACTAGTTAGACATACTAGTATCATATTTTATAGTTTAACTTATTCTATTATAGTCATGATTAAGAGGAAATAATGTTATAATTAACATAACATACATAGGCAAAAAATCACACTGTTCCTTCAACCTTATAAGGGGATAAACAAAACAATATCTCCTTATTTGCTCAACTAGAACACAAGTTAAAAGCTTATTCCAACTCCTAGATTTACAACATGTTCTACACCTCTTATACCCTACTTGCTTCTGATGAAAGGTATAAAAATATCTCTTCAAAACAACATACATTAGGCAAAATAGATCAATATCAATTTATTCAAGGGTAAATAATAAAATAGTAAATCTAATCATCTTATAAAAGTTTAATCTATATATGAAGTTTTTATACCTTACGTGGTCTAAAATCATAAGTTAGATAAAGTGGAAAGCTATCATCTTAAAAAATCCTACTTACTCTCCCAAGGTAAAAAGAAAACACCATAACTCAATGTTTCCCAAATATTACCTACTTACCAATTCTTGTAATTATGGTATCTCAATCTATTTTCACAAATATAAAAGAGATATGCCAACCATAAATATGTGTCCATCCATCCAATCTTAAAACTTCTCTCTCACCAAGATTAGAAAATATTATCCACAAATTTTAAGGGAGTACAGTCAAATAAAATTCAGAAATAATTCCCATTTAAGAGAATACTAAATCAACATCATGTATATAAGACTCCTTTTAGTAGCTTCATAATAGTGTCAAAAGAGAATAAGATAATAAAAAATATCTTCTATGCTCACTAAAAGAGATGACACTTCTTCCTAAACCATATATCTTAAGAGTGTAAACTCCATAAACAAACTCTTAATTCAATGGAATTATCAAGAAAAATAACAACACTCTACTAAGAAGATTTCCACTGCCCTAGGTGTTACTAAAAAAATGGTCTATGAGATTTTACACTTCTAGGATTTATAAATAAAGACACAAAACTAAAGAACATAAATTTTAAAATTGAAGCATCTAGAGCTTATTAAACACTCACAAAACTCAAAGAAAAATATTACTTGATAATCAGGAAAGACATAATCATACTTGAGGTGTTTGATTTAAGTGATCAAACTATGATAGAAAGATTTTATTTAGAACTCATGAAATATGCTATATACCCATCTACCCAAGCCTCAAATACAACCATCACCATTAGGACACTTGATAAAATGATCTCCTAAACAACTCAAAGTGGTACGAGTGCTCTTAAGGGTACACACTCAATAGTCCTCAAATTTTATGAATGTGACAAACACTAATCATGGTGTAATATAGTTCCATATTGAGACACCATAAGTCTAAATTATATTGTAAAACTTCATGTCAATAAGTTTATAAGACACACAAATGATAATAAATTCATTAGGTCCTAGATTTTCAGCCACAACTTTGATACCATATATAACAACACCACTGGGTTAGACATAAAAGTACATGATTTTTTTAAAAAAAAATTAACACATATACCAAATATATATTGCACTATGAGAATATATAAACACCATAATAAATACACATGGTGATAATAGAAACAAGCTTAATACATCACATAATGTTGATCTCTAATATCATAAGAGTAAAACTCATAATGCAAATACATAAAGTAATTGCACTAACTCAGTTACAACCGATATAAGTCTATAGCCACCATTTTCGATCTACAATAACAAGTAATTAAAACTCTTAATGATAATGCTCAATGATAAATAAAATACAATACAATTTACATATAGATACATGGCTCTCTGGAGTATGAGTTCCTCGAATTCTTTAGTATATAAAGAAATCTCAAGTGTCATCTCAATAGTAATACTATTGTGTGGAGGGAGAGCATCATCTGAGTAATTAATAAAATAAATTAATGTGAACATATTATAAATATTTGAAGCATTATGGATATTATTTTAAGTGAGTTGATTATAAAAATCACACAAAAATTTAGTAGAAATAAGAGGGGAGAAAAAATAAAAATTGTTAGAACAATCCCTCTAATATAGTGAGAGTTGTTTAAGAAGATATAATAGGCCTCCTATTATATAGGAGATACAAGGCCTATATTAATCTAAAGTTTATTATAGATTAATTGAATAATATTGATTGACTAAAATTTAGTGCTCTACACTTCTGAGCCTTCAGCTCTTTCACATATTATGGATTAATTCCTAATAGTGGTATTAGAGTAAGCTTTTCCTGACTCTATACCTTCCATTCTCTTGTCTATTGGAGCACAATGACTTGATGGTTATGCAGTAAGGACAACATGAAAATTTCATTCCTATTCATCCACATTTTCTTGCACACTATCAATGGTATAGCAATGTAGACCATGTGTGAACTTGTTGGCTTTAGCTTCATCATTCACATGCATCTTCTCTTCTTCCAGTGTGTTCACCTTTGTCCATAGTTTGTGCATCCATTCTATTCATATTTTTCATTTGATAAAAAAAGGAAAAAAAGATCAATAAATTATATATTTATAGTTATATTATTTACATTTTAATAAAATGGTAGAAAATATAGTTTGGAGTAGATATTAATATATATCCATAGGTGGATCTACTATGGTTGAAAGTCTAATCACATCTATGGCTCTTGCATTTAAATTCATTGACAGGTTTTCCATCGGTCAACAAAACTTCACAACCTTATCCACATGGTGGCATCCATTCATTGGCACACCTCCATGGTGTTTGCATATATTCTTGGTAGTGTTCTATGAAGATCCATTCCCATCTCCTCATACCTTATTCAATCCATCCTCCATCGACTGTAGATCCACATGGTATCCTTCCTAGAGAATCCAAACTTGGGCTTTTTCAACCCCTATTTCAATTACTCTTTGGCATTGCCACCTCGCCTCTATCACTGTCTAACATAGTTTCTCTAGCATCCACGGTGGTTTTCTCATAAGATCAACCTTTGGGAATTTGCAAACAAACCCTCAATGACATTGCATCTTCGCTTCCATCTATCAACTTTGGCATATTTGATCGACCTGCAAGAGAAATGTCAAATGCTTTTCCTAGGATCTCCATTGCAAACTAGATAATTATGTAGAGCTCTACCCTGCACTTTAAATTCCCACCATCTATTTCATACAAGAATGAGGATTGAATGTTTCAGGTAATTTTAGGTTGAGTTTATGTTTTTCGAGTCTTAGGTTTAGATTTTTGTTTTATTGTTAATTTTTAGTTTATTTTTTATCATGGATCATGGTATATAGATTTCAAGTTTAAATTTTTGTTTGATCAATTTACTATAAGTTATTTTATTTATTCTGTTTTATATTTATATTATTTGGTTTCAGTTTTTTTTAATTCATGACTATATGGGTTTTTTAGATTTTTAGATTTTTATTTTATGTAGGTATTTATTTATGTTTTGTATAGTTTTAGTTTTACATTAAATATGTTGTTATTTTATTTTATTTTTTTCAATGTGTATATAAATAGTGGTTCTCATTTTTTTAAAGGTAATTAATTTATTTTATATTTCATTTTTGGTTCCTTTTAAGGTTTGTAATTAGTATTTTGTTATATAGTTTATTTTAGATTAGTTAATGTTTATTTCTGAGTCATTTTTTTGATATCTTAGGATCTTTTGTCATTTTATATAATTGTGTGTTTTTATTTTAAAGTCTCAAAATTTCTAGAGTCATGAGTCAAATCCACTTCTCAAGTTTTCAAATAAGTTTGTAAAGGTTATTTTTTCAAATAAAATATTTGGAGACATTATCGGTTGAAATCGACATCCCTAGGTTCACATTAGGGGAGAGAATGATAAAATAAATTAATGTGAACATATTATAAATATGTGAATCATTATGGATATTATTGTAAGTGATTTGATTATATAACTCATGTAGAGATTTAGGAGAAACAATAGGGGAGAAAAGATAAAAGTTGTTAGAATAATCCCCCTATTATAGTGAGAGTTGTTTAAGGAGATATAATAAGCCTCCTATTACATAGGAGGTACAAAGCCTATATTAATGTAAAGTTTATTATTGATTAATTTAATTATATTGATTGACTAGAATTTAGGGCTCTACACTTTTGAGCCTTCAGCTCCTCCACACATTATGAATTAATTCCTAACAACGTTTTTCCACATCAACCAAAAACCAAAAATCCCTCAAACAATCTCCCATAAGGGAATGGCCCTCCCTTCATAGATGAGTAGATAGTGACGATGTAAGAATCTAGAGCAACTAACAAATACTCCTACACAGTATGATTCTAAACTAAACATGTAGAGTATCATAGAAATCCATTCTATTTCAAGATATTGTAAAAACTTGTGAACCATACTCATGAAATGATAATGTTTCACTAAACATACTTTGGCCTAAATTTTTACAAATGATAAATAATAATGATCTAAATCAGTCAAATTTATATAAACCACTTGATCAAACTATTTTTATCTATCATTGTGATACTAGTAATCGAGTGAAGTCCATCTCACTCCATACTCTGAATCAGTAATGCAGATTGGTTAAATACAACTCAACCATAAGATTCATTTAATTTACTCATATTCATATATAAAATCAAACCAAATGCTAAAAATAGGAATAACTAAATCATACTTTTATTTGATCAAATATATGAATAAATCTTTTATTATTTCTAACCCTTATTATAAATAATGACTATAGTCTATACCACCTAGATACAATATCCATAACTATAGATTTTAATAACCAAATTTTGTTTTGAAACATACTACACTTATGATAACCTATATTACCATAGTTTAGTATTCTAAGACATAACTACCAATTTTTCATAAACAATCATATAGAGTAGTCTTAAAAACTTAAAAACTTAAGTGTTATACAAAAAACTATATATAACAAAGTAAGTCATTGTTTCTATGGCACTCAATAACATACCAATATATCTTTTGTTAAAATTTTAAAGTTTACATTTACATATATACAAGTCTTACCAACTATAAAATACTTGTTATCCATAGTAAAAAGCAACATATATATATATATATATATATATATATATATAGTTAATGTAGATATGAGTTTAGGAATAAAAATTATAGTCTGTACCACCTAGGTACAACATACTTTTATATTGTAGTACCCTATTATATCCTATATTGTCATAAGTTCTCAACTATATAATAACACATAATCTAAACTTATGACTTTTAAGACTTAACTAATCCATGTAAATAATAAAAATCAAAAATAAAGAATTATATCACCTAGATATACCCTAAAAAATTATACAACTATACCAAAGTATCACACCATATAAACATGCATGAGGATGCACCATTATGCACTAAGTATAGATAAACATTTATACATAATAACACACTCGTAGTATGTAATGCACACGAGTATTCATACTTAATACATATGACTAAGGGTCATTCATATTATTAGTAGTGAGTCAAATAGTTCATAAGCCATTATGATTATTCATTTTAATGACTCATTACTTCTAGAAGACTGTTCAAAGGGATATAGTTCATTATTTTTGTATAACTTAATGACTTATTCAAATCATATAAATAACTATAGTTATAATCCATATATACTAGAACTTATACATCCTAATGTGCACCATATATAGGTATTCTAATACTATGTTATTTCTAAACTACATGTTAGTATTTTAATCATAACTACTAAGCATAGAAATCAACAAATGAAGTAGTTTTAAATAAATGTAAGATACTTTGTATACAATGGTTAGACAAAAAAAGAATTTCATTTTTCCAAAACATAAATAATTTAATTTTCTAATAAATTTATAGTTGGAGGTTTACAAGCAATCATTCTCTATCTTTAATCAATCCTTTTAATTTTTCATTAATATTTCTCTCAATAATATTAACTAAATAAATATACCCCCATGGTTCTAATTATTATATTAGTTGTAACTTAGTACAATGTAATATTCCATGTGATGAGTTTTCTTATATCAAGGAATCTAAAATTTTCATTAATTTTAACCCACAAAAAGAAGTAGTTACATTTTACCCATTCAATTCCATTTACACATGGTTATGGTCATCTATACAATAATGACTAAGAATCTGGTTTCATTTTACCACTCTCAACAATAGATATCAATTCCAAGATTTATGTCCATCAAATAATTAAACTCTAATGTTACTAAAGCTAATATGAAAATCCATTACAAGACATGAAAATTTATAACAAAACCCATACTTAATTCCTTATATAAATAAAGCTTATGAATTTCCTCCAAGTCCTACTTTAAAAGATGGTTAATTATAAATTTCCATCTAATAACATTTCTATTTGAAAATTTTGATACCCATATATGAGGTATATATTATAATGATATTTTTCAATTGCGTTTCAAGGTCTATACCACATGATTAAATAATAATTTTAGTTTGTTTATGATTATAATAGTTTATAATCTTCTTACTTATTTCAGACATCTCTTTTTAGATTTAATTAATACATTCCCAATGCCACTCAAATATATTCTTTAAAGTTATGTATATATTCTCCTAAGTATTCAAATAATCCTAAACAAAGCCTACTATTTCGCTTTATTTAAATAATAATTTTTTTGGTTAATTATTGAGCATATAAAGGATAATAAACATTTAATTATATAGTTTATTTTGAAAATGATTAATTTTGGCTAAAATGGGGTGACACCTCACTTAGATAATAGCCATCCTCTAGTATATATTTACTAATTATAGAAGACCAGTTATACATACATTTGGATTTTATAATTTATAGAATATAAAATCAAACTATTTTATTATATTTATAACATATTGTACACCCATTTTAGAGTATAACCAACCTATTAAGTAGCATAAGAACTTTAAAAAGAGTCAGTTCCAAATGGTATAAATCTTGCTCTTAAATCATATAAAATCATTTTTATAAGGGTGACACCTCAATTTATTGAATTTTGTTCTACGTAAAAGCGTACCAGACCAACTTAATTTTGATCTAGGAAATGAGACAATCCTATGGTAAGTGGTGCCTTAGTAATATAAGAATGTTTTATGTATAACCCAAAATTGAGCATATGAAATATGACACCTTAACCATAAATTTTAGACTAATTTATCCCTTTGCTAACTTCAATTCATATCACTGATATAATCCATAACAAAAATAATATTTAGGGTCTATATTTTTTTAAATTTTCCCTACACATTTCACTATTACCATACACTATTTATTTATGATATCACCATAAAAGTATAATACAAAATACATAGTGATGCTACATATAGTACATATATCATCGTATGAGATTTAACTTCATGCACACTTGCTACTAAAAATAAATATGTATATATCTATGCTTATATCTTGTTTGGGAAGGGTGATGCCTGTTGAATAACCATACTATTTTTTAAAAGAACATATAGAAGGTGTGAGTGGAAATTGATGACCTACTCTATATATTCTACTCCAAATCATACAGTCTACCCTACAATAAGGAAACACCTTAATTGGTGAATTCACTTTTAAAATCCTAAATAATTTAGATGCCAAACTAAATATATATACCCGGTTGGCATATGTCTAAGCAACTTTTCATCAATATAGTATTTATACATGCCAAAACAATTTATATAGTTTATATTAATATACCTCAAATCCTTTTAATGCCATACACCATATTTTTGAATAAAAGACATAGAATCTATACTATATAAATTTGCATCACTATAGTGATTAAGAGTGTAATTGAAAATGAGTATCTTAATGTCCTACAAATTTAACCTAGGTTGTCGATTTGATTTATATAAATAATATACAATTTTATAAATCTACGGCCTACCCAGGTGTTAATGGAATTTGTATATATCTATATTTCATTCATTTCCTACATAATTTTAATCATGAATCTTATATTTGAACATTCAATCATTCCCAAAAACACACATACAATGAATTAAAAATTGAATTACAACACCTACCTTGCATTTTTCATTTTAAAAAAAAAAATCATGCTCCTTGCTTCTTCTCTAGCCTTCTCTCCAATGTTGCTCCCTTCATGCCTAAACTATCAAAAATTCTTCCATAATTTTTTCTCTTAAATAGAAAATTGATGCTAATTTTTTTTCCAAATTTTTGTTTTTCGCTTGCTTTTTGTTTTTATCTTTTTGATTTTGCTAATTTTAAGGCATATAATTATTTTTTTGCTTTTCTAATTTTTTTTTTTAATCTATTTCTATCTTTTTTTCATACTTCAATGTTTTTTATTCATTTCTTTTCTAAAAACAATTCCATTTTTATATTTTAATATGAAATTCCAATATCATATTAAATTAATTTAAAATTTAACTACACTTCAGCAATTTAATGATAGAATCATAAATAACCCATATTTAATTTTACCTTTACTAAATTTGTTTCTATGTGTGTTAATGGCATATCATGCTAAGAACACAAATAAGTTATTTATATAATTCAACTACTAAGGCAATCACAAAAAAATAAAAATAAATAAACAAACATAAAAAATAATTATTTAAAGAAAAACAATTCTACCATGACTAATTATTGTGGCATGTGTAGGGTTTTGCTAGCCCTCTATCAACTTACAATGTCTCCATCTACATCATTCTCTCTAATGATGCTCTCCCTTTGGTACACTTGAAGGATGAATTCTCTTGCATCCAATTCATAACACATAAGTAAGTAGATCATATCCCATGATAATCATAATGCAATAATATATAACTAAAATAATAAAGTAATATACTTAAATTATAAACACATACATAAACTAATTTATAATAAGTAATCATGTATTATCATCTAACTAAGCAACATTATACTATCTCATAATAGCATAAATATCAAGCTTAGTCATAAAAATAACCAAATATGAATTTGTTAATTATAGATATCTATGAATAATCTACCATGTTTGTCTAACGAAGAATTAGGATGAAACAAAAAGACAATGGTATAAAGAGACTGCAAATAAGAGGCATGATAAATTTTCACATAATTGAAGGGACTTAACTTAGTTAAATGTCTACAAAAGAAAGGATGATTTATTTAAATGTCAAAGAAAACATACATGGGCATGGGGGCCGTAAATAAAGGAGCATATTCAAATGCTTGAATAAACAAGACAATAGTATAGTAAGACATTCAAGGAAGTGCATAAAAAAAAATAAGAAATCAATATAAACATATCATAGTAACCCATGGATCAAATGTGTTAGCAAAAAACATGAATTGCATAACATATCAAGTACCCTGTGAAAGATATAATTATAGATAAATGCATGTGTAAATACATATATGAGCTCAAAACATGATAATGTTTAGTTATCATAAAATGATATAACCTAGTAGTATCGTGATCATAAAACATGGATGCCCCTAATGTCCGTATGGCATGAGTATAGAAAAGGCCCAACATTTGAAATAGATGTTGGTCTGAAAAGGGTTCTCACCTAAATGGGTTTTACCTTTGGGTTCCTTTCACACTTCTTCATTTAAGCTTACTTAAGATCCTAATTATTTGATAATGAGGTGTCAATGTAGTTCTCTCTACATATTTGGTGCAAGAGTAAAGGAATCTTCTACTTAGCATGATAAATTTGGATTGCTTTGCTATTCTTATTTTCAACATGTTTGACCTATTCTAGCATGAAGTAGAAGTTAATTCATGGTGGAGGAAACCACTTAAATTTGTCACACAGCTGTCACCACTAAATTAGCTAATCAACATCATGATATTGTTATTTGGCCTTCTAATGGCCACTGATGTTATACAATGGCATTTTATGCAAGAAAACTCCATGCTTAGGAAAACCATTATTGGCATTAACTTCCTCTACTCATAACCTCTTGGTAAACACCTACCAGTCTACCATGTTACCCTCCATCCACGTGGACTGTGATCGATCTTTCATCTTCTCTATACCTATCAAAGGCCTATTCTCCTATCTAAGAAAACCATCATGTCACATTTAGATTTGAGTTAATTTCAATTGTTCCCTTTACCTTGCATTCATGCAATGATGTCATGCTGGTTAGAGGGCTTTGTAATATAAAGAGATCCTTCCATATCTCTAACTAAAGATTAGAGGGTCAAATCTATTAAGCATTATTCTCTCAATGTTGTCTTCAACTACCTGAATAGTCTCAATGCATTCAACAACCAAGGGATAATGGCCTATGGGTTTAGGTATGCTCACCCATGTGTAAACAACACGTTTTACCTTCCTTTCCCCTAGTCCTCTAGTCAACGTCTTTCCATAGATGATAAAGCGATCATAAAGAGGATATTTTTACCATGCATAGAGGAAACAAGAATCATTAAGCTCTCCTGAACCTAATTAAGATTCACCATCTACGGTCTCCTCTTGAGCCTTCCTCAAGTGTTGGTTAATGAGAAATATTAGGTGAAGTTTTTTATAATTGCATATCAAAATGAGGTATGGTGTAATGTGATGGAAATTGATATATGCCATGTGATTTTTGAAGAACTTGGTGGTTTTATTTCATGGTAACACATGATTTTCAAGAAAATACTTATTTATTAGACAAGGATAGGAAGAATTATACCTTGAGCCCATTAAAATATAAAGAAGAGAGACCACAATAGTGTTTGCCCAAGAGTGTTGATGGTATCAGACAAGGAGTTAATAAGAAAAGAAGAGTGGGATGAGGTTTTTTATGCACTCATAAAAAATATGGCATAGGAGGCAATGAAAAGATGGAGGATACTCTTTCATATAAAGTAAAGGACTTGCTAGATGAGTTCACGAGCATTTTATTGAGTGACTTGCTATAAAACTAACACTAGCGAGAAGTATTAATCATCATATGGATCTGATCCCAAGATCAAATTAGCAAAAAAGTCCATGTATAAGATGATTTTTATGGAAAATGAATAATTACAATGATAACTACATGAATTATTGAAGAAAGGATCGATAAGGGAAAGCGTAAGCCCATAAGTAGTACCTACAATATTGGCAAAAAATAAAGATGGATAGTGATGCACATGTATCAATGCTATAGCCATTTAAAAAATTATGATCTAGTAAATTTTTCCATTTCCATTTATGGACACCATGATGGATTTCTTGAGTGGTACAAGATACTTTAGTAAGATCAACCTAAAGAGGATATATCATCATATCATAATCCACAAAGGTGATGAATGGAAAATAATGCTCTATAAGGAGGAAAGGATATATGAGTGGTTAGTTATGACATTTAGGCTAACTAGCACACTGATAAAATTCATGATATTAATGATTGAAGTGTTGAAAACATTCTTAGCAAAGTATGTTATTGTTTACACGGATGATATTCTGGTGTTTAGTAGAACAAAATAAGAGTTCTGATAAAAATTTATTTCAATTGGTTAAATTATTTTATCTAATTTAGCTTATAAAATACCTACTTTCAAAAACATTTACTCTAATTATCTCCATCCCACACAAATATATTCCAAATCATCCTATTTTTTCCTAGTCATAATGGGTTGGGTTTTTTTGTGTCTATTTTGGCCTATAACTTACCAAATCTAAAGAAATATTTATATAATTTGGTGGTTGGACCAAATAACCAAATTGATGTGTATTACTCTAATCACACCTATGGGACCCAATTTTACAACCTACCTATGTTATGCTTAAGGGGGGTGTTGGAATGGGCTTTCTAGTCCTTATTTCTTTTCTTTGACTCGTTATGGGAGGGGCAGGTTTTATTTCCCACTGGGTTTTCTCCTTTTACTCTAATTTTGAGAGTTGCATTGAATGTGGGTACCTCATCAGGCCTTGTTATCGGGACCCATATTTTCTTTTCCTCCCACCTAAGCTACGTTTAAGGGGGGGTGTTGGTGTAGGATATTAATCATTCTATTTACTTATGAAATGGATAATTCCTACACCTATAGCTTTAGCTTACTTAGGTGTGATAAGAGGTTAAGTGGATGAGAGGATGAGTTCCACCTATAGTTACATGTCGAGTTCTATTGAGTACCACTATGACTTCTCTTATGAGTTCCACAATGAGTTACACTCAGTTCCATCTTTTGTTCTCCTGTCAGTTAACTCCCCCTACTCCTTTATATTCCTCTTCACCATCCTATTGTAATTAAGATGATTAATGCAAACTAGAGCAATGCTAAGTAGATATTTGTAAGCAAGACAATTCAATACATTATGCAATTGTTGCACATCTTCTTGTTTATTTCTAAATACAATCAAGGTCATTGATTTATAGAATACTTGTGTGCTCATTCTACTAGAAGATCGCCTACTGGCAAATTCTGAAAAAGTTACTTGCAACTTCATCCTTTTCATGGTATAAAATATAGGAAAAAACTCCCTCAAAACTTAAAGTTAATATGTTGGCGATTGCATTTTCGTAATTTTTTATGATTTCAATATGAAAATGAACAAAAAATATATCTTCCTTCTTTGACAATAAATTTGGTGAAAGGGGATAGGTATAGATTAGTATAAATACTTCTTAACTCACAATCAAAAAGGACCCATGGCTTCAATAATATACACTAATCTAAATTGAATTGTTGTACTCCTCATAAATTCACCTTACCAATACATTAAAATTATTTAAATAAAAATAGAGAATTTATAATTTTATATATCAACAAAAAAAAATTAATATATTAGAACATTCCTTCTATATTATAAAAGCTTTAACTCTTTTTCACAAAATAAATATTATAAACTTCCAAATAAAATCTAAAAGAGAGTGCTTTGCTCTTTTCGCAGGACAAATAAACTTATGTCTAAGCATTCTTTGTTCTTCGGTATATTTTCATTATGCAGCCTTCTATAATAATTTCTACATCTTTATTTTTGTCCTTCATGAAAAGCTGCAAAATACAAAATAAATATTACAAACAGAAATTTATAACTGCACATGATTTAAATATATAGCAGCAAATTTCCGTTTGATTACAATAGCTAACCATCCAAAAAGACAACGGTTATATTGTAAAGTCAACAACGTCTATTCTATGGAAAAAACTAATAAGTTAGACAGTTTAATTTAAAATGAACAACCAGAAACTTGTATGATCAAACTTGACAGGTTGATCCAACTTTGAATTCAGTTTCAATTAAATTTAAACATTGCTAAATAGTAGATAATCAAACAATTATTTAATTAAATGCCTAAACGTTGCTTATTAAAATGTCAGCAGAGCGAATATATAAAGAATTACAATACTGAATAGGTGTACTTCTAAATAAACTCGCAGCATATTACTTTATAGATCAACATAACACTGTTGAGATATTATTTCCTCTATTTCCATACACAGCATTGAATGTATATTTACAACAGGTCGGCAATCCCATTACTCAAGAAGGATAGAGAGATGATTGAATATGACTTCTGAGTAAGATGGACGGAATCAAAGAAGACATATTTTGAGGCATCGATGCATGTCCACGGTGTTAACGAGTCGCAGAGGAGCGCAAGTTCAAATGTTCCTGTACCACAACACGGGAGTAATAATCCAGAGTAACGAATTTAAGTCCAGGAAGCTTAGGTTTAAGCCCATTAATCATGGATGCCACTTTTAGATTGAATCCCTTTGCAGCATCATTTTTATCCTGCGCGCAATTGCTAATAAGGTAAGCGTTCTCTCTAACGGTAAACAGCCCAAGGGAGGCAAATTGGTTATCGCAATCCTACGCACATCCAAACTGTATAGATCCTGAAATGCGACAAAAAATGAGAATCGACATGGATGATTATAAAGCCTGACTGTAAATGTTCCATTGAATTGGTCATAACGTACCTCTATGTAGGAAAAGTAGATATGCAAGAGAAAATCTTGAAATTGGGGAACATTAAACTGCAACCGCCGATTTAGTGGCTGAAAATAATTCACAATAAAGTCGTTAGTGTCAATGCTGATAAACAGCAGGGCTCGGTTCAATAGGATAGTGGCATCATCTTGACCAATCAGCGCAGTTATCTTTCTGCGATAAGCTCTGAAACTTTTTATTTGTTGCCAAACAGGAATAACAGCCTGAATATTGATATTTTTTTCACCAGTAAGAAACAATGAAAAAAAGAAAATCCAAATTAAATGATATTTGAAGATGAGAAATCCAAACCAGTGTAGTTGCCGTGAGATTGTCAGTCCAGTACCAGCCGAGGAAAAGATAACACCTTTGAGGAAATCTTGGTGTGTTATGTTATCATCCAGATATGCTGGCAGCAACTCCTTAATGCCTGGCCCTTCAAACGTGCTTTAATAACATGCGCTCAGAATACCATTTTGTTTTTAATAAATACGTGTACCTTTTTTCGTTGACATATAATGGAGGCGGCTTGTATTCCTATTTTGATGGTCCAAGAACTTCCATGAAATAAGGAAATTTAGTTAGCAGTCCTCTCAAGGTATCTTAGTACAGCTTTTCTTCAAAACAATAATTTCATCTCTTCAATTAATTAAATTACAATTAAATTAATAATATAATTTTATATGCAATCATTTGACTTAACAATATAATTTTATTTCTAATAATTTAGATTATTAAGAAGAGTGATATTAGAAAATATTCTTTTTATTTCATTCTTGGATATTTAATAAGTTTTTTTCTTTTTTTTACTTTTATTTGGGTGTCATTCTCTTTATGCCTTCTAAAGTATTACTCTCAACCTTGGTTAAGTTATTGGATTTTTTTTGGTCTAGTAAACACTTGTTAATTTGCATGTATGCAATTTTTGGTCTCTCCATCTAACAATCTCACTCACATCATAAAGATTTGGAAAAGTATGTTACTCTTTCATCGAACATGGATGAATTTAACATGAAGAAAAATGATGGCCAAGACTCTTTTAAACATCTTCTTTGTTGCTCTACTTCTTTGGTGCCTACGACCAATGGCATTTACAGACCCATAAAGGCCATAGTCATTCATGGTCGTTTGGATGAAAAGGTTGAATTCTGAAAGAGGAAGTCACTAGCCGGGAATTGAAACCTTAATTTACTGCCAACCTAGGGTCCTCTAGATTCTACTTCAAAGATGATGTAGACTTCATAGATTTAGATCCAGGCCACAAGTTCGAGGTAATGCGTGAGTAGGTCTTCGGATGGAATCTCACCCCCACCAATCCATCACTCATGATTAACTTCATCCAGAATTCACTCACGATATCCAAAAAGTTCTCTTAGACTATGATAAAGGGCTTAAATCAATAGCTTATTTCCATCTACGCTAAGCTCATCAAAGAATTCATGTTATTTGACAGATGGTTTTTAGCATTGACCCAACCAATGTACCCCAACCGATTGACTGCTCTAATATTTTTATTTCGACCATTTTCATTATTTGAGATAACTTCATACTATATATTCTTTCTTAGTTTAATTGAGGATATTAATCATGTACACAACTACATGCTTGTCCTCAAAATTTGCATCTATGCTATGCATTGTTGTTTTTTTTACTCCACTATTGCTCTGCATAGGGACAAAAATGATCTTGAGGATCCCAATGTAATGGATTCCTTGCAAATAATATTTAAATACAACTATCCTTTGGGTAGATTATTTTGATAATGTTCGAGAGGAAGATTTTTTGTTCAAGATGGGCAATTTATGAGGATGAAGAAACTAAAATGATTTTGGGATCACCTGATCAAGAAATAAATTGTTCTCAAAATGTTTGTGTAATTTGCCATCTAAGCATATGTTTCACTATAAATGTAAAGGGGTTATGGGGATATGAAGCAATTACCATTCAAGCATATGCATCATTATAAATGTATTCTAAGACTCATCAAAAGTAGCAACCACCTATTGCTATGTTGTAAGGATACAACTACAGGAAGACTAGTCAAATTGACATGTAACGAACAAGTGTTATTTTTTATTGCCTTTTCAAACTATCAAAATCTATAAATGAATAGTTTATCCACGTTTATTTTTTTTCTTTTTCTTTTTTTTCCTTATAAAATAAAATGAATTCATATATGCTACTAAATTTTAAATGATAGTATGTTTTTAATAGCCATGCTCTCACAAGATTGAATATCCTTCAGGATCCTTTTAGGATTGATTGGCACCTTAGGCTTGACCTTTTCATCAACTATTTAATAAACAATATGAGTTAATAATAGACATTCCTAACTTGATTTCACATTTGAAGTATGCTCTTCCATAGTAAACAGTCAACTTGGGATTGTAGACTGATCATGACTCATGTTTACTGTCTTTGGTTCCCACATATTCATTTTCCTTCTCTCTTGCACTCTAGGGGTTCCAAACCTCTTTTTTGACTTCATGTCCTTCTAACTCTATTAGGACATAATTTTGCAATGTGTCCCACATTATGAAAATTATTCCAAAAAACCTATTCATACTTCTTGACTAATGATTCATTTCACAATCCCATGCATATTCATTTTTATATGGTCTGATACACTCTCTTGGTCTATGACCAAATTGATTACATGTAAAACAATAACCATTGAATGAGTTATCATACCTGATAGCATTAGGCTATTTGATTAGTATCTTCATGTTGACCTTCTTGTCTTCATTAGCCTTCTTCTTGACTTGAGCTATCTCCTTTTCGTCTTCTTTGAAACCAAGACCTATCTTATCACTTGCAGGGTTCTGAATACTCATGATGTTATCTAGAGCATCGTTACTCTTTTTAAACTCCATAAAGGTCTTAAATTTTATAGATGCTTAACCCAATTCATATTTCAAGGATTTCATTTTAGTTCCATACATGGTGTATGCTTCCTCTTTAGCCTTTAGGCTTACTATCATAATCACCATCTAGGTTTATAGTTATTGGATGATCTCATCATGCTCCTTAAATGTGTTACTTAGTATCTTTTTAATTAAACCAATCTTCTCTTCAAAGTCCTTAACTAATGATCTTAGTTCATGATTCTTCCTTCTTTAAAACATTAAATCTTCTAGATCACTCACCCATTCTACCTCATGGTCCACTTCAACGTCTTCTTCATCTTATTCTTCACCAGGTATAAGGTTTTTCTATATTGAGCAACCCTTATTGTCTATTTCTAAAACCATGAAGAAAGTTTAATTATTGTCATGTTCTTTTTCATTACTGTTATCATCACTATTAGATATACTTGTGTCACTTACATTAGATGAGTTATTATCTTCTTTGGTATAGAAACTTATATTTTTCTTCAATGACCCTTTCTTACCTTCATACTTCTTAAAATTTTTCTTATTTTTGTCAAGATTATATCCCTCCTTATCATCTCCATGATATTCATCATGTTATTTGTCATGCTTAGTCTTATCCTTATTAAGACACTTAGATGCAAAGTGACCAATCTTACCATAATTGAAACATTTTAAAGGCAACTTACCCTTGTACTTACATAATCCAAACCTCAATTTCTTAGAAAACATGGTTATTAGTTTATCATCAACAACATATGAACATACATCATCCTTGACCTTGTTGGCTTTTGACTTATTATTAGATTTAGATGTTGCTTCCTTATTGGGAGGTCTTCCTTCATTTGTTATCATCTCATAGGTAGTCAAGATTCCATGAAGCTCATCCATTTCTAGTTTATCCAAATTTTGTATCTCTTTTAATGTAGGCACCTTAAAACAAAACTTAGGAACTAGTGATCTCAATACCTTTTAAACAACTATAGATGATTTCACTTTTTCTCCTAGTCCTCTAATGACATTGACCACTTCATCAACCCTTAACATGTAAGATTTAATAATCTCATCTTCCTTCAAACTCAGACTTTGAAACTACCTTCTATGAGTAATTTACCTATCTTCATCTTGGTGTCTCCTTCATAAATAGTCTTCAGCTTGTCTCAGAGCACTGTGGTTGACTCAAAGTGCATCATCTTCATAAAATTTGCCTCTGATAGGCCATGTATAATATCATCCATTGATTTTAAATTTCTCTCACTTTTCTTATTGCATGTTGCATTAGTTGGTGGTGTTAAAGGTAGAGTGTATCAATCCACAACTGACTATCATATGTCATGTCCTATTGACATTATATATGTCCTCATTCTAATATTCTAAATTTCATAATTATTCCCATTTAATAATGGAGCCTTACTGCTAGAGAAACCTCCTTGAGATTGACTACTAGCCATCCTTACCTCTAAGATCTCCTTTAGGATGTTAAGCCTCATTCACATGACCAAGATATGATATCAATTATTGGAATAAAAATCAATGATATGGGTCATGAATCAATTTCTTCAAAACATTTATTTAATTCCTCTTAAGTAAACATGAACCATTCATACAAACATAAACATCTAGCAAAGCATATGCAGCCATACAAAATCATGAAACACATTACATATATGGAAAAACCTCAAGGGGAATAAAACCCACTAATTTATATAAATTTACTTATTCATATTATATAAAAATCAATATTTATTGAAGCACCAAATCCACTTGGACTAGTGACCCCAACTAGTCAAGAACCCACTCAACTAGGATTTAGCAAGCACCAACCTAAAAGGAGGCACCAACGCAGCCACCTAAAACTTTTGATTACATTCATAAAAATATTTTTCTCACATAATATATTATTATCACCTTATTTATCTCTTCTTTCTCTTCTATCTCTCTCAAACAGCCTTCTAGGCTTCTTTGCTCAACTGGGTTTCTTCAAGAAAGATTAAGTCATATGACCTTGATATTCATCTACATTAACCTTTTTATATATTCATGAAATTTAATCTACACCCATATGATTTTGGAAAATACCTCCTTTATCTCTTCAATTTGATTTTTCCTTCATTTCCACTCACTTTTTCTCTAACTGACCAATTAGGCCTACTAGGCCTTGTTCTTATACAATCCTCTAGCTCACACACCTTTTTATCATCCATACAAACTTGAAAAATTATATTACAATTAAAATATTTCTTATAAAATATGTCATCCATTAATAAATAATTACAATAGGTCATCCATTACTTAAAATATCAAAATCATTTTTAGGCCTAAAGGAGACCTAATTCAATTAAGCCTTCATTAGTACATGTTACCCTTTCTTCTCCTTGAAAAAATTTCAAAACTCAAACATGAAAGGAAAAATTCATATACAACTCAAATATACATCCAATAATATCATCTTAGGTCCATGACACTTTCTAACTCTAAGCACCACTTAAAGCACACCATTAGTTCTGTTCACATTAGGCCTTCACACACACACAGAAAGGTCTGTCTTCAACAATTGAAGATAAAATAATATTTATCCATAAAATAATGAAAATAAATCACATAAAATAAAATAAAATACCTCAAAAAATTTATCATATGCATTAGACACTTTAATTCATGGCATAGAGCCTCAAAAACACCTCTGCAACTTACTCAAAACTGCCATTTTTCCTTAAAGATTAGTTATGATAACAATAACCTTAAACACCTGTATGACAAATTTAAAACAATTATTATTAAATTATATGATCTTATTACATATATATATATACCATATTAAAATATAAACATTATATATTCTAGAGGAAACTACTGGTCTTACAGATTAATTTGTAGACCTCACTACACACAGTTCTCACTAAGCCAAACAAGTGATTTTGGCTTCATCATTTTCAAAATTATACTTGATTTAAAATATTTATATAAATAATTAATAGTTCATTCCATTAAAAAATAATATCTCCATACACTTTGTTTTATCACTCTATCATGAAAGCACATTCCTAATCATATTCTCACAGTTTCATGGGTTTTTCACTATTTACACCATTTAGCCTATTAGCTAATAGCTAACTCAGATGATCATTTTATCACACTTGAGGACTATAATTTTTTAATAAAACTTTATTTACATGAAAAATTATTCTCTACCTTATTCCTCTATCAATTTTCTTTCTATGTCCAATACAACTTTTGACAACTACAGTAACTTCTTCAAAAATAAACTTGTAACTTGACATTTTCTCTCTGCTCTCTCTAACCAATACCACTTGGAGGTACATAGGAAAGTATAATAAAATATTCAACATCTTATGTAATTATATCAATCCATTATTTTCATTTTTTATCAACATCACGTCTTTATTAGGGTTTTAAGAATGTTTAAACCTTTTTTCATTCAAAACAATAATTCATAAAGCATAGCCCTTAAATAAAAAAAATAATTCCTATAATTTTGAGATAGGAACCTTACCCATATACCATGAATATATTAGGTTCCCATAAAATATTTTCATGTGCTAATGATCATAAGAAAATCTTTCTCAGGTTGAGAATCCTTCATTCTAAGCACTTGAGAGACCTCAACTCTACTTTTCATGCCTTGTACTTCAAACAATGACCTAAACTACATGATAAAAATTGAAAAAACATAAATAACCTATTTAAATTATTGCATGATCTTAAACACATTGAAATATTATGATGACCCCCCCCCTCTCTCTCTCTCTCTCTCTCTCTCTCTCTCTCAAACCTTGACCTTCAAATCATGTTAGGCCTTAAAATTGAACTTCATATCTCTTTCTATGCAATATCCACCACTATCACATACTAAATAAACCTATATCAAGCCTAGTAACTTCCATACATCCTTAACATGCCTTTACAATAGATCATTATATCTTATTAGGCCAGGCAGGGTCTAGAAGTGGTTTAGGTTTAGACTTGTCCTTAAGGTCTTGCCCCTTTAGGTTTACCTTGAGACTCTCATGAGTGACATAATGACTCACATACATACTCAAGAAACCTCATATAGCCACTCATGTATGTGTGCACTCATCTCACCAACATCTTGCTCATTCCTTATCACAAGGTCTCTTCATGCCATGACTAGGCTTCTTAAGCACTTGAAACTTGGCAACTAATCTTAAAAAACTTATGAAATTATCCAAAATTTAATTACATGATAACACAATTCCAATAAACCTCTCAAAAACGTGTGCTTACTTGCTTCATGAAACCTTACTATGATCACCTTCTCATAAGGTCTAGACTAGGCTTCTCAAGACACCTTGTACTGAAGAACTAGTACTCAAACATGTTTACCTCAATGATATCAAATAAGAACATTGTTTAGACAACACTCTCACACTAATATAATAATATCTTTTTGATAAACATTCTCTCATGACCTTATGCATACATACATCCTCATAACCTTTCTTCAATTCTCACTTTACCATCATACCTCTTTGTGACAACACTAATAACTTCCAGCTAACCTAAACCTTGACATCAACCAACAGAAGAGACATTGGTTTCCTTTAAATTCTCTCTTGCCTTCAAATTCTCTCTTTCCTTCAAATTATGTCTTGCCTTCAAATTTTCTTTGACATTCAAATTCATCTTGTCAGATGGCTTCCTTGTCACATCAAGCATACAAACTCAAACCTTAAATACCACTCACCATGCACCTTCAGAAGATGCACCCTTTTTACATCCATGACAAAAACATGCCAATAGAGTTATCACAGTACTTCATGTTATCCTAGAACAAATGGATTATCATGATGTGAGGCATAAAAATTATGGTGATAGAAGAATGAATCAATGAGATAACTAGGATTAGCTACGGATGGAGTGAAAACATGTAATAATATAATTTAGAAACTAGAATTAATGTATAAGTTCTTCCACATGGATTTAGTTTTGAATATGAAAAAGAAGGGATTCTTGAGGTAGGATTTACATCATCGGGGTGGCCTGAAATATACTTATAGATAATGAATTATTTGACATTAGAAGGTAAGTTCACCCTAATATTTTATCATAACTTTTTATTGTTAAATCACTTCCACATGTAAAAAAATAGTCTACCTTTCTATCTCTTAAAATCATTAGAAATCATAGCCATCACTTACTAGATATGTCATAATAATGATATTATTCACCAAGGTTTGATCTTCTTAATGTTTCAACAAGATGAACCCCTATGTGGAAAACCCATCCTTGACATCCCTATGCAAGACACATCTAATGAGGAATTATAGCTTCCAAATAAGGAGGATAGAACCTAACCCCTAATTATTCCTGACCCACATCCCCTTATGCCAACACCCAAACCTTTAAATCCATTCAAAATGTTTGGGAGACATTATCATAGCCTCTGTGGGCAAAAAACCCAAAACCATAGCCATTTCATGGAAGGAGGAAGATGGTAATAATGACAAAGAATTTTTTAACTTAGATGACTCAAATTCGGAGAGCAAAAGGAAGCTCAAGGCCTTTGAAGAGAAATTAATGGAAATTGATATGGCCATGGCTAGTCTCTTTAAGGAATGGACTGATTTGAAAGCTAAGACTGACCAACTCAAGCATAAATATGACAAGGGAAAGGAAAAACAAATCCCCTTGGATAAAAAAGACACCAATGATGAATCTGAACTAGAATTTATTGAATACACTCAGCCAATCCTCAAAGTCAAAAAGATCCCCAGGTATCTATAGAAGAAAACCAATCAAGGTCCATTGAAAGCCCTTAGAAAACACATGCATGGCAGAGTGACATAGGAATTACTAAAACGTAAGAGTAAAGACGTGAAATGATCCACTCCATGGGATAAGGCAATATTAGAGGAGCTTTAAGTATCTATCTAGTTTATTATCTAGCTTTACTTATTTTATCTCTATTAGTGTTTTTCAATTTTTTTTTCTTATTTTTAGTTGAAGACATTCTATGTTTTGTAACCCATTTTGGATTTGAGTCTTAACTTTGGGTCATACTAGTTTTTAAACACAGTAGTTATTGGATCCATATAAAAACAACTTTTTTTACCTTATCTAATAAAAACTATTTAACAAAAACCAAGCCACTATATGCACATAGTAGAGACCAAATCCTAGATCAAGAAGCCACTTGTCCTTTTGATTCTTCCATTCCTTTCACTACAATCCAAATAGCAGATCCGAAAAGGAGCATGCATTTTAATGATTTAGTATATGTTTTTTTTTTTTTAATAAATAAATTCTTGACATTCACTTGTATCTCCAAAACCAACAAATTAGTTAGGGGTATCTCTACCATAGTCTACACTAGTGAAATACTCTCTAATAGTCATTTAAAAAACCCTAAGACTAAAAAAATGTGTGGTATAAACTACACCTCAAAGAGGAGTCTCAATATGGTAGAGGGTCCTTTAGTCACCCCTCTAGTTACCCATCTATATAACTGCTTTAATGTTATGACCAATAATCACTCCACCTTCCACATCTGTAGAGATTGATTAGCATAAAGAGCAAGGAGAGATAATTATCCCTCAAAGGGTCAAAGAATTATAAAAATAAGAAGGAAATTGGTAAGGCCTAGTCCTAACAGAGTTGACCATAGTATTCATTTATTTTGAAAAGCATAGTGTTACAATTTAGAGGTGAAGAAGAGAAATAGGGTAGAAAATAGCACATGGGAATAAATAATTGTGGAACAAAGATAAAATATACTCCAATTGGACACAAATCAGAAGATAAATGCCAATTACCCCATTGAATATATAGACAATTTTTTTTGTTTTATGGACTCAACTAGGGAGGCTATGAAATAAATGTTTATAAATCAGAAGCAAGCCAAACTAAGGTACTTTTAAAACTAGATTATTGAAGCCCAAGCAGAAATTATAGATAACATCCAAAGTGTATCCACTAGGATGTATAATATTTTGAATAACATTAGAATTTATAGAGGTGAATCCCATCTTAAATGAGGGAAGGTGATAAAATTTTGTAAAAAAATAAAATAGATTTAAAAGGCTGAAATTCATGGTGTAGTGTGCAAGGAATAGTTCATACAGTCATATGAACTTGATGACTTCCTAGGATGCATCATGGGATTTATGTTATGTAATTCCAAAAAGATATGGTGCCTTTAATTGGTATACATAAATGAAATTCTTGGTAGCATAACTCATGGGCCAAGAGAAGGAGGCCATAGAGATACTAAAGACATGAGTGTCACACATGAGATAACCTCTATAGTGTAGTTGATAAATAGTCCCAAATTTGAAACACCTATCAAAGCAACTACCAATAGATTAAAAACATAAGTAAATGGCACTATGTTTAAGATCAATGAAGACAGTTTTCAACTAATAAAGTTTTTGAAGAATAATGTAACTAAGGCAAAGGCACTCAGAGTTGGATTCAAATCCTCTAAATTCAATCACATAAGGTTGATGGGTGAATTTAATATGATATTTAAACCTTATATGCTAAATTATGACATTATTACTAAATAACTTTAGGTTGCTTATGCATTATTTGAAAAACTAAAGGTTATTGAGGAGGTTTCTAGTATAACATCTAGTACTCGGCCAACAACCACAATGATAATACAAACTCCAGTGTCATTCTATCTTGTAGTGTCTTCTAATTCTCAGCCTACTCGTGCTTCATCAGCTCATATAATTTTTGCTATATGAGAACCAAGATTTTAGTTCACCAAATATGTTTTAATGTATACTTCAATGGAACCCATTTTGATTCCATAAGAAACTACAACATGTACCATAATTATTTCAGTTATAAAATCTATTATGCAATCATTTTTATTATCCAATGATGTCACATCAACACCTATTTAGAGATATATGTTTGCATGTGTTTTGTATATTAAGTTGAGACTCATAACCTCATATATATTTTAGTATATATGAATTATATTTATCAATTATGGTTGGGGGATTGTATTCATATGCATATCTTTCAAACATGCATGTCATGCATGAGTTTTGATGTATAATATATTATTAAACAATGTAAATTAGGGGTTTTCTTGGAGGATGAGGCAAACCCTCTCTAAGATTATATATACTTGAATCCTCCCAATTCCAAAGGGAGCTAAATTTTGGTTTTTAAGGTGAATAAGAAATGCCATGGATCATTATATAAATTTGTCTTGATATGCAAGTTCTATACTTATTCAAATATGTAAATCATTGCATAAGTTCCATTATTCTAGTATTTTAGTATTTAGGTTATCTATAAGTGTTATTTTGATACAATTATTAATATTATGTAGTAGTTAATTTGAATTCTCTATGTTTAGTAATCATAATATCCCTTTGAAGATGTGCAACTGTAATCTTACAAACATGACCACATTTTATTATGTACACTAAAGTTTACTATATTATATTTATATATAATCTTAATTAAGTTTGACTATTTTACGTGCTAACATTAAATTACAACAATAATTGGTTTTCTAACTATTTTTCCCACACATAGTTTAAGATCTAGTTTAGAAGGGTTTCATCTAAATTTTATTCAGAAACCTTATTTTCTATCCTACCCTTCTCTATTTTTTAAATTTTATTTTGATCTTATCCACCTTAAGTTAGATTTACCATCCATCTCATGCATATTTATACTTACATCATATATGAACCATTTGAGGTAAGCAAATACTTTAATCACCATTATTCCACCAACAAGTTATTTACAAAACTCGATACCTTACAACTCATCCCTTGGAGTGAATATTTTTCATAGATCCTAACATGTTAGAAGTTACATCGTAAGGTTCCTTAGTTTGCATTCAACCCATATTAAAAATAATTAGATTGGCACTATAAGTATTCCCACTTTTTCATTTATTTAAGAGATCACTCAAGTTGCACTGTATATATACAAAAGACTAACAAAGTCCACTTATTATACTAGCATGTTATTCTCACCCTTATAGATCCTTAGGAAAGTTAGGTCAAATAGAGGTGTCTTAAGAAGACCTTAGGCATGATCCTATTCCCCAATTAGAACAAATGAATTTCCTCTATGTAGGATGGCCTTCACATGGTTATCTAGTTTTACTATTGATATCCCTAGAGATGTGCATGATTTGCCTAGAAACCCTAAAAAGTATCTTCCTACATTTTCTTCCTCAATATTTCAAGACTATTTTAGGGATACTAAATATAACCCATGAATATGTGACATTCATACTCTTCCCTTTTACCTTTCAATATGTTGCTTATGATTTCTTTCTCAATATTTCTAAAAATTCAATTACATGTTAGATCCAGTGTTAATAAACCTTTTTGCCACAATTTGGATAGGTCACTAGCCCAAGTGTCATGTTCTAGTACTTTGTAATCATGATGAGAGATCCCAATGAACCAATTACATCCTTCAATGCTAGATTTCCAAAGATTTATATTAGAGTTGATAATGACTATAAAACTAATAAATCATTAACCCTTGAAATGTACAAGAATGCCTTATATTCCATGAAAAATGAATTTCTTTTTAAAGCACATAATATCACCACCCTAACATTGGCCTATGTCATATATATTAATATTTGTAGGTAGTAAAATACCTAGTTATAAGATTTGGCACCACCTAATATTTTTCCTATTTTTCTAACCCTCGACCCCATTCAAAATGTTAATCAGAATGTTGTGGCTCAAAATTAAAACAAATTATATATGTAGTTGCATTTGGCCCATGCTCCACCTAACTGACACCTTACCTTTCTATATAATCCTATGTCTACACCTAATCCCAAGGTGTTGCTTCTAATTATATAAAATCATAATTGGATGTTATTCAACAAATAGTATATAAGCTAAGTAATGATTTTGAAGCATGTATAAGTGAATGGGAAACACCATGGGTCAAATAAATAATCAAAATTTTGCATATCAAAGATATAACATACCCTTAAATAGATCTAAAAACAACATAGAATAATAATCGCCTAACAAGATGCCTAAAATAAATATCATGGAATCAACACTACCTAATTAGTGTTGAGTCCATAATATAGATAAGTATGGTGAGATAGACTACATATAAATATACACCTCATTTAAGATATTCTAGAAGGAAATGGATAGCTGTGAAGTATTTTTGAATCAACTAAATCCACCTCTTTCCACTACTCTAAGTCCTTGTAACATAATGATGGTCTTCGAAACATATGAATTTCCATTTAAAGTAGAAGATGAGAATGAACATAAAGATAATACAAATGAAATCCATGCCTTTTAGATTTTCTATATGAATAACTATAACTTGATGAATAAGCAACATGTTACCACTTTTACATATCCAAACAATAGTGATACTGTTCCTCAAGATCCTATGGAAAAAATAATCTGCCTCCCCCAAAAAGGAAATGATTAGATGCAATATATTTAACCATGTAAAAAAAGAGCATACAATATATTCAAAGATATGAAAAATATCAAAATAAATATCACTATTCATGAAATGGCTCAAATTACCAAAAAATATATTTTTTCTTCAAATCCTTCACTAAGAGATCATCCACTGACAAATCAAAAGCTTATAATACCAACATGGTTGTTTCTAATGACAAACTTGACGTACTAAATTTTTTATTAACCATCATAATGTTTAGTAAGAATATTCTTATTTTTTGAGTTGATTCAATTACCTTAGCCAATGTGATGCCCATAATTATATGTAATAAATTGGGTTTGATCCCAAATAAATTTGAAAGAGTCATCCTACAACTAGATAAATCATCTATGTCATACATTATGTAGTTGACAAATTTACACATTCATATTGCCTCTAAGCCATGTTCATAATAATACATAGACATTTTGGTCAATGACATTCATAAATTTTGTGTCTTATTATTAAGGTGTGATTGGTCAAAGACATTAAATAGATAAATGGAAACAAACATCTCACACATGTCACTACTTTGGAAAGGAGTAGACTAAGAATCGAACATTAATTCCATTATTATCATATATAATTCCAATAAAAATAAGGTTGGCTTTGCATCTTTACATGCAGGTGTTTAAACGTTCACCATAAAACATGAACACTATGAACAAAAATTTGAAGGTCCTTCACAGTTATGGAATCCAAGAATTGATGGTGCTAGATCAATTCAAGGTTCTAGAATTGGTATAATTTTAGTCAACTCAAATGGGACAAAATATATTGCTTCATACATATTGTAATTTCCTTGTACCACCAACTGAGATAAGAATGAATCTCTGATCCAAGGTTTATAGTTCACACTGAGACACAATGTTAAACAATTATGGATATTTGGTATTCATAGCTAGTTGTCAACTAGATAAAAAAATAAATATCAATGTAAAATTAGTTACTTAAAGAAATATAAGCATAGATCTTAGTATCTAATCATGTAATTTGAAGTGTTCAACATCAAATCTATCCCAACAAAAGAAAATGAGATAGCAAATTTAGTTACATCTTTAGCTATCAACTTAGCACCACTCTAGGAGTCTAAAATGTGAAACTTTTCTAAAGTGTTGGTTCCTTGTCCTTATGTCCCAAAAAACATGGATAAATTCCAAGTATTTGATGATGATTATCAATAGATCATACAATTTATGAATAGTTATTGAGGCTTTGAATCTCAGGTAATAGTTGAAAAGGATTTTGAGTTTATGAACATAGATAACCTAGGAGAATATGGCATATTATATCTAAAATAGAATCGTATACCTATGGGAATTACCTCATTAGAATGAAATTTTTACATGGATACACAAGCTGGAAATAAAATAGTCTAAAGAGAATGTGGAAACCATCCAAAATCTTCTATATGTTAATCTAGGCCTGAATTTCATTGAAACTAAGAAATATATATAGAAGGGCCTAATCATAGAATATAAATATGTGATATTTTAGACATATGAATACTTTAATGTCCTTGATATCAAATTCATCACACATACTATCCTACTGAAGCTAGAAAACAATCCCTTCAGGAAATGTCAGAGGTTCGTAAATCTAATTCTAGAGCCCCTCATCTAGATAGAGGTTTATAAACTCTTGGATGATAAAATGTTCATACTACCTTCATTTGATTACATCAAAATTCGTTTGTCTACCTTGATATCCCTTTATATTTTTATTTTTTTTAGTTTTTTTCAATACAAGCACCATCCAAATTCACAACTATTTTATTTTAAGTCATCTTCTCTATATTGGTATATCTTTCCCATTTAGCATTCCACATGGGTTGATAACTTAGTGCCTGTTAGAAATAAGAATGGAAAAATCAAGTTATGTGTCAATTTCAAGAACTTGAATAGAGCATCATATAAATATAACTACCCTTTTCCTTCTCTAGATGATGTAATCCAAATTGTCAGTGGATCTGAGATGATTTCCCTATTATATGGATTCTTACAATATAATCAAGTTCTAGTAGAAGCATAAGATATAATTAAGAATAATTTTACTACCAAATGGGGTACTTTTACGTATAAAAAGATGTATTTTGTCCTCATTAATGTAGGATAAATCTTCCATCAGGATACATAATTCACTTTTCAGGGTCTTGTTAGCAAGTGCATCGTCATCTACATGGATGACCTCACAATGTTTTTAAAGAACATGGCTAATCATATAGATCATCTAAAAAAGGTGTTTGATTGATGCCGAAGATATGGAATATCATTGAATCTAAAGAAGAGAATCTTTGGAGTTACTGAAGGGAAATTATTATGCCATGTCATTACCAAATATGGGATTTCTATTAACCCAGATGAAATTGAGTGCATTTCAAAGATAATGCCCCCTAATAGCAAGAAAGAATTGAAGTGTTTATTTGGCAAGATAAACTTTGTGAGTAAATTCAATTTTGGATTTGTAGATATTGTCAATAAATTGAATGCCATGTTAAAATAGGATGCTAAAATAAAATGGACAACTAAATCTGAGAAAACTTTTAAGGGTATTAAATATGTTATTGTGCAATCCCTAGTTTTAATTCATCTTGATTTCATGAAATATTTATTTCTTTATTAATTTTATTTAGAACATGTCATACTAGTGGTACTCATGAAAATGTTAAATGATAAAAAATATTTGATTTCCTTCATGAGTACAATCTAAAATATGCATTGGTAAAATATTCAATAATAGATAAGTGGATATATGTACTGATCAAAGTTATAAAAAAAATTTAGAGACTATATTCTAAGGAATAAAACATATTTTATTATCTCATATCTAATCATCAAGTTTACACTTAGCCAAAAATAATTGGTTGAGAAAAGAGGTAAGTGGATGGAAAAAATATAATAATTGGATCTTGAAATCAGCTCAGATAAGATGGTATGTGGCCAAGGGATCATCCGACTAATGACTAAGATAGATCCATCTATTCATATTAAATAAATAAATGAAATGAAAGTATCTGATGGTGAATGGTATGCTCACATCATCCATTACCTACTCACATGTATGTGTCCCTTTGAGATTAATAGAGAACAAAGGTGAGACCTTAAGTTCAAATCAACCCATTACATGATTAAAATGGGATTTTTTTAATGAAATAACTATTAAGGATTCTATTTAAGGTGTGTGTCAAAATAGGAAGTTAAAGATATGTTGAATAATTTACATCATAAAATAGGTATTAGACATCCCTCAGGCAATGAAACTATGCATAGAATCTTGAGAATGGGATATAAGTAGCCTAAATTTTTTAAATATTCCCATAATAATGTCATGACATGCAATAAAATTTATGTATTTATAAAAAGTGATTTACATGCTGACATGCCTTTATAACTAGTCACTGAAGGATGACCCTTTTATCAAACGGGTCTTGACTTTGTTGGAGTGATCAATCCATAATCCTGAGCAGGACATAACTTTATCCTAACATATATCAATTATTGTACCAAATAGAGGTTGTATCCATGAATAATTATAGATACAAAGATGTGATAAATTTTATAGAACAAAACATACTCACCAAGTTTAGGATTCTAATTTCATTGGCCTATGACAATGGTCCAACATTTTAATCAGTTGAATTTATATAATGGGGCCATGATAACCATATTATAATCAAGTTTTTATCAAATTATAACCCTCAATGAAATGGACTTACATATTTCACCAATAAAAATCTAATGGATTCTATCAGGAAATTGGCATAACACAAACCCAGATAATAGCATTTATTATTGAAGTATGCACTATGGGTAGATAAAACAAGATGTAAGCAAGCCCTCAAGGCTTCATATTTCTTAATAGCGTATGGACATCAACCATTTTTTTCTACTAGTTAATTCAAGAGTACATGGGAGTAGATAAAATAATCTTGTCCAGACTACTCAACACAGTTCAAATGGAAGATGCTTGAAATGAATCATTACATAACTTTAGCAAGCACCAAATACTTGTCAAAAAATGGTTTGACAAAATATCAAAAATCAAGGATTTTATGAAAATAGACCTAGTGCTTTTATGTGATAAGGCACATTAAAATAAAATGAACCATGATAATTAAAATATTTTATGGGCTATTAATACCATACTAAATATCTAAAATACTAGGTAACAATGCATTTTGTCTAAAGGACCTCTAAGGTAATGCACTCAATTTTCCAATCAATGGATAGTTTTTGAAACATTATTTATTGGCTACTCTAAATAGAGATGATTCAAAATATGATTTACTCCAAATGAACTCTCAAAATAATGCTTAATAAAATAATTAAACAATGTGAAAGAAAAACTATCAAGGCTAGATGAGACTCACAACTCACACTACATGTATTCTTAAAATGACACGCTTCACAATAAAATTCCTTCAACTCTTAAAAACTCTACTTGAATATAAAGCATACAAACCACCATATTTTATAAGGGATTTCAAGTCCTTATAAAGAAAACAACCCACATAAATCTAGACATATTAATCCACCTAAGAAACATGTCCTCCTCCACTTGGAGGAAATAAAGACAAGATACAAGTCATTCTCCACTAAGAAAGATTGAACACAAACCTAAAAGCATACACCACTAGGAAATAAATATAAAACTAAAGGAAAAAATACAATATTCAAGATAATTTATCCACCCTTATCATATAAGTAATAGTATATCATGATGAGATCCTTTTGAAAGTGCTCCACTTTATCCTGGGTCCCTTCAGCATATGCAACATGGGAGGACAAACCTGAATAGTAAAAGTTATTCCCCACTTTCATGTGCATTAAAAAAATTAGTGTATTCTATTTTTCATGAATATCAAGCCCATGATCAAGGTCCCCACATGAAATTCATCCCATGCCACCTAAGAAGCATGAACAATGTTGGTGACAACACCTTAACAGTTAATTATGTCATCACAAATACTGTCCTTCCATCTCATGAGCATGAATAGTGATTATTTTTATCCACATCAGAATGACTGTGAATTGAAACATATAAATAGAATTATATTGGGTTTTCTTATTTCTAGGGTAGGTTTCCTACATCCCTATGTTAAATCTCTCTTGTTTTCCTAGACTAGTTTCCTATTTTCTATATTTTCTTTTAGAGTTAGTTTTATTTCTTTCTAGAGTAGTTTTCTTAAAACTATTGAATAGTTCAAAAAAATTCTTGTGTTGGAATTATGGAAGACCCAAAAAAATAAATGAGATAACTTAATAAGTTCATAATTATCATCCACCATAATTTATTCTTATAGTACTCAAGGTTTTGGAATTGAGATACATGCTACTACTAGCACTGAATATGATGATTGTGCGGTACTACTTACTTGTGGTATTGAGACATTTTAAATGGGATATTTCCCAACTTGTGAGGCTAACATTGGTTGAACTAGAATTCTTATGCTCATTTTCTATATTAGACTCAAAAAGCACCATATTGTTCATTTAATGTGCTATATGGTTTTATAATGATGTATTATATAGTAATAGAGGATTCTTATTTTTTATTTTTAATCTTTCTAACAATGTTCTGAGCCAAAGAGTCAAAACATATCAAAAATAGCTAAAATATGATTGTTCTATCATACGATTTAATTTTTTGTAGTATTTTGATTAGTCATTGATCAACTTATTTTTTAACCATGATAAGACGATAATCCATATAAATGTCTTTAATAAAACCCTGATCCTCTTATATTTATAGGACTTATCTTCTTTTTGTCTAAGTAGGAACAAACCGAAGAGAAATGAGAATTTTGATTGTTAAGTTATCATGTGTATCTCTCTCTCTCTCTCTCTCTCTCTCTATATATATATATATATATATATATATATATATAGAGAGAGAGAGAGAGAGAGAGTTTTAAATAAGTCAAAAAGTTTCTATTGTATATTTTTTTGAGGGTCTAACCATTTTTTCCATTTGCTACAAAGTCATCATTGTGAAAGTGCAACATTATACTATAAATCCATAATATTTTTTATAAGTGTTTAATCCTAAAAAGTATCTAGATTTGATTTGTCTAGGGTTAAATGGGTAGAGATATTTTAGGGCACAAAGATGATAAACTATATTTAAATCAGGTTAATTAAATGATAAAACTTAGATAAATATATATTGAATCTATTAAACTAAGTAGGCTAAAATTAGTAAGTACAAATGTGCTAGATATGGAAATGACAATGAAGTAATGTGCTTATCTAGTTCTAAATATAATGTAGTTCTAAATATGGAATAGGTAGGAAGCAAAATTGAAAAATGATTTTGGTGCAGTCCCCAAATTATGGATTGAGTGCATATGGGATTATGGACACTAGCATCAGTCTAGGTTGATTGTATCGACACTACTATCTAAATCTTATGTATGTATCCTATATAGCGTACTTGCTAGAAAAGGATGTGACCACCTAAATTCATTTAGGTTTGTATTCACCTTAATTTTGATGTACTTAGATCTAGGTCATGGATTATCATTCTTAAAACATTAGTTCTTCATCTTCGTGATGACCTTGTGGAAAAATGGTTTAGTGGACACATGATGTCAAGATGACCCCCAAGAACCCTATATCAATGAGTATTTTTTACATAATTAATACTCTAAGGAGGGCCTCAAACTGATTTAGTTCTTCTCTACATGTTGTCTTCTATGTGATTCATGCAATATTTTCAAAGATATTACAATAGTGACCTAGCTTGTAACTTGGTAAATGTAGCTATTGGATTATTCTTTTAGTATTTCAAAATTGTGTATGTGTCATCCCTATAAATAATATGAAAATAAGATTATATATATATATATATATATATATATATATATATATATATATATATATATATATATAGAGAGAGAGAGAGAGAGAGAGAGAGAGAGAGAGAGAGATTGCAAGGCACATGCCCCCAACATTAGAGAAAATATGAGTTGATATCCAGAAGTTGATATTAGCTCAATCATGCAACCCAAACATACTTATAACCTAGTGAGTATGAGAGAATAAATTAAATTCATCCTATCAAATTAGTAATGCTAGATGATACAATTAATTCCAACCTAAAAATTTGGCAAGACTGAGTGATTTAATCACCTCAATAATACCAAAAATGAACCAATTACTGTGGTAGATTAGCACAATACAGTCTTTAAATGTACATCCTAGTGGGTGATGATAGTACTTGAAAATGTTTTGAAATCTGAAACTAATTCATATTTTGTAATATTAGGTGCATATTGCATAACATATGCACCTTAGATATGTCTCATGCTAAAACTATGTATAATAATAGTACAAATGTATAGAATTCTATCACAACTATGACTCTAAATTATATAACTATGTACTTTCACCAATTTAAAAATAGTGTAAGTGTGGATAACATGATTTCAAATCATACCCTCACTATATATGGATAAATCTAAAAACTAAAATAAGTACTGATATGGAAGACATGTTTTCAAAAAATGTTCCCACTAACTCTAGGTGTGTTGAATACTAAATAAGTGTGGAGAACATGCTTTTAAAGCATACCCCCATTTAATCTAAAAACATTGAATGTATGGAATCCATGCCTATATGACATACCCACACTAAATATAAAAACTAATAGATATACTAAATATTGAATAAGTGTGAAGAAGATGCTTCCAAAGTATGCCTCCATTGAATCTAAAACTATGAAAGTGTAAAATTCATGTCTATATGACACACCTACAGTAATATGCCCCATATTGAGGTGAGATAATAATATAAACCAGTAGTTAACTCGCCTCAAAATGATAAGACAACTATATCATCTATGAATGTAACAATGGATCATATAGAAGAACATGTCTAGGTAAATGTATCATTGAAGCATATAAAACAATGTGATCACATGAAGGCCTAAGATGCATGATAAATATCATGTAAATGTATAGATATAAATAGTAAAATCACATCAGGAAAATCAATCACACACACAAGATCACTCAAAATAGAGTCAAAAGTGTAATAACACTATTGGGTTAGACATAGAAATACATATTTTTTTTTGAATTTAACACATATAAGAAATATAAATTACACTATGAGAATATATAGAGATCATTATAAATACACATGGTGATAATAAAAATAAGCATAATATATCACAAAATACTAATCTCTAATATCATGAGAGTACACATCTTAATACAAATGCAAAGAATAATTACATGAACTCAGCTACAATTGAAACAAGTCTACAACCACTGCTACTAATTTACAATAACAAGTAATTACAAATATTCATGAAAATACTCAATGATAAATATAATATAATATAATGTACATATAGATACACGGCTTCCTGAAGCATGAATTCCCTAGACTCTCCAATATTTATGGCAATCTTGAGTGTCGTCCAAATAGTAGTACTCTTGTTGGGAGGAAGAGCATCATCCAAACTCTTTTTCACACTAACCACAAACCAATGATCTCCCACAAAATATCCCATCATGAAATGGGCCTCCCTTCACAAATAAGTAAATAGTGATAGCATGGGTATCTAGAAAGACTAACAAGTATTTATGTGTTTTATGAATCTAAACTAAACAAGTAGTGTATCACATTAATCCAAGCTATTTAAAGATATCATATAAACATGTGAATCATACTCATGAATTGATAATGTCTCAATAAATATACTTTGTCCCAAAGTTTTATAAATGATAAATAGGAATGATCTATAGCAATCAAATTCATACACTCCACTTGATCAAACTACCTTTATCTGTCATTGTGAGACTAGTAAACCAGTGAAAATAATCACGCTCTTTACTTTAAATTAGTAATGAAGATTAGTCAAATACAACTTAAGCACAAGATTCATTCAAGTGACATCTTATTCACATATAAAATCAAACCAAATGCTAAACATAGGAGTAACTAAAACATACATTTATTATATCAAACGTATGAATGAATCTTACATTATTTCTATCCCATACTAGAAATAATGACTATAGTCTATACCACCTGTGTAAGATATACATAACTATAGATTTCAACAACCATAATTTGTTTTAAAACATACTATATATATGATAACTCATAATACCATAGTCTAGTATTCTAAGACAACTACCAATTTTTCATAAACAATAATATAAAATAGTCTTAAATACATGGAAACTTAAGCATTATACAAATAATTATATATAATAAAGAAAGTCAATATTTATTCAAAAATAAATAACATATCAACATAGCTTTTTTTAAACTTTCAATGTTTGCATGTATGCACATAAAATTATTACCAATTATACAATAGACGCTATCCACAACAATAACTAGCATATATATAGTAAAATAGTCAACGTAGATATGAATTTAGGTATAATAATTATAATATATACCACTTTTCTACAACATATTTTTATACTATAGTACCTTGCGATATTCCATATTCTCATAGGTTTATAATTACATAATAACACATAATCTAAACTTATGATTTTTAGGACTCATCTAATCCATGAAGATAATAACAAGAAACAATAAAGAATTATATCACCTGAATATACAATAAATTAAAATGCATATAATCATACTAAAGTACCATAACATATAAATATTCATCATGATGTAGCATTATACACTAAGTATAGTTAAATATTTATACACAATAACACACTTATAGTATGTAATGCACACAACTATTCCATACTTAATACATATGATTAATGGTCATTTATATTACTAGTAGTGAGTCAGATAATTCATAACCCATTATTATTTTTCATTCTAATGACATATTGTTTCTAGGACACTGTTTGAAAGGTTATAGTTTTTAATTTCAATGTAAATTAATAACTTATTCAAATCATCTAATGAATTAAAGGGATAATCTCTATATACTAGCATTTGCACATCCTAATGTGCACCACATGTAGGTATTTTAATTTTATATAATTTTTAAACCATAGTTTAGTGTTTTAATCATAACTACCAAGCATATAAATTAAAAAATAAAATAGTTATAAATACATAAAACACACTTTGCATACAATAATTATAAAAACCAAAACATTATTTTCTTGAAACACAAGTAAGCCATTTTACAACCAATTTATACTTAGGGGTTTACAAACAATCATTCAGTATCTTTAATCAATCCTTTTAATTTTATTTTAATATTTCTTACGAGAATATTAGCAAAATAAATCTACCCCATGGTTCTAATTATGCAATTAGTCATAACTTAGTATAATGCCACATACCGTGTGACGGGTTTTTTTATATCAAATAATCTAAAAGTTTTGTTAGTTTTAAACCAAAAAAGAAGTAATTATGTTTTACCC
>JARHVA010003799.1:75000-82500 GCA_037957365.1 Torreya grandis
TGAAAATAAAATGGCTCAACACAAGATAAAATCATAGACATGAAAAAGTGCAAGCCTAAATAGAGGTAAAAATGCTTCTGATTCAAGGTAAATTTTTTTAGGGCTTTGCCATACAAGCTAAGATATATCTTCTCAAATGAAAATTTACAAATATATAAAGAATTGAAATAAGATAGATGACAAATCAAGGAATGGAAACCCATGTTAAGTTAAACACTTCTATAGAGACCACAAGACCAAGTTGCTACCATATTCTTCCAATTTCATATGGGAGAGCCATGTTGTGGATGTCCAAGTTACCACCCTTGTTGTTATGGTCCTAAAAAATCATGGGATAATCCTTCTCTAAACTCATAAATCCATCCTCAAGTTCTTGTGGCTAGACCATGCTCTCTTTAATACTGGGTGCAACTACTTGTGCATTAATGATGAAGCATGAAAACATGAGCTGCTCTCCTCTATAGTTCAAAAACTAATCTATTTAATTGGTTTTGGGTAGATATATTTCACCAAATATATTAATTCTCCTTGCTGAGTTGTCTATGCCACTTGTCTTGGTCTGAGTAGTCATTCATTATGTCCTTTGTCTTTGTCAACAATTGGAACTATTCCTTTTTTTCCCCTTTTTACTTTTTCTTTGCCCATGTTTTATCACTTTAATTTGTCTTATCCTTTACATTGGCCTTTTATTTTCTTGATCTTTGACTTATTGGTCCTTTATTTTAGTATTTTTTCCATGCTTTCCTTCAGATAAAATGTTTGAAGGAACTCCTTTAAACATTTTATCTAAAGGAACTCTTTCTTTTGATTTCTTCTTTTCACAAAGGACACATGCCCCTCTAACATTTTATCTTTATTATTCACTTCTTCAAGGTACCCTCTACAAGGGCGCATACCCTTCAGAATTTTTACAAACATCTTTCAAAAAAGTGAAGAAGTCCTCTTTCATTCCCAAGTTCCCTCTAAAAAGACACTTACACTTTAACTTTTTTACAAAGCTACTTCAAGCCATTGAAATGCCCTCTAAAGGAAATCTATTGCTTCTTTTGAACTACTTTAGACCACTTTAGGTTCTTAAATCACTTTTACATATAAAAGTAGACAAGTAATGTATCTGTATAAACCTGATTTGCACTTAGCAAAGTAGAATGAGTTAAACACCTACATTTTTCATGAGAAAGGTCTGGTAGAGAACAATATTTACACAAGGTATAAAAGGGATGATCTAGCCAAAACATGGATTGGATGACTTTTAGAAATAAAAAAGAGGGGGTGCTCAATTTTGGCTTGTAGGACAAAAAATTGGTCAACACAATTTGTGACTCATAGGGGAAGCATGCCTATTATACTTGGGAAGACTGGTAGCCACAAAGTCCATTGGGCATGGAGTCAGGATGCATCTTGTAGAATTCAACAATATATTTGTAAGGACCTATGAACCAACAAATATTTTACCCCAAATAATAAGGAAAAAATACACATAGGATAAAAAAACTACATATATGCATAACAACACTTAAGGAAAATGAGGAAAAACAAGGAAAACTATGTACATGACAAAAGAAACCTATTAACAATGTTTAAGATATATCCCATTGACTAAGATATTTAGCTCTTCACGATCCAATTTAGAGAGTTGGAAAGCATTCTGTTGCTTGCATTGGGTTATGACATATGGGCCTCTCCACAAAGCATCAAACTTCATGTGCCTTCCAAGCTTGGCTCGGTTCTCATCCTACTTCAAGATAATGTCATCTTTTGAGAATATCCTTGGCATATACTTTTTGTCAAAATGATTCTTTGTTTGTTGTTGGTGGCTAGTCATGGCATCCATATCTTCGTCTCTAACTTCTTGAAGCTCCATTAGCTCATAATACCTAACTTGTAGGCTATCACTCTCCATTAATTATAGCTGATGGGAAAGATCTAACGCTGCAAACTAATGTGAGATAGGAAGTCTAGCTTCCATTCCATACACAAGTGTGTATGTTGAATTCCCTATTTCCCTCTTTTGAGTGATCTTATTTATCTAAAGAGTTATCTTCAACTTGGCATGCTAAGTCTTTTGATTTTCCTCCATTGTCCTCTTTATGATCCTAATTAAATTTTCATTTGTGGACTTAGCTAGCCCATTTCCTTATGGATAGTAGTTAGAAGAAGTGTTGAGATAGATGCCATACTTCAATGCTAACTCACTTGTCTTTGTTCCCAAGAAAGCTAATGCATTGTCTAAAATGATTATGGCTGAGACCCTAAATCTTCTAATTATGCCTTCATAGCAGTCTAGGACTACACTCTCATTGTCCTCTTTCAAAACTACAGCCTCTACCCACATTATGAAAAAATCCATGGTAGTCAAAACCCACATGTGGCTAGCACTAGAAGGAGGATTGATTAGGCCTATAAAGTCTAACCCACATTGTATGAACGGTTGTTTTGCTTGAATAGGATGAAGAGGCATGATAGCCAACCATTGTTTCCCATCAAAGAAGGCACATTTTTGACATTTCATAACCCAATAATGAGTGTCTTTAAATAAACTAGGTCAAAAGTAACTAGCCCTCATAATCCTTGTAGCTATGGCCTTGAGAGCAAAGTGTCCACCAGCTAGTTCATCATGGAACTCAGATAGTACCATTTTGACTTGGTCTAAATCAATACATCTCAATAGCACCCCTAAAAAGACTTTTCTAAAAAGCATCTATTAACTAGGATATAAGGAAGAGATTTGAGTCTAAAATACCTCCTCTTGGTCCTATCAAAAAATTGTGGACACTCACTAGTTCAAAGTAAATGAACCATGTCTTGTACCCATCCCTTGATGACTGTAGGTAAAAATATTATAAGTTCATCATGGAGTACTAAAACATCCTCCCTTATCTCTTTCAAGTCTATAGTGAGGTGTTCACATAGCCCTCTTCCTCTCACCAGCTTAGTTGTCTTGATCTCTACATTATACTCCATTACTTTGGCGATCCAACCTGCCCTTTTCTCATTTAAGTCTCAATTAAGCAAGAAGTCTTTAACACTAGGATGTGGCACAATGATGTGAATTTTTCTGCTAGATAACATATGTCTAAACTTCTTTAGACTTCGTAAGACTGCAAGCACCTGCTTCTCAACATACATGTATATAACCTCATATCATTCTAAAACTTGGCTAAAAAAAAGTAAGAGGTTGTTCTAAATTCTCACCATTTTCTTGAGTGAGCATAAAATAGATTACCTATTCATTCCCAAAGGTGTATAGATTTAAGTCCTTAGAGAATTTTGGATTAGCCAGGGTAAGAACTTGGCCAATAGATTGGTTGATGCCTTCAAATATTTCTCTTATTCTTGATGTCCACGTGAATGTCTCATCCTTCCATAGCATGGATGTTAGTGGCTTGACAAGCTCAGTAAAGTTAGGAATGAACCTACTAATGAAATTTATCTTACCAAAGAAAATTTACAATCCCTTCTTGTTTTTAGGCAAGGACAATGCTAAGATGGCATGCACCCTCTCTAGATCAATTGATAGACATTCCTTCAAAATGACATGGCCGAAGATCATTCCTCCATATATAGCAAACAGATATTTATTTGGGTTGATAGATATGCCAAACTATCTACAACTATCAAAGATTTACCTTAGGTGCTTTAAGTGTTCACTTGCCTCCTTGAAGAAGACTATCACATCATCAAGACAAACGAGCACAATGTCATTGATCAAACCTTAGAAATCCATATCCATAGCATGTTGGAAGGTATCTCTAGCATTTGACAATCCAAATGGAATCTTCCTATGGGCATATGTTCTCTACTTGGTGGTGAAGGTTGTCTTGTATTGATCACATTCTTGTACCAAGATTTGATTGTACTTAGAGTATCCATCTAAGAAAGATAAATTTTCACTGCCCATCACTATCTGAAGAAATTGCTCCATACTTAAAAGGGGATAGTGATATCTTAGTGAGACTCTATTCAGGTCTCTAAAATCCCTAGGTGCTAGAGAACTAAAACTTTAAATTTGAGAAGTATTTACCCTTTGAAGGTGAAACTAGCATTGCCCCACTACTAGTTCCCAACTTGCTTCTAGATCTATCAAAGAATATCTATCACAAACCAAAGTCCTCTTAGTCTATCTTCATCAATTTTAGTATGAAATCATCTTTCTCATACATGTAGTAGAATCCAAGACTAGCTTCTTCAATGAACTTGTAAGGATCATGCTCAAAGTTGTCATTTCTCCATTTATCTAAGAGTAGGCTAGTAACTCCTACAAGGGAAGATGATGGAGATTGATCCACCTAGAGCTCTTATTCATCAATGATTGTATAGTTCACATTCACCACTTTGGGTGAGTATGGATCCAAGTGATCATTTTGGAGGGGATTTGACACAATATTCACTTTAGTTCCATACTTTGTCCTAAAAACCATGTAATACTAGTTGGTTGCTGAGTATCCACCTATCTTGGATGTGAAATCCCTTGACAAGCAAAGAGCAATATATGGAGGAACATCTAAAACTATGACATCAAGGGGAATTGAGAAGGTTGGATAGGCATGGAGAGTTAGATTCAATCCTCTTACCATTCCCAAGGTCTTAGCTAGTGATCCACCCAGTTTTAGAACTCCTTTAGTCATTTGCTCATACTTGAGGCCTAGCTTATCGCCTATGCATTTAGGTATAACTAAGGTTCTTGTTCCACTATCAATGAGAAAATTTTGGAGTAAGACATCACTAATAATTATGGATAAATAGAAGGGATGGGTCTTCTCATCTTTCTTTGATTGACTAACCATGGGAGGAGCCCCATTTACTATTAGCACATTATCATTTTTTTTGGGGATAGCTTCCTCACCTAGCCCATTTAATTCCTTTTCGAGTATATCATTTGTCTTGGTAGTGATAAATAATCCCATAATGAGATGTTCATATGCAGCTTCTTCCTTTGGTCCACTATATTTATTGAAGATTTCCCCCTTTAGAGTTCTCCTTAGGAACATTCATAACCTGTGGTACAACCTGAGGAGCTAAAGTTGAAACCATTGTCCTGTAATTGGGAAATTTTTGATTTGCTTATGGTCTTGGGTCTGCTTCAGGTAAACTTCCTACTTGATTAGGTGAAGCATACATTGTATATTCTTGAGTGGCTACTTGAGCTTCATCAATGGCTCTCCTTTTGGACTTGGTGTTGGATGCAACACCAACATTCTGATTACTTGTGCTCCCCACATAGTTTACTACATAGAACTATCCTTCCAAGTGATTTATAAGAATGGAATTAGATTGAGCCTACCTATTATCTATTCTAAGTTCTGTTGACATATCAAAATTTTAGAATTGGGCTAACTGATCACCTTATGTAGTCATGTTTTGATTTGGTAGCTCACTAAAATAAACAACCTATTCTTGGCCATGCTCCAAGGGTGGATAGTTGGGCTTCTCCTACACCAAATTATTTTTAGTGGGCACAAGAGCCTTAGAAGATGAAGGGGCATTTGTATTATATCATTAATAAGGCTTGACATGTGTAATTTTACCTTACCCTTGAATATAATTCTAGAAGGGAGGCCTATTTGCTTAACCAAACTGTTGGTAGCTTTGATTAGGCCTATAATTCTGAGCTTGTTATCTCTTGAGGGCAACTAACTCATTGGTAAAACTCTATAGTAGGCTCTTACATTCATGGATGTCATTCATAGGGGTAGTAGTTGGCTTCTCTTGATTAGGCAAAGGAGCTAGAGTCGGTAAAGTAGGTTGGACTGAAGGCTATAAATCAGGAAAGAGTGGCATATGAGGTTTAGGAGATATCTTTCCTACTTGAACAAGGCAATTTTTAGCAGCTATGGTTATCTCTTAAGCAACAGGTATAGTGTTTCCACCTATGGACTATATCATGACAATAATGTCACTATTTAGGGCCTTCAAGTAGTAAAAGAAAGTATAGCTTGGGGTTGGCCTCACAAGAATTGGGATTCTATCCCATGTCTTTTGGAACCTAGTGTTAAAATATTACATAAACTCATGTGGGGCTCTCTTCATGGTGGTTAACTACTCAGCTAGAAGTAAATGGTCACTATTTTCCCCAAACCTAGTGGTTAAGAGGGTCCCTAACTCATTCCATGAGCTAATTGAGTTCATAGGAAAGGTCCCATACTAGTCTAGAACTTTCTCTTTAAAGTGAAGGCTAGAAATCTAATAGCTACATTTCATTCATTGATATTATAGATGTTGTAGAGGTTTTCTATGTTTCTAATATGCTCAATGGTAGTGATTGGGCCCTCTCCAGTAAATGGATGAACAATTTTGAGAGTTGTCCCTGAAATTGGGTCATATTGTTGAAGGTTTAAGGGACTTTGACCATTAAAGGCCACAAAAGGGAAAGCCCTAAGGGTTTCCATGGCAGTGAAAGGATTCAATAGGAGTCTCCTTGAGTAGGTATATTTTATGGTTGGTTTAGAAAAATGGCTTGCTACATAAGGGTGGGTATTTTCAAACCATAGACTTTTCATTGATTTCAAAGGTAATTCAAAATATTCAAAAGGGACACCACTAGAATAATATCTTGTAATGACCTTTGGTATGGGATGCCAGACTAGTGATTAACTAGAGACTTGGTTCCTAAGTGGAGTCTCTAGGTGTTGAATATATCTCCTTTTGATTTTTTTACCAATATCAAGACCAACACCAATCTTGAAACTTATAGGACACAAAAATTTATCCCATCAAGCATGCCAAAAATTGTTGACATAATGTATTGCACCCTCTGAAGGGAAGATAAACTCTCTTGTTTCACATGACAGAATGGAGACATTCATCTTGCTGTGGGTTGAAAATGTGAGGGATTAATCTCTAGATTATGGGCTATCTCCCCTTAATGTACCTTGAGTCCCTAGATTTCTTACTGCTAAAAATGGTTGGTCTAGTCATCTTTGACATACACTTTACACCAAAGAGAAGAAATCATACACTTCATTCAAATGAGAACCTTTCCTACATCAGTGTTTCAACAGGGGATATTATGGAGATACAAGGAGGAAGAAATATCAAAAGTATTCTAAGACATAATATGGACCACCAATTCACATGCACCTATACTCTAAGCTGGGCACTTCTTATTGACCTACAAGAGAAGAACTCACAATACACTATATATGTTGGAATAAACTTATGAAAGAATGAAAAGATAATGAATTAACACAAGATACAATAATAGACATATGCAAAAATGCAAGCTCAAATAAAGATAAAAATATTTCTTCTGATTCAAGGTAAATTTCTTCATGGCTTCACCATACAAGCTAAGATATATCTTCTCAAATGAGAAGTTACAAATGTATAGATACATGAAACAAGATAGCTAACAAATCCAGGAATGTAAACCCATGCTAAGTTAAACACTTATATAGAGACCACAAGACCATGTTGCTACCATATTCTTCCAATTACATATGAGAGAGCCATGTTGTAGATGTCCAAGTCACCACCCTTATTGTCTTAGGCCTGCAAAAG
>JARHVA010003799.1:87500-440000 GCA_037957365.1 Torreya grandis
ACCTTTGTCCATAGTTTGTGCATCCATTCTATTCATAGTTTTCATTTGATATAAAATGGAAATAAATAAATCAATAAATATATATTTATAGTTATATTCTGTATATTTTTATAAAACCATGGAAAATCTAGTTTGGAGTAGATATTCATATATATCTATAGGTGGATCTACTATGGTTGAAAGTCTAATCATATATATGGCTCTTGCATTCAAATCCATTGAAAGGTTTTCCATCACTCAACAAAACTTGACAACCTTCTCCACATGCTGACATCCATTCTTTGACACACCTCCATGGTGTTTGCATATATTCCTTGTAGTTCTCTATAAAGATCCATTCCAATCTCCTCATCCCTTATTCAATCCATCCTGCATCAACTGTAGATTCACATGGTATCCCTCTGAGAGACTCCAAACATGGGATTTTTCAACCCCTATTTTAATTACTCTTTTGCATTGCCATCTTTCCTCCATCACCGTCTAACATAGTTTCTCCAACATCCACAGTAGTTTTCTCGCAATATCAACCTTTGGGAATCTACAAACAAACCCTCAATGACATTGGATCTTCACTTCCATCTATCAAATTTTTCATATTTTATTGACCTACAAGAGAAATGTCAAACACTTCCCCTGGGATCTCCTTTGCGAACCAGATAATTATGTAGAGCTCTACCTTTCACTTTAAATGGCCACCGTCTATTTCATAAAAGAATTAGGATCCAATGTTTTAGGTATTTTTAGGTTGAGTTTATGATTTTATAGTCTTAGGTTTAGATTTTTGATTTATTTTTTAATTTTTAGTTTATTTTTCATTATGGATCATGGTATATAGATTTAAGGTTTAAATTTTTGTTTAGTCGATGTACTATAATTTATTTTATTTATTTTGTTTTATATTTATATTATTTGGTTTTAGTTTTTTTTATTCATGTTTATTCATGACAATATAGATTTTTTAGATTTTTAGATTTTTGTTTTATGTAGTTATTTATTTGTGTTTTGTATAGTTTTAATTTTACATTAAATATGTTTTTTTAAATGATTTTATAAATAGTGGTTCTCATTTCTTTTAAGGTAATTAGTTTATTTTATATTTCATTTTTAGTTCCTTTTAAGCTTTGTAATTAGTATTTTGTTATATAGTTTATTTTAGATTAGTTGATGTTTCTTTTTTGTGTCATTTTTTTTGATATCTTAGGATCTTGTCATTTTATATAATTATGTGTTTTGAGTTTAAAGTCTCAAAATTTCTAGAGTCATGAGTCAAATCCACTTCTCAAGTTTTCAAACAAGTTTGTAAAGGTATTTTTTTCAAATAAAATATTTGGATGCATTATCAGTTGAAACTGACGTCCCTAGGTTCACATTAGGGGAGAGAATGATAAAATAAATTAATGTGAACATATTATAAATATGTGAATCATTATTGATATTATTGTAAATGAGTTGATTAGAGAACTCATGTAGAGATTTAGGAGAAATAATAGGGGAGAAAAAATAAAAGTTGTTAAAATAATCCCCCTATTATAGTGAGAGTTATTTAAGGAGATATAATAAGCCTCCTATTACATAGGAGATACAAAGCCTATATTAATGTACAGTTTATTATTGATTAATTGAGTGATGTTGATTGACTAGAATTTAGGAATATACACTTTTGAGCCTTCGGCTCCCACACATTCTAAATTAATTCCTAACAACACTTTTCCACATCAACCACAAACCAAAAATTCCTCAGAAAATCTCTCATAAGGGAATGGCCCTTCCTTCACAGATGAGTAGATAGTGATGATGCAAGAATCTAGAGAGACTAATAGGTATCCATGTGCAGTATGATTCTAAACTAAATATGTAGAGTATCATAGAAATCTATTCTATTTCAAGATATCATAAAAACATGTGAACCATACTCATGAAATGATAATGTTTCACTAAACATACTTTGGCCTAATCTTTTACAAATGATAAATAATAATGATCTAGATCAGTCAAATTCATATAAACCACTTGATCAAACAATTTTTATCTATCATTGTGAGACTAGTAATTCAGTGAAGTCCATCTCACTCCATATTTTGAATCAGTAATGCATGTTGGTTAAATACAACTCAACCAAAAGATTCATTTAATTTACTCTATTCATATATAAAATCAAATCAAATGCTAAACATAAGAATAACTAAATCATACATTTATTTCATCAAATATATGAATGAATCTTACATTATTTCTAACCCTTATTAAAAATAATGACTATAGTCTATACCACCTAGGTAAAATATCCATAATTGTAGATTTCAATAACCAAAAATTGTTTTGAAACATAGTACACCTATGATAACTTATATTATCATAGTCTAGTCTTCTAAGACATAACTACCAATTTTTCATAAGCAATCATATAGAGTAGTCTTAAATGCATAAAAACTTAAGTGTTATACAAAAAACTATATATAACAAAGTAATTCATTGTTTCTACAGCACTCAATAACATACCAACATAGCTTTTGATCAACTTTTCAAGTTTATATTAACATATATACAAATCTTACCAACTATAAAACACATACTATCCATAGTAATAAGCAACATATATATAGTAAAATAGTCAATGTAGATATGAGTTTAGGCATAAAAATTATAGTAGGTACCACTGAGGTACAACATACTTTTATATTGTAGTACCCTATGATATCTTATACTGTCATAAGTTCTCAACTATATAATAACACATAATCTAAACATTTGACTTTTAAGACTTAACTGATCCATGTAAATAATAGAAATCAAAAATAAAGAATTATATCACTTGGATATACCCTAAATTAAAATGTATACAAGTATACCAAAGTATCATAACATATAAACATGCATGAGGATGCACCATTATGCACTGAGTATAGATAAACATTTATACATAGTAACACACTCATAGTATGTAATGCACACAATTATTTAATACTTAATACATATGAATAAGGGTCATTTATATTATCATTAGTGAGTCAAATAGTTCATAACCCATTATGATTATTCATTTTAATGACTCATTGTTTCTAGAAGACTGTTCAAAGGGTTATAGTTCCTGATTTTTATGTAACTTAATGACTTATTCAAATCATATAAATAAATATAGTTATAATCCCTATATACTAGCACTTATACATCCTAATGTGCACCACATGTAGGTATTTTAATGCTATTTTATTTCTAAACTACATGTCAGTATTTTAATCATAACTACCAAGCATAGAAATCAACAAATTAAGTAGTTATAAATAAATATAAGATACTTTGCATACAACGGTTAGACAAAAAAATAATTTAATTTTTTAAAATCATAAATAATTTAATTTTATAACTATTTTATATTTGGAGGTTTACAAGTAATCATTCTCTATCTTCAATCAATCCTTTCAATTTTTTGTTAATATCTGTTTTGAGAATATTAACTAAAGAAATCTAACCCCATGGTTCTAATTATTAAATTAGTCATAACTTAGTACAATATAATATTTCATGTGATGAGTTTTCTTATATCAAGGAATCTAAAAGTTTCATTAATTTTAACCCACAAAAAGAGGTAGTTACATTTTACCCATTCAATTCTATTTACACATAGTTATGGTCATCTATACAATAATGACTAAGAATCTGGTTTCATTTTACCACTCTCAAAAATAGATATCAATTACAAGATTTATGTCCTTCAAATAATTAAACTCTAATGTTACTAAAACTAATGTGAAAATCTATTACAAGACTTGAAAATTTATAACAAAACCCATATTTAATTCCTTATATAAATCAAGCTTACAAATTTCATCCGAGTCTTACTTCAAAAGATGGTTAATTATAAATTCCCCTCTAATAATGTTTCTATTTGCAAATTTTTATACCCATATATGAGGTATATATTAACCTAATATTTTTCAATTGCATTTCAATGTCTATACCACATGATTAAATAATAATTTTAGTCTGTTTATGATTATAATAGTTTATAATCTTCTTACTTATTTTAGACATCTCTTTTTAGATTAAATGAATACATTCCCAATGCCACTCAAATATACTCTTTAAAGTGAAGTATATATTATCCTAAGTATTCGGATAATCCTAAACCCAGCCTACTATTTAGCATTATTTAAATAATAAATTTTTTGGTTAATTATTGAGCATATAAAGGATAATAAACATTTAATTATATAGTTTGTTTTGAAAATGATTATTCTGGCTGAAATGGGGTGACACCTCATTTGTATAATAGCCATCCTCTAATATATATTTACTAATTATAGAAGACTAGTTATAAATTTGGATTTTATAATTTATACAATATAAAATCAAAAAAATTTATTATATTTATAGAATATTGTACATCACCCATTTCAAAGTATAACCAACATATTAAATAGCATAAGAACTTTTAAAAGAGTCAATGCCAAACAATAGAAATCTTTTTCTTAAATCATATAAAATCATTTGTATAAGGATGAAACCTCAATTTATTGAATTTTGTTCTAAATAAAAGCATACCAAACCAGCTTAATTTTGATCTAGGAAAGTAGACAAACCTATGGTAAGTAGTGCCTCAGTAATATAAGAATGTTTTATGTATAAACCAAAATTGAGCATGTGAAATATGATACCTTAACCATAACTTTCAAACTAATTTGTCCCTTTGCTAACTTCAACTCAGATCACTTATATAATCCATAATAAAAATAGTATTTAGGGTCTATATTTTTTTTAAATTTCCCTACACATTTCACTATTGCCATACACTATTTATTTATGTTATCACCATAAAAGTATAATACAAAATTCATAGTGATGCTACATAGAGTACATATATCATCATATGACATTTAACTTCATGCACACTTGCTGCTAGAATATATATATATATATATATATATATATATATATATATATATATATATATATACGGTTATTATCTTGTTTGGGAAGGGAGATGCCAATTGAATAACTAGACTATTTTTTAAAAGAACGTATAGAAGGTGTAAGTCGAAATCGATGCCCTACTCTATATATTCTACTCTAAAACATATAGTCTACCCTACAATAAGGCAACACCTTAATTGGTGCATTCACTTTTCAAATCCTAAATAATTTAGATGCCAAACTAAATCTATATACCAGGGTGGCATATGTCTAAGAAACCTTTAATCAATATAGTATTTATACATGTTAGCACAATATATATAGTTTATAGTCATATACCCCAAATCCTTTTAGCACCATACACCATATTTTTGAATAAAAGGCATAGACTATATACTATATAAATTTACATCCCTATAGTGATTAAAAGTGTAATTGAATATGAGTATCTTAATGTCCTACAACATTAACCTAGGTTTTTGATTTGATTTATATAAATAATATACAATTTTACAAATCTACGGCCTACCCAGGTGTTAATGGAATTTTTATATATCTATGTTTCATTCGTTTCCTACACAATTTTAATCATGACTCTTATATTCAAGCATTCATTCATTCCAAAAATAATACATAAAATGGATTGAAAATCAAATTACAACACCAACCTTGCACTTTTCATCCTTTTTTTTGAAATCATGCTCCTTTTTTCTTCTCTAGCCTTCTCTCCAAAGCTGCTCCCTTCTCACCTAAACTATCAAAAAAAATCCATAATTTTTTCTCTTAAATAGAAAATAGATGCTATTTTTTTTCAGATTTTTGTTATTTACTTGCTTTTTGTTTTTATATTTTTGGTTTTGCTAATATTAAAACATCTAATTCTTTTTTGTTTTTCTAAATTTTTAATTTATTTCTATCCTTTTTTCATACTTCAATGTCTTTTATTCATTTTTTCTAGAAACAATTTCTTTTGTATATTTTAATATGAAATTCCAATATCATATTAAATTAATTTAAAATTAAATTAAAATTTAGTAATTTAATGATAGAATCATAAATAACCCATATTTAATTTTACCTTTATTAAATTTGTCTCTTAAGTGTATTAATGGCATATCATGATAAGCACACAAGGAATTTATTTATATAATTTAACTATTGAGGCAATCACAAAAATAGAAATATAACAAACATAAAAAAAAAAATTAAAATATATTTTATACTATGACTAATTATTGTGGCATGTGCAGGGTTTTCCTAGCTCTCTATCGACTTATGATATCTCCATCTACGTCATCTTCTTTGATAATGCTCTCCCTCTAGTACACTTGAAGAACGAATTCTATGGCATTCAATTCATAACACATAAGTAATTAGATCATATCACATGATAATCATAAGGCAATAATATATAATTAAAATAACAAAGTAATATACTTTAATTATAAATGCATATATAAACCAATTCATAATAAGTAATCATGTATTATCATCTAACTAATAAACATTATACTATCTCATAATAACATAAATATCAAAATTAGTCATAAATATAACTAAATATGAATTTGTTTATTCTAGATATCTATGAATAATCTACCAAGTTTATCTAACAAAGAATTAGGATGTAAGAAAAAGACAATGGTCTAAAGAGACTACAAACAAGGGGCATGATAAATTTCCACATAATTGAAAGGACATGACTTAGTTAAATGTCTACAAAAGAAAGGATGATATATTTAAATGTCAAAGAAAACATACATGGGAATGGGGGTCATAAATAAAGGAGCATATTCAAATGCTCAAATAAACAAGACAATAGTATAGTAAGACATTCATGGAAGTGCATATAAAAAATATAATAAATCAACATAAACATATCATAATAGCCCATGGATCAAATGTGTTAGCAAAAAAAAATAAAGTGCATAACATACCAAGTACCCTGTGAAAGATCTAATTATAGATAAAGGCATGTGTAAATACATATATGAGCTCAAAACATGATAATGTGTAACTGTCATAGAATGATATAACCTACAAGTATCATGATCATAAAACATGGACGCCCCAAATGTCCATATGACATGAGTAGAGGAAAGTCCTAACATTCAAAATAGATGTTGGTCTGAAAAGGGTTCTCACCTAAATGGGTTTTACCTTTGGGTTGCTTTCACCCTTCTTCATTTAACCTTACTTAAGATCCTAATTATTTAAGAATGAGGTGTCAATGTAGTTCTCTCTTCATATTTGGTGCAAGAGTAAAGGAATCTTCTGCTTAGCATGATGAATATGGATTGCTTCGCTATTCTTGTTATCAACATATTTGACCTATTCTAGCATGAAGTAGAAGTTAATGCATGGTGGAGGAAACCATTTAAATTTGTCACATAGCTATCACCACTAAATTAGCTAATTAGCATCATGATAGTGATATTTGGCCTTCTAATGGCCACTGATGTTATACAATGGCATTTTATGCAATAAAATTACATGCTTAGGAAAACTATTATCGGCATTAACTTCCTCTACTCACAGCCTCTTGGTAAACACCTACCAATCTACCATACTACCCTCCATCCACATGGACTGTTATCAATCTTATATCTACTCTATACCTATCAAAGGCTTATTGTCCTATCCAAGAGAACCATCGTGTCACAATTAGAGATATTTGAGTTAATTTCAATTGTTCCCTTTACCTTGCATTCATGCAATGATGTCATGCTGGTTGGATGGATTTGTAATATAAATAGATCCTTCCTTATCTCTAGCTAAAGATTAGAGGGTCAAATCTATTAATAATTATCCTCTTAATGTTGTATTTAACTAATTGAATAGTATCAATGCATTCAACATCCAAGGGATAATGGCCTATGGGTTCAGGTATACTCACCCATGTGGAAACAACATGTTTTACCTTCCTTGCCACTAGTCCTCTAGTCAACGTCTTTCCATAGATGATAAAACAAGCATAAAGAGGTTATTTTTGACATGAATAGAGGAAACAAGAATTATTAATCTCTCTTAAACCTAATTAATATTCACCATCTATGTCTTCCTCTTGAGCCTTCCTCAAGTTTTGGTTAATGAGAAATATCAGGTGAAGTTTTTTATAAGTGCATATCAAAATGAGGTATGGTGCAATGTGATGGAAATGGATGTTTTTTGAGTAACTTGGTAGTTTTATTTCAAGGTAATACATGATTTTCAAGAAAATAATTATTTCTTAGACAAGGATAGGAGTAATTATACATTGAGCCCCTTAAAATATGAATAAGAGAGAACACAATAGTGTTTGCCCAAGAGTGTTGACGGAATCGGGCAAGGAGTTACTAAGAGAAGAAGAGTGAGATGAGGCTTATTATGCACTCATAAAAAATATGGTGTAGGAGGAAATGAAAAGATGGAGGATACTATTTCATGTAAATTAAAGGACTTTCTAGATGAGTTCAGTAGCATTTTATTGAGTGACTTGCTAGAAAACTAACAGTAGTGAGAAGTATTAATCATCATATGGATCTGATCCCAAGATCAAGTTAGCAAAAAAGTCCACATATAGGATGTTTTTTATGTAAAATGAATAAGTACAATGATAACTACATTAATTATTGAAGAAAGGGTTGATAAGGGAAATCTTTAACCCATGCGTAGTACCCACAATATTGTAAAAAAAATAAATATGGATAGTGGTGCACATGTATCAATGCTATAGCCATTAAATAAATTATGATCAAGTAATTTTTTCCATTTACATTCATAGACACCATGATGGATTTCTTGAGTGGTACAAGATACTTTATTAAGATCAACCTACAGAGCATATAAAGTCATATCAAAATCCACAAAGGAGATGAATGGAAAACAATGTTCTATAAGAAGGAAAGGCTATATGAGTGGTTAGTTATGACATTTAGGCTAACTAACACACTGATAAAATTCATGATATTGATGATTGAAGTGTTGAAATCATTCTTAGCAAAGTATGTTATTTGTTACATGGATGATATTTGGGTATTTAGTAGAACAAAATAAGAGTTCCAATAAAAATTTATTTGAATTGGTTAAATTATTTTATTTAATTTAGCTTATAAAGTACCTACTCCTAAAAACATTTACTCTAATTATCTCCATCCCACACAAATATATTTCAAATCATCCTATTTTTTCCTAGTCATAATGGGTTGGGGTTTTTTGTGTATATTTTGGCCTATAACTTACCAAATCTAAAGAAATATTTATATAATTTGGTGGTTCGACCAAATAACCAAATTAATGTGTATCACTCTAATCACACATATGGGACCCAATTTTGAAGCCTACCTAAGTTATGCTTAAGGGGGGTGTTGGAATGGTCTTTCTAGTCCTTACTTCTTTTCTTTGTCTCTCTGTGCAGGGGGGAGGGGGAGTGCGGATAGGCCCATGGGGAGTTTTTTCACACTGATTTTTATCCTCTAACTCTAATTTTTATAATTTCATTCTATGTGGGTACTATTGTCAACCTGGATCTATGCCCTGAATCAAAGACATGCATGAAATGGCCAATCCTCTATCCAGTTGAAATAATGGGATCTTCTCATGAGGGTGGGTGGCTCAATGGTGAGAAGAACCTCTAGAGAAGGTTGGTTCCTGTAAGATGTATCAATAAATATCTCTACTCTATGTTTCAGACTTCCATGAAAATGGGAGAAGGAAACTTTAAGGTGAAATCCTACCTAATAAAGGTGATACACCAAAAGATTGATCCACTCAACATGGAACCTTGAACACTAAACAAAAAAGGGAAAAGGAAGACCTTTAATTTCAATCAATCACTTATGCATAGATATTTCATGAAAAGGTTCGATCCAATGACCAAAGCATGAGGGAAAATAATGGAGAGAGGTCTGATATAAAACACTTTGCAGCCACCTAACATCCACTTATAGCTTCAACAAAAGACGTAAATAACATTGAACATGAACTGCATAATACAATAATCTATCAACTAGGTACAAATCAAAATTTGGGAAGGGAGAAAAATCTACCACATAATCAAATTGTTGAATGAATATACACTATGCCAACACTTGAAATCTAGAAGTACAATCCTTCTATTGATTGAAGAGGTTACACAACTCACCAATGGCAGAGTTTGCTCTTGCCAAGAGAGGGATATTTTTTCTAAGACTGAAAATCCATTTTATAGAGAACTACAAAAGCTAAAAATTGGCATTGAAAAATTGAAGAGAAGGATTAACTTAGATTAACTCAAGGCTGACTTGGCCTTTCAATAAAATATGTTTTCCCTTTGTCTTTGCACGAAGCTCCTTGTGCTTGAGGAATTGAATTGTCTTTTGTTTATTGAAAATCCCACCTCTATTTACATGGAAATCCATGCCAATGTCAATTTTAGCTTCTACGTTAGTTACTAGAATGTTTGAACCGCTGAGTTGGATGAAGAGAAAAGCTGAGCTAGACAAAGAGATTATTGTCCTTTGCATGTAAAACTCCTAGTAGATGTGGCATTTAATGATTAGTCAACTCTAAATATAGAATAGTCAACTTGATGTCTGAATTTGGAACTTTGGTTGAAGCTGAGTTGGACCTTCAAATGCATGAGAATGACTAGTCAAACCATAAATAAAACAAGTAGTCAACTAAAACTTAGCAATCTACAAAAAATAGCCCTTGTTCACTTGTATTTTCTACTATTTTGGTATGTTTATGTCTTGTCTATTTTGGTCGAGATTCTATATTTGGATGTATTTTGTCTATATTTGGTCTATATTTCCTTGGATATTTTGTTTTCAAATTTCCATCGGATTATCTATTTTCTATCCTTTTTTACACAATCAAATGTCAATTTCTTTTATACTTCTTGTTGTCTCCTTGGTATTATTCTCTTTGGATCTTTCGTTTAACCCTACATTTGCCTCAGGTTTATTTCCTCGGGCCTGTCTTTGCACTTTCTTGTGGCAACTTTTTTGAAGGAATCCTTCAGACTTATGGCTCCCCACCTTTCCTTCAACCTTTATTTCATTTATCTTATCTAATTTAGACCTTGCCTATCTTTAGACTTTCCCTCTGAATGATTTCATTCAAAAAATTTGTCCACTTGAATTGTCCTTATCTCTATTTATCCTCCAGAGTATTCCTTTGGACAAAAATTCCAAAGGAATTCCTTCAGAATTTTTCCCAAAGGATATATTCTTTTTTTATTTCCTTTGCTTAGAATTTATTTTGTTAGGTCTTTTGTCTTTTGGTGGACCTCTCCCAATTTCTTCAAACTTTTTATCCGAAGGAATTCCTTCGAACAAAAATCTCAAAGGAATTCCTTCAAACAAAAATCCTGAAGTTATTTTCTTTTATCTTTACCTTTACCTTGTATATGCTTTATTCCATAGATCTGTCTTCCTTGTATTTACTCTAAATTTCTTTGGATTTTTTGTTCGAATAAATTCCTTTAGACAAAAATCTTGAAGGAATTAATCCTTTGTCTCCTCTCTTTACCTTTACCTTCAAAATGCCCTTCAAAAAATGCACAAAGGTCCAGGAACCAACCAAGTGCCCTCCACAAAAGCTCATGGCTATCCTCTTTGCCCTTTCCAAATAATTTGTAGGGAACCCAGGCTTTTTATAAGGCACTCAGGTTTTTTGAAAATGACTCTCCTGAATTTGACATATACCTTATTGAAGGGTAGGTGCCCTTCGAGATTTTTGAAAATGACCCTTTCTAAGGGTACCTTGCCCTTCAAGTTTCTTTTTTTTCCCCTTTTCTACCTTCCAAAGAGACCCCTTGAAATTCCATGGAATTATAACAAGGCTCATTCCTTTGTATTTCCTAAGTGTCCCTTCCAAATTTTTACAACGGTCTTTTGAACTTTTCTGAAGCTATGTGAAAACAAGCCTTATTTGATGAACCATTCCTTCAGACAAAAGTCTGAAGGAATTATTGTTGTAGCAAAGGCCCTCACAAAATAAAAAATATTTTATTCTTGCTTCCTTGGATGGAGATGTGAATTATTTTAATGTCAAGAGACAATTTGTCCTGTGGAAGAATTGTCAACATTTCTGGTGACTCAACTAGCTCAGCATGCCTGCTATGCTTGAGAACTCAGACCATATAGATTTTATTTGAATTCCCAAATGGTGAACCTAATTTTTATCTAAAAATATCCTCTAATCATGGCTAAAGTAACCTCCTTCAAAATAAGAAGGGAAACACATGAAAGCAGAAGACTAATTAAGAACCAAATGTGCAAACAAGCACTTATTGGATAGAATTGAAGAAAACTATTGTACTTGAATAGCACTTGGAGGAAAGCAAAAAAAACTATGTACATAGAGTTTTTATCTTTAATAACAATGTTTCAGATGTATCCCATTGAATGGAATTGGAGTCTCTTGTCCATGCATCTTAGCAAGTTAGAAGGTATTGTGGGATTTACAGCTGGAGATTGTGTATGGGCCAATCCAAATAGAATCAAACTTTGTGTTCTTTCATAGTTTGGCATGATCCTCATCCCATTTGAGGACCAAATATATTTCATTGAATCTTCATGAGGAAGCTCTTTTGTCAAATTTTATTTTCACCTATGCTTGATGACTTTCTGAGGAGGCCAAGATATATCCAATTAATGTATAATGAATGCCCTCATCTTACTCTCTTTTTCTATTAAGTTTGATTGAAGTTTGTAACTTTTATTTTGATCTGAGATGAGTTAGGATGTAATTATCTATCTTTTGTTGATTATGATTCTAACATTTAAAAACCTTGTAATTCCCAACAAGTGTGTTGTAAAATTCAAGTTTTGCAACAAAATAGGTCATTATCAGGATAAATAACAAATATGAAGTGGATTGCATGTTTTTGCAAGCATTGGAATCAATTCAGCTTAGTTTTAGAACTCCACCATACTATTTCAAGATTGTCGTATCTTCAGACTTAGATCCAAAACATTACATTTAGCTCTAGAATTATCTAAATTAGATCTGAAACTTTCACGACTAGATATGAAACCAATAAGGATCTATTCCAAACAACCAGTGATCTGACAGGTCAATTATCCCATTAAATGAGGAACAACTTCCCAATTTTTGTACTTACAGATCCAAGATATTTATCAAACAACTGGACATCTAGCCACATCTTGATTTAGCATCTATTCTAGGTATGATTCAGTTCCATCATATCTACGAAACAGTTACAGCTATCAAAGCATCTATTTATACAGACTTGGGAATTTAGGATGTATTAGGAAAAATCATTGAAGAATAGAGAGATAAGGATAGATTAGTACATTTTTAATACAGAATATTTTATCAATGAAATAGCCATTTCTATTTTGAAATCAAATTATATTATTCAATCCTATTTCTAAGTGGAATAAGGGCCCACTCATCCAAAGAACCATAATCTTCATTTTTGGTCAGTATTTATATTCTATTCAAGCAAATAGGTAATTTTGTTAAATTTATAAATGCTTCCAACTCCTTTAAGTTAAAATATATTGTAAATTTGTTCTAGCAGGCATCTTAGACTAAATTCTCATTTATTTGCAATTATTTTCTAGAAATTTATTTTATTCTGCAATGTGTGTTTATTTCTAGCAAATCTATTTTATTCTGCAAGGTGTGTTTATTTATATCAAATCTATTTTATTCTGAAAACACATGTTTATTTCCAAGCAATCTATTTTATTATGAAAATGAGTGTTTACATCTAGAAAATTCATTTCTGTAAACATGTGTTTACTTTCAACAATTTTCATAGTTTGATTCCATTAAAGTTTTGACCAAGAAGTTATTAAGACATTAAAAATCCCTCCAAAAACAAATACCTACAATAAATTACTAAATCACTATGATTCCTCTTGTTGCATATAGCTTTAGATATAGCCTTGGTTAAATATGACATCAACATAAAGTTGATTAAATGTAGGGAATAACGACACCCAACATTTTTGGTGCTGTTGTCGGGGATTCACTAGTTGGAATTTTTTAATTAGGTGTCAGCAAGAGCAACAATAATTCATTTAGTAATTAAAGAAATTTTACCTAATTTATGAGTAGACCACGAGACTCCAAAGGTAGATTTCTCCCCAAAATATCTAAACAAGAATTTCCATCATCTTCTAGTTTAAGTAAAGACATTGAGCAAGAATTGGATGCACCATTATCTCCTACAAGACAAGAAGAAAAATCGTCATTCTTGGAATTTTTGGATCAGTCACTAGAACCAATTAGAACCTTAGGGAGGACGATTATTTCTCAAGATCCATTAAGGGAAAGTTTTGATTCTCAATTGAGTAGTCAACCTCCTACTCCTGACTTTTCACCATCTCCAAAATAGACTACATACCACATTGATTGGGAGAAGAGACTAGAAAATACTAGAGAGATGGCAAGAGAAACTGGAAGAGAACCTGAGAGAACCTTTACCTATCCTATTCAGATCAAGGATGATGAAATCACTATGAAAAACATTTTACCTGCACACTTACCCACATTTAGAGGAATGTCATTTGAGGATCCTAACCAATTTCTATTTGAGTTTAAATTGTTATGTAAGACTTATGATTATAAGATAGATAATCAAAAACTCAATTTGTTTCCATCTACTCTTAAGGATGCAACAATGAGGTGGTTTATGAGATTAAAATCTAATTCTATTACCAATTGGGAACAAATAGAAACTGTCTTCTTAGACAAATATCAAGATTATTGTAGAGGAAGAAATAAAAAGAAAGAATTTTTCAAAATCAAACAAGAAGAAGATGAAAATATGGAAATTTATTTGGACAGATTCCTCTTTGTGAGTAAAAGATGTGAATTTATACTTCAATAAGATTCAAGTAGAACCATTTTTCTCAAAGGACTGGATGATGAATCTAGGAAAACCCTTAATTTAATTGGTAGAGGAAATATTTCTCAATTAAGAATGGACAAAATCATCAAAATTTGTAGAAACTATTCAAGGACAAGGGGTGGACCTAGAAAAGGGAAAACTGTTAAAAATTTGATTCTTGATATGAACAAATTGATGGATGAATTGGAAAACTTTAAAATAGACATATTAGTTCAATTAACCTCCACCATGGATGGATTGCAAGCTAAAGCAAATGCCCTACTTAAACCATTAGCCATGGATTGTCCTAGATGCAGGAAGAAGCATGCAATAAGGGAATGTCCTTTGGATAAAATAGAAGTATGTCTTGTCTATGAATCTAAATGACATGGTACTTGTTGTGCCCCAAAAATATCACTCATTTTTGGGCCAACATTTGAACTATTTTGGTCCTACATACAAAATCCTCTCTTCCCCTTTCAAAAATTGTTCTGAGCATTCAGGTTCTTCATTTCCCAAAGCTTTCTCAGAAATCTATGGACTTTGTAGGCTTGAATCTACAGACTCTATAGGAAAAAATCTATAGACTCTATAAGCTAAAAACTACAGACTATGCAAGCTTAAAACTACGGACTCTGTAGGCTCATTTCTATGGACTCTTTCAAGGCTCGAGAGAAAACTTAGAGAAAACTAGTCTACTTCACAAGTTGATTTCTATGAACTGTGTAGGAAAGAAACAAGCTCTCAGCACTTAGGTGATTTCAAGGTTGATTCAACGACAAGGTTCAACCAAAATGTCCATCAGCAAGCTTCTAAGCAACATTGAACCATTGAACGGTTGAACCTTGAACCAAAAAGGTTATAGAGTTCAATGGGTTCAAGGTTCAACCTCATCAGCAAGAGTTAAGTGAATTTGTCAAGGTTCAAAGTTCAAGTGCTTCAAGGTTCAATGGCTTTAAAACACTTATCAAAGAGAAGAAGGCTTGAACCATTGAACCGTTGAACCATTGAACCACTTTGTTTCAAAGGTTCGACGGGTTCAATGGTTCAACAAGTTCAACGACCAAATGGTTCAATGCATTTGGTTCAAAAAAGATCATCATAAGGACTTAGCCAAATAAAAAGAATGAACTAATTGAACCATTGAACCTTGAACCAAGAGGTTTAATGATTTCACAGGTTCAATGGTTCAACCAGTGCGATGAAGATCAAAGAGCTTATAAAGAAAAAGTGATGGGCAAAGGATGAACCAATGAACCAATTGAACCTTAAACCGAAAGAGCTCAAAGTTCAATGGTTTATGGATTTAATAGTTCAAAGGTGACCTCAATAAAAGAGAGAAGCAACATGGATGATTCCAAAGGCAAGTTCAAATATAAGCGATTGAGCCAATAAAGCAATTGAAGCAAGAAAGTGATTGAAGCAAGAAAGCGATTGAAGCAAGAAAGTGATTAAACCAAGGAGCTGAGAAGGCCACCAAAACCATTGAAACAGTCAACCAACGATGTCCTCGTGGATGTCAAATTTATGTTAATGAAATATTGACTAAGCTTCAAATGTGGCATGAAACCTAAAAACAAACTCAGTGACCAGCTGAAGAAGGAGCCAAAAGAGCTGGCAATACTAAGAATATAGCCCCAAGGGCTCAAATTCCAGAAAGAGACAAAGCTAGAAAAGATAAAAAAGAAAGAGGGAAAAGCATAAAATATCTGTGTAGAATTAATTTCAGTAGGTGGAATAGTCCACTAAGCAGACATTTCAGCTTGCAAACATTGAAGGCACAGCTTGTTGGTCTCCCTTGGAGTAAAGACAAAATGGACAGCTATACAAATGTCAGAGGGGACAAACCAAATGATCCAGATTTAGGAGAAGACATATGGGATGAAATGACATGCCATAGTTAAGACAGCCGTCCTGTTTTCAATGTAGCCCCCCTTATAGAATTGAAAATGCATTCAAGGCATTGAATGCACAACATGGGCCTTTTTCATGAAAATAAGTGCCGAGGTCTTTCTTAGAGCACTATATATTATAATCTCTCATTTGTTACAAGGGAGATCTTCCCCTTACTAGAAGCAAAACTCTACCCAAATTGAAAGGCATTACTGAGACTTTGAGCTCAAATTGTAGTTCATATTTATTTGATTGAATGAAAAAGTAAGTTACTTACAGACTTTGTCCTGTTATAGCTTGTGCTACTTTAGGGAATTGTTCTTATGTCTGTTTCCTAGAAGCATTCTTATTTATTTAATTTAACAAGCAGAACTAGTGGAGGTGATAAGGAAGGTGTCCTGAAGCCATCTACTTTCAGACTTTGAGCTGTCATAGTTGTCTTCAGTGTGTGTTTATTTTTTGTTTATGTGTAAAGGACCTTGGGATGAATTTATGCCCCCATTGTTCTTTGTATTTCACTCTTAGGCAATCAAGGTGGAGACTTTGAGCTACAACATAGATTGTTGGTTACTTTGGACTTAGTTACCAGTCACTTGTTACTAGAAAGAGTCATGTTGTTTGCAAGAACAAGCACTTCTGAAAGAAGAGAAGTGCCTTCTATTGCTTCACCAAGATTTTTACTATCTAGGAAGGGATTTGGCTCTTGGCTGAATGTTACTTCTAAAAGAAGAGAAGTGCCTTCACCAATCACCCAGGATTTCTCCTCTATTTGTTAGCATCATCTCCAAAAAAAGAGAGATGGATGGTTTATCCCACCCCTATGTCTTACTTTTTTCTTATTTATATAGTATATAGCCTCTGTATATTTAATAGGGAACCTCCCCTTAATGAGAGGAGAGATTTGTCCATTGTTGATGTAGTAAAACTGCACACCTAGATGACCGACCTCCCTATGCTATGGTGATAAGAACTATTTTTCTCACCAATTAGTTGGTTGACAAAATATTCACCCAAAAATACTATACTTATTCTCTTCTTCCACTCATTAAAAATCAGTTCAAATAAACCAATATATCATGCACCACAGAAGAATTAAATTTTATTCAGAGATAACCCAGCCAAGGACAATTTATGCCAAGACAAGCTCCTAATCCTTGGATGATGCCATTGGCAGCTCAAACAATACCACAAAGTTGGGGATGACCACCTTGGGCCCCTCAACCCACATGGCATCTTCAAGATTGGGCAAGTCAATCTTGGTATAATCAAGGACATCAATAACCTTGGGCTGGTCAAGAAAATCCTTATGCTTGGCCATAACCTAGATGGGGCCCTAATAATTATGTGTAAGGGAAAACATATCCAAATTAGAACTAATCAGCCATAATGGGACCTACAACACAAAATCCATTGGTTGAAAGCATAGTTAAATCACAAATGCCAGTACAACTAGTAGCAAACCCAAGAAACAAACAAATAGCTCATGTATACAAAATAGAACCAGAAAAATTAGTTGATCTAAATACAATGGATTGTAAAAACATTCAAACTAGATCTAGAAAAATAGTTAGCAATCCCCATGTTATAATCACTAAAATGGTAGAAGAAGCTAAATCCCCTATCACAGTACACCTAATAAATATGACAAAGAAAGAGATAAGGAACCAAAAAGAAATTCTATTGAGATTTCATTTCCAGAAAGACTTAGAGAAACCATAGAACTTAATGAATCTAAATTGGTTTAGGAACTAAGAAGATTGAATATTGAAATACCATTGTTATAGGCAATTAAGGATATTCCATAATTTAACAAGTTAATCAAACTGTTATGTTTTAAAAAACCTAGAAGAAAGAAGCAGTTTCCTAGAACTATGTCGGTAGATGGGAAACTTGTCGATTTATTAGTAGGAAAACTCCTACTACCCAAATATGGAGATCTTAGAAGCCCTGTTATTTTTGATTCTATAGGGAATAAGGATATACATAGCATTTTAATTAATTTGGGTGCAACTATCAATGTAATGATAGTGGATACTTTGAAAACATTACCATTACTAGGCTACAACCTACTAATACCATATTGCAAATGGTAGATCAGTTTGTAGCAAAACTAGGAGTTATTGTAGATGTGGATGTAATGGTGGAATCATGGGAATTGAAATTAAGTTAGAACTAGAAAATGATACCCAACTCCTTGCAGATAAAAAACTAGCAACCATCTTTCAACGGGCAGGTTGGCTAGAGTTTCTAAGGAAATTTTCCAAGTATAATGATGAACTAGTAAGAGAATTTGTTATCAATTTATAATAATCAAGGACATAAATTAGGAAAGTTTTTATTCCTTTTTATGTAAATGTAATAAGTGAAATGTCTGGAATACCAATAGTGCATGTCCCAAACCCTATCAAGGGGACATTAAAAGACCTGGCTGAAACCCTATTGAAAGAAGGGGAAGCTGAACCCCAGTATATTTATAATATAAAGAAAATCATTAAGGGAGTCAAAAGGGCTAGCCTGCGTAAACCCTTTGACAAAGTAGCATTTTAGATAGTTAAGTATTTAACTTGTGATGGACAATTTGAGATAGTAGGAAAAGAAGTCCTAAAAATCCTTATACACCTCAGATATGGAGCCAAAAAACTAGAATATATAGTAAACCTTCTAGGGTTTCTTTTTGAATCCTTCTATACAATGGCCTAAAGGTATTCTTGGGGTGTAGGAATAATCATACATCATGAATTAGTGCATTTAGTATGCTAGCACCATTTCCTTTCAAAGAAAAATGGGGAAGAAATGTGGGACAAATTTCTTGGCAAATTTTGGCAAAACCCTGGTATTTTCAGAAGAAAAATAACAACTCCTCCTGCCCCTTTAGTTCATTTGAAAGTTGATACCATTGATAAATAAAAGAAAAGATTAAGGGAAGAGGAAATACCATAAAAAATAAAATTTGAAAGAAAATTTAAAATAATAGACCCTCTTATGCCTTCTCAGGACATTTCTTCTTCTACAAAAGCTACATAAGAACTGATACCTATCTTTGATAGTGATAGTTCACCTAGGCCTAAGCAAAAGGTGAACATTAGAAGAAGTTCTAAAAGGAGACCTATGTCTGTACATTTTGAGGCTCCTCAAGAAAGAAGACATCATAAAAAGTCTAAAGAAAGTCCATAGGAGATGGAAGAACAAGAAAGGCTAGAAACTGAAGCTGCTAATATTTTGGGTAGCATGGCCATGACTCCTCCTAGACCAAGTCAAATAAAAAAAGGAAGAAAGAAATGAAATATTTGAAAAACAATCTTTCTAATAAATGAGTGAGACAGTAGCACCATCACATGCAGAAGATAAACAAGCATCTTGGAGAAGAAAAGAAAAATCCCCTATGGTGGAAGAGGAATGCTTAATTCCTCAAGAAATTTTAGAGAAAGAACAAAACTAGAAGATTAAACAAGCTCTATTTTTGTGTAGAGTAGAAGTCATTATCAAGGAAAAAGATAAAGAATTGAACTTCTTCAAACTCAAATTAGAATAGAAAGATATGCTCCTTGAAGAATTAATAAACTAGTTCATAGCCAAGAATGAGGAATTAGTAGAGACTAAAAGGTAGGTGATGGAAAATGAGGGAAAATGTATAATACATACCTCTATGTCAACAGTCTCTACATAGACTGAATTGACTTATCTACCACTCAAGTAGTTATGGGATAATACATGCAAAAAACTCAATGTAATCAAGGCATCCAATATAGACTTGAAAATCAAATTGGTGGAAGAAGAGAAAGCAAGGAAGGAATGGGAAGACAAATTTTACAGGGAGGAAAATGATAAGTATAAATGTCTTGTGAAAATATAGATAGTTTGTATGTTGAGTGAGAACTACGTGCATGCATAAGACCTTCTCCTATTTGTAACATGTTTTTAGAAGAATAATTCATTTGCTGGCAGTTGCCAAGGATAGCGTGTGCCTTTCCACATGAAATAAAATATGAAGTTGATTTCTCGGCCACCTACTCCTTAGCCAATATAGAATAGAAAAATCTTCTTTGTGAATTTTACCTCTGCAATTTTATGCAAGAAATAAATACAGGTTTTATGATCAATTTGTATGTAGGGGAAAGTCAACTTAACGCATTTGTCTTTGTTCTTCAAAATTAGATTGCATGGAAGGAAAGGGAGTAAGAGCATTGGCCAAAAGATAGTTCATCTAGTCTCTGTATGCAAATTCATTATGGTAACCCACTTGCCTTTGATACACATTTCCAATCCCATGCATTTAATGACAAGTTTAGGGGACCTTATCTTTTCAATTAACAACAAAGCATGGATGCCTTCACTTCTTATGAGGAGGCAAATTTTTGATAATATCTATGATGCATTTCAAAAAGATGGGAATTTATTTGGTAGCATTGAAAAGAAGGGAAGTAATATCCCCTTCAAATTTGATCTAGAGTCTACAAAGGACAAAAGATTTATGCACAATAATTCCTCAAATCAATGAAACTCCCCTGTGCATATGGATAGGCATGCAGACTAGACCACCTTTACTTCTCACTCCCATATCTCCTTAGAAAATTAGAGAACTTTAAAACCCCACTCAATTTGAGGAATGGAAAAAGAAAGTAGAAGTAGGAGTAGGGTATAGTACTTCTAAATCTAAACATTGGGATATTTAGTTCCAGCCATTTGATCTGAGCTATCAAATGGAATGCGAAATATACAATCCTAAATTTGAAGAGTAACATTTGTAAAGGGACTTACAAACAAGTAAGTATGAGGGAAATGATGAGGCCAGGATATATCTGATTAATGTCTAATAAATGCCCTCATCTTACTCTCTTTTTCTATTAATTTTGATTGCATTTTGTAACTTTTATTTTGATCTGAGATGAGTTAGGATGTGATTATCCATGTTTTGTTGATTATGATTCTAAAAACCCTGTGATTCCAAACAAGTGTGTTAAAAAATTCAAGTTTTGCAATAAAACATGTCATCATCAGGCTAAATAACAAATATGAAGTGGATTGCATGTTTTTGAAAGCATTGGAATCAATTCAGCTTAGTTTTGAAACTCCACCATACTATTTCAAGATTGTCACATCTTCAGACTTAGCTCCGAAACTCTATATTTAGCTCAAAAATTATCTAAATTAGCTCCAAAACTTTCACAGCTAGATATGAAACTGATAAAGATCTATTCCAAATAGCTGATGATTTGGCAGGTTAATGATCCAATTAAATCAAAAATAGCTTCCCAATTTTTGTACTTGCAGATCCAAGATATTTATCACATAGCTAGACATCCAACCACATCTTGATTCAGCATCTATTCTAGGCATGATTCAGTTCCATTATATCTATGAAATAATTATAGTTATGAAATAGTTACAACTATATATATATATATATATATATATATATATACATATATATGTATATACATACATATATATATATATATATATACATATATACATATATATACATATATATGTATATATATATATATATATATATATATATATATATATATATATATATATATATATATATATATATATATATGTATATACATACATATATATATATATATATATATATACATATATATGTATATACATACATATATATATATATATATATATATATATATATATATATATATATATATGTATGTATGTATGTATATATATATGTATGTATGTATATGTATGTATATATATATATATGTATATATATGTATATATATATATGTGTATATATATATGTGTGTGTGTGTGTGTGTGTGTGTGTGTGTGTGTGTGTGTGTACATATATATATGTATACATATATATATACATACATACATATATATATATATATATATATATATAATGACCTAGGAATTTAGGATGTATTAGGAAAAATCATTGAATAATAGAGATATAAGGATAGATTAGTACATTTTGTAATACAAAATATTTTATCAATGAAATAGCCATTTCTGTTTTGAAAGCAAATTAAATTGTTCAATCCTGTTTCTAGGTGGAGCAAGGGCCCACTCCAAAAATCCAGGATCTTCATTTTTGGTCAGTATTTATATTTTATTCAATAAAATAGGTAACTTTGTTAAATTTATAAATGTTTCTAACTCCTTTAAGTTAAAATCTATTGTAAATTTGTTCCAACAGGTGTCTTAGACTAAATTCTCACTTCTTTGCAATTATTTTTCAGCAGTTTATTTTATTCTACAACCTGTGTTTATTTCTAGCAAATCTATTTTATTCTGCAACATGTGTTTATTTCCAAAAAATCTATTTCATTTCGCAAATGCATGTTTATTTACAAGCAATCTATTTTATTTTGAAAATGAGTGTTTACTTCCAGCAAATTCATTTATGCAAATGTGTGTTTACTTTCAACAATTTTCATAGTTTGATTCCAATAAGGTTTTGACCAAGAAGTTCTTAAGACATTAGAAATCCCACCAAAAATAAATACCTACAATCAATTACTAAATCACTACAATTTTTCTTGTTGCATATAGCTTTAGACACAACCTTGGTTAAATATGACATCAACAAAAAGTTGATTAAATGTAGGGAATAATGACACCTAACACTTTCCATGGCTAGCATTGCTTCATTTCTTATCTCTTCCATGTCCATAAGCTCCGCATACTTGATCTCCATAGGCTCATTCTCCAACAACTCAAGTTGATGCATTAGTTCTAAAGCTGGAAAATCGAGAGAAATAGGTAACGTTGCTTCCTTACCATAGACTAGCTTATAGGGAGAGTTAGTTATTGACCTCTTGTAGCTGATCCTATTAGCCCATAAAGCTGAGTTCAATTTGAGATGCCATGACCTATGATTGTCTTCAATTGTCCTTCATATGATCCTTAATAGGTTCTTATTTGTAGACTCAATAAGGCCATTTCCTTGTGGATAATAATTTGATGAAGTGCTGAGATAAACTCTATGTTGGACAGCCCATTGGCTGATGCTAGATCCCACAAAAGCCATTACATTGTCAAAAATAATGGTCAAATGAACTCCAAACCTAGTGATTAAAGATTCATACAAATCAAGGATGCTAGTTTCGTTTGCTTCCTTCAATGCAGTTTCTTCCATCCAACATGTGAAGTAGTCTGTAGCTGTTAGAATCCACTTATGCCTTGAACTAGAAGAAGGGTTAATGAGACCAATAAAGTCCAATCCCCACTAGACAAATGGCTAATCCACTATAATTGGCTAAAGAAGCAAGGCTACATGTTTAACTTTTCCTATAAACATAGCACATTGTTTGCACTTCCCAACCCATGTATGGCAATCACCAAATATAGTAGGCCAATAGTATCTACCTTTCATGATTTTTTTGTGTTATAGTTCTCGTGGAAAAGTGTCCTTCACCAATTCTGTCATGGAATTCTTCAAGCAATCTTTGAGTTTGGCTTGGCTCCACACACCTTAGTAAAATTCCATTGATATCCCTTTTGAACAAAACACCATCAATGAGAGAGAATGGAATTGATTGCAATCTAAAATACCTTTTTTTTGAAGCACTTAGGTGAGAAGGGTAACAACCATTTTGTAGATAGCTTATCAAATCATGAAACCAGCTAGAAGATGAGGTGTGAATAGCAACAATCTCTTCTTCATTTTACACTAAAACAACTTCATTAGTTTCTTGTAACTCCTAAGCTAGATACTCACAAAATCCTTTGCCTCTAACCAGCTGTGTGATTTTAATTTCTATGTCATATTCCATCACTTTGGTTATCCAACCAGCCCTCTTCTCATTTATGTCTTTGTTCAGAAGAAATTCTTTGCTGTTTAGATGAGCAACCATTAGACCTATTTTATTTTAGACAACAAGTGCCTAAATTTATTCATAGATATTATTATTGAAAGGACATGTTTTTCAATAAAAGAGTACCTTGTCTCATACTCTTGTAAGCCTTGGCTGTAGAAAGCTATTGGCTACTCCAAATCTGCATGATTCTATCGCATAAGAATTCCTGAAATGGTGTCCACATTAGCATACCTATACAGAATGAATTCTTTCATAAAATCTATATTTAAAAGCATAGGAGCACTTGCTATGGCTTTCTTAACATCTTTAAACCATGTTATTCCCTCATTGGACTAGCTGAAGTTCTGATTTTTCTTTAACATGGTTGTAAGTGGTTTAGCCACAGTAGTAAAATCTGAAATGTATCACCTTATAAAATTGATCTTTCCAAAGAAACTTTGCAAAGACTTTTTTCTCTTAGTCAAGGCGAGTGCAAGAATGGATTGAAATCCTTTTAGAATCTATGTTTAAACAATGCTTTGAAATGACATGTCCAAGAAGCTTACCTTCATGAACTAAAAATACATAGTTTTTGGGATTTAGAGATATCCCAAATTGCCTACACCTTTAAAAAACTTGCTAGAGTTGAACCATGTGATCTTTTGCATCTTTTGAAAATACTATTATATCATACAAATAAACAAGCACAAGCCTATTAAGAATGCCTTGGAAGGCCATATCCATGGCTCTCTGGAAGGTTGCTCCAACATTAGACAAATAGAATGGCATCTTTCTGTATGCAAATGTTCCCCACTTAGTTGTGAAAGTTGTCTTGAATTGGTCCTCTTCTTTGACCAAAATTTGATTGTAGCCACTATACCCATCCAACACGGAGAACCTCTTTGAACCTGCAACAAGTTATAAAATTTCTTCCATTGATGGCAATGGATAGTGGTCTTTGATCAAAGCCCTATTTAAATCATGGAAATCAACACACAAATGAATCTCACCATTCTTTTTCCATAATGGAATGAGGTTCACCACCCAAGTTGAGTTATTGATTAGAAATATGATAGCCTATTCTATAAGCTTGTGAAGCTCAACTTTCATGAAAGGCTCAAGCTTTGGATTGATTTGCCTTTGTCTTTGTCTTACTAGTTTAGTTTTGTCTTCTAACTCAATAGTGTATTGAGCCAAACGTGGGTCAAAACCTTTGAGATCACTATACTACCATGCAAATATATCAGAAAAATTTGTGCATAATTCAATGGAAGCTTTCTTTTGTAGAGGAGTGCATACCTTGCCCAATTTCAAAATCTTACTAGCTGCAATCTCTACATTGGCATAGTGCTCTTCCTTTGTTGACAAAGATGGTTTCTCTTTCCTTAGCTCATCATCTTCAATGAAAATACTTTCAAGCGTGACCACATCCCTTGAGTAGCTTATTAGTTTTTAGTTGTACAATCTGATCACCATACTACTATAAGTGTTTTGACTAATTTTTTAAAGAAAACTCGACCTCTTCCTACAAAAATCTCACAATTTGATTGTCACTTTCAAACACCTACAAATTTTCTTGGTTATCCAGGATAGAAGGCCTTACATCTATCATTATATGTGACCAAAAAATGCCACTTTTTAAATTAGTTGAGATATCAAATTGTGCCCCAAAAGCTCCAACCTATCAACATGTTTATTCCAATCTCTTGGTATTGACTAAATATTAAAATCCTAAAAGTCTTCAAGTAGATCCCATACTCTATGTCTATAAGATTTAAACAACATATTATTTCATATATTCAAGCCTCTTACTTGGTGAACTACAATTACACTATCTCCAAACACTTGTAAATAATTTATTTTCATCTTCCTAGCCCACTACGAACCATGAACTAGTGCTTCATATTCAGTACATTGTTTGAATAGCCAAACTAAAATTTAATAGAGGAGAGATACTTTTATTTTTTAGGATAAATTAACATCATTCCATATCTGTTCCCATGCTTATTTCTTGATCCATCAAAGTATAATTTCCACAAGCATTCATTAGATTTGTCCTCTTTGACCATGGCTGGAATTGGTGTATCGTTCTCATGAAGACAATATACACTAAGACCTTCTTCTTCAATCAGCTTGTAGGGATCACACTCATGCAAGGTGGAAGCCCACTCATCAAAAAAAAAAATTGGAACTCCATCCAAAGGTCAGTCCTTTTCTACATCACTAGTTTGTAGTATTTCATCCGAAATGATATAATTTGTATTGACCACACTTGGCTTATAAGGCTCCATGTAAAAATGTGTAATAGGTTATGAATGAATTTTTACCTTTGTGCCATATCTAGTCCTGAACAACAAGTAGGTCCAATTGGCTGATAAATATCCCCTAATATTTGAGGTGAAATCTCTTGAAAGGCACATAGAAAAATAAGGAGGCAAGTCCGCCACTACAATGTCCAACTAAATAGTCACGTTAGGATAGGCATGTAATGTTAATTTCAAATCTTTGATAATGCCTACCATTTTTTTTGGTGAGCCATCCAACTGCATTACCGCTTTAGTATTTGGTTCATAAACAAGGTCAAGCTTGTCTGCAATCAATTTGGGCATCACTATACTGTTGGCTTCACTATCCACCATACAATTATGAAATAAAGTATCACCCACTATCAAAAAAAGGTAAAAAGAGGGAGTTTTCTTTGTTTTTAACTTAGTTTTGTCCACCTTCAATATATTATTTCCTTGCTGTACCTATTGCTTAGTTGGCTGATCCAAATTTGTCAAGACATCACCTTCTTTATCAACTAATTTTGGAGACAATTCAAGAGTTGAAAGTTCTTGAATGAGTTTATCCTTTTGGCCTAGAATTGAAAGAGTATCCCACATGCTAATGTTGATGTTAGATTTTTTCATTTGATCTACAATATTGAACTGATATGGACTAACCTTTAATTGTGCCTTTTGTGGTACTTGCGACTCACAAATTAGAGGTATTTGTTGCACTTTACTAACCTCTACATTTTGATTTTTTTTGGGCTATGGGGGCAGCAAGCTACTCTTTTCTATCTTGAAAAATAATACTAGGAGCTGTTGAAGTATTTGCTACTTCTTGGGCTTCTTCAACATCTCTTCTCTTAGCTCTATGATAGGTTATAGCTGCAACTTGACCATTTGAAATGTTAGTTTTATCATCCTGAATAAAACTGGCATGATCATCTACTTGCCAATTTACATTAATAGCATCAGACTACCCTTAAACTTATTGAGTCATTCCTTGTGGTGTCAAACATGTATCTTGATATTGACCTAATTAAAAAGAGAACTCCTCTTGTGTCATCTGTAGCATGGTGTTGTTTGGTGATACCAAGTTTTGGTTTTGAACATCATTGAGATTTGAGGGATGTCAACTTGAATCCTACACCAAATTATTCTGAGGTGGGGTTGGAACAATGGCTTTTGAAGTGGAAGGAGTATTTAGATTAAGAGAAGCATATGCCTTAGCTGGGGTTAAGGCTCCTTCTGATTGATAGGGTGGTCTATTTTCTCTGAAACCCTGATAAGGAGACCTTTGATTTTTGAAGGGCTGATAGTGGTTTTGATTTTTATATTGATAAAGCCTATTTGACTAAAATTGCTGCCTTTTGAGCTGTACGATTTCATTTCCAAAATATTGTAATAAACTTTTCAACTCTCCTACCTCATTAGATTGATAGTAGAGAATACAATAGGAAGTTGAGGTGCTATAATTGGAGCCAAGGATGGAATTTGAGGAACTTGAAGGGATGGTACAGAACTTATCTCTAAAAATATAGGCATTGGAGGTCTTGGAGAAAGCTTGCCTTCTTGAATCAGACTATTTTCTGCACTTATTGTAACTTTGTAAGCATCTGGCAAACTAGTACCACCCATTGATATGTGCCTTAAATCAAAGACATGCATGAAATGGCCAATCCTCTATCTAGTTGAAACAATGGGATCTTCTCATGAGGTTGGGTGCCTCAATGGTGAGAAGAACCTCTAGAGAAGGTTGGTTCCTATAAGATGTATCAATGAGGAACTATACTCTATGCTGTAGACTACAATGGAAAAGGAAGAAGGAAACTTTAAGGGGAAATCCTACCTAATAAAGGTGATACACCAAAAGATTGATCCACTCAACATGGAACCTTGAACACTGAACAAAAAAGGGAAAAGAAAGACCTTTGATTTCAATCAATCAATTATGCATAAATATATCATGAAAAGGTTCGATCCAATGACCAAAACATGAGGGAAAATGAAGGAGAGAGGTCTGATAAAAGACACTTTTCAGCCACCTAACATCCACTTATAGCTTTAGAAAAAGACATAAAGAACATTGAACATGACCTGCATAATATGATAAGCTAGTAAGTAGGTCAAATCAAAATTTGGGAAGGGAGAAAAATCTACCACGTATGCAAAATTTTGAATGAATATACACCATTCCAACACTTAAAATTTGGAAGTATAGTCCTATTGATCAAAGACGTTACACAACTCACCAATGGCAGAGTCTAGTCTTGCCAAGAGAGGGATAATTTTTCTAAGGTTGAAAAGCCATTCTATAGAGAACTACAAAAGCCAAAGATTGGCACTGAAAAATTGAAGATAAGGATTAACTTAGATTAACTCAAGGCTGACTTGGCCTTTCAATAAAATATGTTTTCCCTTTGTCTTTGCATGAAGCTCCTTACACTTGAGGAAGTGAACTTGTCTTTTGTTTATTGAGATGTGCACCTTTCTTTGCATGGAAATCCATGCCAATGTCAATTTTAGCTTTTACATGAGATGTTAGAACATTTAAACCACTAAGTTCAATGAAGCGAAATGCTGAGTTGGATGAAGAGATTATTCTTCATTGCATGGAAAACTCTTAGTAGATGTGACGTTTAACAATTAGTCAACTCTAAATCTAGAATAGTCAACTCGATGTCCAAATTTGAAACTCTGGTTGAAGTTGAGTTGGACCTTCAAATGCATGAGAATGACTAGTCAAATCACAAATAAAATAGATAATCAACTAAAACTTAGCAATCTGCCAAAAATAGCCCTTGTTCACATGTATTTTCTCCTATTTTGGTCTATTTGTGTCTTGTCTATTTTGGCCAGGATTCTATATTTAGATGTATTTTATCTATATTTTCTCGAATATTATGTTTTCAAATTTCCATCGGATTATCTATTTTCTATCCTTTTTTGCACAGTCAAACGTCCATTTCTTTCAGATTTCTTTTTATCTCCTTGGTCTTAATTTTTTTGGATCTTTTGTTTCACCCTACATTTACCTCAAGTTTATTTCCTCGGGCCTATCTTTGGACTTTTTTGTGCAAACTTTTTTGAAGGAATCCTTCAGACTTATGGCTCCCCACCTTTCCTTCAGCCTTTATTTCTTTCAGCTTATCTAATTTGAACCTTGCCCATCTTTGGACTTTCCCTTCGAATGATTTGCTTCAAAAAAATTGTCTGCTTGAATTGTCCTTGTCTCTATTTATCCTCCAAAGTATTCCTTTGGACAAAAAGTCTGAAGGAATTCCTTCAGACTTTTTCCTGAAGGATATATTCCTTTGTTATTTCCTTTGCTCGGACATTCCTTTGTCAAGTTTTTTGTCTTTTGGTGGACCTCTCTAAATTTATTTGAACTTTTTGTCCAAAGGAATTCCTTCAGATAAAAATCTTGAAGGTATTTTCTTTTGTCTTTGCCTTTACCTTCTAAATGCTTTATTCCATAGATTTGTCTTCTTTGTAATTACTCTGAATTTCTTCAAACTTTTTGTTTGAAGGAATTCCTTTAGACAAAAATCTTGAAGGAATTAATCCTGTGTCTCCTCTCTTTACCTTTACCTTCAAAATGCCCTTTAGAAAATGCACAAAGGTCCAGGCACCGACCAAGTTCCCTCTGCAAGGGCTTGTGGCTCTCCTCTGTGCCCTTTTCAAAAAGGTTGTAGGGAACCCGGGATTTTTTTAGGGCACCTGGGTTTCCTGCAAATGACTCTCCTAAATTTGACGTGTACCTTTCCGAAGGGGAGGTACCCTTTACGATTTTTGAAAATGACCCTTTTGAAGTGTACCTTGCCCTTTGGGTTTCTTTTTTTTGTCCTTTTTTGCCTTCCAAAGACACCCCTTGCATTTCCACGAACTTATAACAAGGCTCATTCTTTCAGATTTCTTGAGTGTCCCAAATTTTTGCAATGGTCTTTTGAACTTTTTCGAAGCTATGTGAGAACAAGCCTTCTTTGATGAACCATTCCTTCGGGCAAAAGTTTGAAAGAATTTATGTTGTAGTAAAGGCCTCAAAAAATAAAAAATAATGTATTCTTTCCCAATGTGTTCCTTCTTCCTTTGATGGAGATGTGAATTTTCCAAATGGCAAGAGACAATCTGTCATGTGGGAGAATTATCAACAATTATCTCATCAGGCCTTGTTGTCGAGACCCATCTTTCTTTTTTGCCCACCTTAGTTATGTTTAAGGGGGGTGTTGGTGTAGGATATTAATTATTCCATTTACTTATTAAATGGATAATTCCTACACTTGTAGCTTTAGCTTACTTAAGTGTGATAAGAGGTTAAGTGGATGAGAGGGTGAGTTCCACCTACAGTTCCATGTTGAGTTCTATTGAGTACCACTGTGACTTCTCTTATGAGTTCCACAGTGAGTTACACTCAGTTCCATCTTGAGTTCTCCTATTAGTTAACTCCCCCTACTCCTTTATATTCCTCTTCACCTTGCTATTGTAATTTAGCTAATTAATGCAAACTAGAACAATGCTGAGCAAATATTTGTAAGCAAGGCAATTCAATACATTATGCAATTATTGCACATATTCTTGTTTATTTCTAAATACAATCATGGTTATTGATTTACAGAATACTTGTGTGCTCAATCTACTACAAGATCACCTACTGGCAAACTCTGAAAAAGTTACTTGCAACTTCATCCTTTTAATGGTATAAAATAGAGGGAAAAACTCCCTCAAAACTTAAGGTTAATATGTTGGCGATTGTATTTTCGTAATTTTTCATGATTTTAATATTAAAATGAACAAAAAGTATATCTTCCTTCTTTGACAATAAGTTTGGTGAAAGGGGACAGGTATAGATCAGTATAAATACTTCTTAACTCATAATCAAAAGGGACCCATGGCTTCAATAGTATACACCAATCTAAATTGAATTATTGTGCTCCTCGTAAATTCACCTTACCAATACTTTAAAGTTATTTAAATAAAAATACAGAATTTATAATTCTATATATCAACCAAAAAAATTAATATATTAGAACATTCCTTCTATATTATAAAAGCTTAAACTCTTTTTCACAAAATAAATATTATAAACTTCCAAATAAAATCTAAAAGAGAGTGTTTTGCTCTATTTACAGGCCAAATAAACTTATGTCTAAGCAGTCTTTGCTCTTCTGTATATTTTCATTATCCAGCCTTCTATAATTATTTTTACATCTTTATTTTTGTCCTTCATGAAAGGCTGCAAAATACAAAATAAATATTACAAACAGAAATTTATAACTGCACATGATTTAAATATATAGCAGCAAATTTCCGTTTGAATACAATAGCTAACCATCCAAAAACACAACGGTTATATTGTAAAGTCAACAACGCCTATTCTATGGAAAAAACTAATAAGTTAGACAGTTTAATTTAAAATGAACAACCAGAAGCTTGGATGATCAAACTTGACAGGTTGATCCAGCTTTGAAGTTGACTAGTAAATTGAATTCAGTTTCAATTCAATTTAAACATTGCTAAATAGTAGATAATCAAACAATTATTTAATTAAATGCCTAAACATTGCTTATTAAAATGTCAGCAGAGTGACTATATAAAGAATTACAATACTTAATAGGTGTACATCTAAATAAGCTCGCAGCATATTACATTATAGATCAACATAATACTGTTAAGATATTATTTCCTCTATTTCCATACACAGCATTGAATGTATATTTACCACAGATCGCCAATCCCATTACTCAAGAAGGATCGAGAGATGATTGAATATGACTTCTGAGTAAGATGGACGGAATAAAAGGAGACATATTTTGAGGCATCGGTGCATGTCCACAGTGTTAACGAGTTGCAGAGGAGCGGAATTTCAAATGTTCCTGTACCACAACACGGGAGTAATAATCCAGAGTATCGAATTTAAGTCCAGGAAGCTTAGGTTTAAGCCCATTAATAATGGATGCCACTTTTAGATTGAATACCTTTGCAGCATCATTTTTATCCTGCGCGCAATTGCTAATAAGGTAAGCGTTCTCTCTAACGGTAAACAGCCCAAGGGAGGCACATTGATTATCGCGATCCTACGCACATCCAAACTGTATACATCCTGAAATGCGACAAAAATGAGAATCGACATGGATGATTATAAAGCCTGACTGTAAATGTTCCACTGAATTGGGCATAACATACCTCTATGTAGGAAGAGTAGATATGTACGAGGAAATCTAGAAATTGGGGAACATTATACTGCAACCGGCGATTTAGTAGCTGAAAATAATTCACAATAAAGTCGTTAGTGCCAATGCTGATAAACAGCAGGGCTCGGTTCAATAGAATAGTGGCATCATCTTGACCAATCAACGCAATTATCCGTCTGCGATAACCTATGAATTTTTTTATTTGTTGCCAAACAGGAATAACAGCCTGCATATTGATATTTTTTTCACAAGTATGAAACAACGAAAAAAAGAAAATCAATATTAAATGATATTTGAAGATGAGAAATCCAAACCAGTGTAGTTGCCGTGAGATTGTCTAGTCCAGTAACAGCCGAGGAAAAGCTAACACCTGTAAGTAAATCTTGGTGTGTTATGTTATCATCCAGATATGCTGGCAGCAGCTCCTTAATGCCTAGCCCTGCAACTGTGAATTTATGTAGCCATGATTTCAGTCTTCAGGTAAAATATATATGACACTTATATAGATGTTCAGAATGAGATGATGCTTACCCATATAGTCGGGTATGATCTTGCCATCAGAGAAGCGCCCTGTGGCCTTCTGCCCTGCGAAGTTTTTACCGTAAGGACGAAAATTGCTCCTAACAGCCGTGGAAAGAAAGTCGTTATTTCCAGGATCTCCATATGAATCTCCAAAAAACAGAACCGCTGGTACTGAAATAGTGTTAGTTTTATTCTCAACCACGGTTAAGTTATTGGATTTTTTTTTGGTCTACTAAACGCTTATCAATTTGCATGTATTCAATATTTAGTCTTTCCATCTGACAATCTCACTCATATCATAAGGATTTGGAAAAGTACGTTACTCTTTCATTGAACATAGATCAATTTAACGTGAAGAAAAATGATGGCCAAGACTCTTTTAAGCATCTTCTTTGTTGCTCTACTTCTTTGGTGCCTACGACCAATGGCATTTATGGACCCATAAAGGCCATAGTCATTCATGGTCGGTTGGATGAAAAGGTTGAATTCTTAAAGAGGGAGTCAGTAGCTGGGAATTGAACCTTGAATTTACCACCGACCTAGGGTCGTCTGGATTCTACTTCAAAGATGATGCAGACTTCATAGATTTAGATCCAGGGCATGAGTTTGAGGTAATGCATGAGTAGGTCTTCGGATCGAATCTCACCCCCGCCAATCCATCACTGATGATTAACTTCATCCAAAATTCACTCACCATATCCAAAAAGCTCTCTTAGACTGTGATAAAGGGCTTAAATCAAGAGCTTAATCCCATCTACACTAAGCTCATCAAAGAATTCATGTTATTTGACAAATGGTTTTTAGCATTGACCCAACCAATGTACCCCAACCAATTGACTTCTCTAATATTTTTATTTTGACCATTTTCATTGTTTTAGATAACTTCAATCTATATATTCTTTCTTAGTTGAATCGAGGATATTAATCATGTACACAACGACATGCTTGTCCTCAAAATTTGCATCTACGCTATGCATTGCTCTTTTGTTTACTCCACTTTTGCTCTGCATGGGGACAAAAATAATCTTGAGGATCCCAAAGTAATGGATTTCTCGCAAATAATATTTACATACAACTATCCTTTGGGTACATTAATTTGATAATGTTCGAGAGGAAGCTTTTATTGTTCAAGATGGGCAATTTATGATGATGAAGAAACTAAAATTATTTTAGGATCACCCGATCAAGAAATAAATTGTTCTCAAAATGTTTGTGTAATTTGCCATCTAAGCATATGTTTCACTATAAATGTAAAAGGGTTGTGGGGATATGAAGCAATTACCATTCAAGCATATGCATCATTATAAATGTATTTTGAGACTCATCAAAAGTAGCAACCACCTATCGCTATGTTGTAAGGATACGACTATAGGAAGACAAGTCAAATTGACATGTAATGAACAAGTATTATTTTTTATTCCCTTTTCAAACTATCAAAATCTATAAATGAATAGTTTATCCACCTTTATTTTTATTTTCTTTTTTCTTTTTTTTCCTTATAAAAGACAATAAATTCATATATGCTACTAAATTTTAAATGATAGTATGTTTTTAATATCCATGCTCTCAGAAGATTGAATATCCTTTAGGATCCTTTTAGGATTGATTGGCACCTTAGGCTTGACCTTTTCATCAACTGTTTGATCAACAATATGAGTTAATAACAGACATTCCTAACTTGATTTCACATCTGAAGTATGCTCTTCCATAGCAAACAGTCGACTTGGGATTGTAGACTGATCATGACTCACCTTTATTGTCTTTGGTTCCCACATATTCATTTTCCTTCTCTCTTGCACTCTAGGGGCTTCAAACCTCTTTTTTTGACTTGATGTCCTTCTAACTCTATTAGGACATAATTTTACAATGTGTCCCATATTATGAAAATTATAGAAAAAACCCTATTCATATTCTTGACTGATGATTCATTTCATAATCCCATGCATACTCATTTTTAGATGGTCTTATACGCTCTCTTGCTCTATGACCAAACTGATTACATTTTAAACAATAACCATTGAATGAGTTATCATACCTGATAGCATTAGGCTATTTGATTGGTATCTTCATGTTGACCTTCTTGTCTTCATTAGCCTTCTCCTTGACTTGAGATGTCTCCTTTTGGTCTTCTTTGAAACCAAGACATGTCTTATCACTTGCAGGATTTTGAATACTTAGGATGTCATCTACATCATCTTTACCCTTTTTAAACATCATAAAGGTCTTAAATTTTCTATATGCTTAATCCAATTCATATTTCAAGGATTCCATTTCAGTTCTATACTTGGTGTATCCTTCCTCTTTAGCCTTTAGGCTTGCTATCATAATCACCATATGGGTTTATAGTTATTGGATGATGTCATCATGCTCTTTAAATGTGTTACTTAGTCTCTTTTCAAATAAACCAATATGCTCTTCATAGTCCTTAACTAATGATCTTAGTTCATGATTCCTCCTTCTTTGAAACTTTAACTCTTCTAGAGCACTCACCAATTCTACCTCAAGGTTCACTTCAGCCTCTTCTTCATCTTATTCTTCATCATCCATAAGGCTTTTATATATTGAACAACCCTTATTGTCTATTTCTAAAACCATGAATAAGGTTTAATTTTTGTCATGTTTATGTTCATTACTGTTATCATCACTATTAGATATACTTGTGTCACTTACATCAGATGAGTTATTATCTTCTTTGGTATAGAAACTTCTATTTTTCTTGAATGACCCTTTCCTATGTTCATAATTCCTAAAATCTTTCTTATTTTTGTCAGGATTATATACCTCCTTATCATCTGCATGATATTCATCATGTTATTTTTCATGCTCAGTCTTATCCTTAATAAAACACTTAGATGTAAAGTGACCAATCTTACCACAATTAAAACATTTTAAAGTCATCTTACCATTGTACTTACATGATCCAAACCTCAATTTCTTAGAAAACATGGTTATTAGTTTATCATCATCAACATATGAACATACCTCATCCTTGACCTTCTTGGATTTTGACTTATTCTTAGATTTAAATGTTGCTTCCTTATTGGGAGGTCTTCATTCATTTTTTCTCATCTCATAAGTAGTTAATATGCCAAGAAGCTGATCCATTTCTAGTTTGTCCAAATTTTGCATTTTTTTAATGTAGGCACCTTAGAATCAAACTTAAGAGTTAGTGATCTCAATACCTTTTCAAAAACTATAGACTCCTTCACTTTTTCTCCTAATCCTCTAATGACATTGAGCACTTCATCAACCCTTAACATGGAAGATTTAATTCTCTCATTTTCTTCCTACTCAGAATTTCAAACTACCTTCTATGAGTAATTTAGCCATCTTCATCTTGGTGTCTCCTTCATAGATAGTCTTTAAATTGTCTCATATCACCTTGGCTGATTCAATGTGCATCACCTTCATAAACTCTACCTCTGATAGGCCATGTAGAATGGCATCCATTGCTTTGAAATTTCTCTCACTTTTCTTATTGCATGTTGCATTAGTTGGTGGTATAGGAGGTAGAGTATATCAATCCATAAATGACTGTCATATGTCATGTCCTATTGAAATTATATATGTCCTCATTCTAATATTTTAAAATTCATAATTAGTCCCATTAAATAATGGAACCTTACTGGTAGATAAATCTCCTTGAGCTTGACTACTAGCCATCCTTACTTCTAAGATCTCCTTTAGGATGTTAGGCCTGATTCAAATGACGAAGATCTAATATAAATTATTGGAATAAAAATAAATGATAAGCGGCATGAATCATTGTCTTCAAAACATTCATTCAATTCTACTTAAGCAAACATAAACCATTCATATAAACATAAACATCTAGCAAAGCATATGCAACCATACAAGATCATGAAACACATTACATATGTAGAAAACCCTCAAGGGGAATAAAACCCACTAATATATATATAAATTTACTATATTCCTAAAATATAAAAATCAATATTTATTGAATCACCAACTCCGCTTGGAGCACCGACCCCCACTAGTCAAGAACCCACTCAACTAGGATTTAGCAAGCACCAACCTAAAAGGAGGCACCAATGCAGCCACCTAAAACTTTTGATTACATTCATATAAATATTTTTCTCACATAATATATTAGTATCACCTTATTTATCTCTTCTTTCTCTTTTATCTCTCTCAAACTGCCTTCTAGGATTCTTTGCTCAACTGGGTTTCTTCAAGAAAGATTAAGTCATATGACCTTGATATTCATCTACATTACCCTTTTTATATATTCATGAAATTTAATCTACACCCATTTGATTTTTTAAAATACCTCCTTTATCTCTTCAATGTGCTTTTTCCTTCATTTCCACTCACTTCTTGTCTAACTAACCAATTAGGCCTACCAGGCCTTGTTCTTATACAATCCTCTAGCTCACACACCTTTTTATCATCCATACACAATTGAAAACTTATATTACCATTAAAATATTTTTTATAAAATATTTCATACATTAATAAATCATTACAATAGGTCATCCAAACTTAAACTACCAAAATCATTTTTTGGCCTGAAGGAGACCTAATTCAATTAAGCCTTCATTAGTACATGTTACCCTTTGATCTCCTTGAAAAAATTTCAAAATTAAAAAATGAAAGGAAAAATTCATATAAAAAACAAATATACATCCAATAATATCATCTTTGGTCTATGACACTTTCTAACTCTAAGCACCACTTAAATCACACCATTAGTTCTGTTCACATTAGGCCTTCACACACACACACACAAAAAGGTCTGTCTTCAACAATTGAAGATAACATAATATTTATCCATAAAAGAATGAAAATAAATCACATAAAAATAAAATAAAATATGTAAACAACTTTATCATATGCATTAGACACTTTAATTCAGGGCATAGAGCCTCAAAAACACATCTGCAACTCACTCACACAAAACTGCCATTTTTCCTTAAAGACTAGTCATGATAACAATAACCTTAAACACCTGTAAGAAAAATTTAAAAAAATTATTATTTAATTATATTATCCCATATATATATATATATACATACATACATACATACATACATACATATATATATATATATGTATGTATATATATATATATATGTATGTATGTGTATATGTATATATATATATATATATATATATATATATATATATATATATATATATATATATATATATATATATACATATATACATATATACATACATACATATACATATATATATATATATATACATATATATATATATATATATATATATACATATATATATATATATATATATATATATATATATATATATATAAATATAAACATCATATATTCTAGTGGAAACTACTGGTAACTCACTACACATAGTTCTCACTAAGCCAAACAAGCCATTTTAACTTCATCATTTTCACCATTGTACTTGAATTAAAAGATTTATATAAACAATTAATAGTTAATTACATTCCAAAATAATATCTCCATGCACTTTTTTTTATCACTATATCATGAAAATGCATTCTTAATCATATTCTCATTGTTTCATGAGTTTTTCACTATTTGCACCATTTCACCTATTAGTGACTAGCTAACTTGGATGATCATTTTATCAAAATTGAGGACTATAAATTTTTAATAAACCTTTATGGACATGAAAAACGATTCTCTACCTTATTCCTCTATCAATTTTCTTGCTATTTCCAATACAACTTTTGACAGCTATAGTAACTTCTTCAAAAATAAACTTGTAACTCAACATTTTCTCTCTCCACTCTCTAACCAATACCAATTGGAGGTACCTAGGAGAGTATAATACAAGACTAAATATCTCATATAATCATACCAATCTATTATTTTCACTTTTTATCAACATCTTTAACATCTGAATTTTTTTAAGGTTCTAAGAATGTTTAAACCTTTTTTCATTCTAAACAATAATCTATAATTTTAAGATAAGTACCTTGCCCATATACCATGAATATATTAGGTTTGCATGAAAAAATTTCATGAACTAATGATCACAATAAAATCCTTCTCAGGTTGAGAATCCTTCATTCTAAGCACTTGAGAGGCCTCAAAACTACTTTTCATGACTTGTACTCCATACTATGACCTAAAACTACATGATAAAACATGAAATAACATAAATAACCTCTTTAAATTATTTCATGATCTCAAACACATTTAAATATTATCATGACCCCTCATTAGGCCTCTCTCTCTCTCTCTCTCTCTCTCTCTCTCTCTCTCTCTCTCTCTCTCTCTCTCTCTCTCTCTCTCTCTCTCTCTCTCTCTCTCTCTCTCTCTCTCTCTCTCTCTCTCTCAGACCTTGACCTGCAAATCATGTTAGGCCTTAAAAATGACCTTCATTCCTCTCTCCATGCACTCTCCACCACTCTCACATACTAAAGCAACTTGTATCATGATTAATAACTTCCATACATCCTTAACATGCCTTTACAATAGATCATGATACCTTATTAGGTTAGGTAGGGTCTAGAAGTGGTTTAGGTGTAGATTTGTCCTAAGGTCTTACCCCTTTAGGTTTACCCTGAGACCCTTATGAGTGATATAATGACTCACTTACATACTCAAGAAACCTCATACAGCCACTCATGCCTGTGTGCACTCATCTCACCAACATCATTCTCATTCCTTATCACAAGGTCTCTTTATGCCACGACTAGGCTTCTTAAGCACTTGAAACTTAACAACTGACCTTAAAACACTTATGAAATTATATCAACTTCAATTACATGATAACAAAATTAAAATAAACCTATCACAAACTTTTTCTTACTTACTTCACCAAACCTTACTATGAACACCTTCTCATAAGGTCTAGACTAGGCTTCTCATGACACCTTGTACTCAAGAACTAGTGCTCAAACATGTTTACCTCAATGATATCAAAAAATAACACTCTTTAGACAAAAATCTCACACTAATATAACAATATCTTTCTGATAAGCATTCTCTAATGACCTTATGCATACCTAGAGCCTTATAACCTTTCTTCAATGCTCACTTTACCATCATACCTCTTTGTGACAACACTGAAAACTTCTAACCTTAGATAACTAGGATGAGCCTTATAACCTTAAATAAATAGGATGATCTACAAATGGAGTGAAAACATTTAATGATAAAATTTAGAAACTAGAATTAATGTATAAGTTCTTTCACATGGATGTAGTCTTGAATATGAAAATGAAGGGATTCTTGAGGTAGGATTTACCTCATTGGGGTGGCCTAAAATATACCTATAGATAATTAATTATTTGACATTAGAAGGTAAGTTCACCCTAATATTTTATCATAACTTTTTATTGTTAAATCACTTCCACATGTAAAAAAATAGTGTACCTTTCTATCTCTTAAAATCATTATAAATCATAGCCATCACTTACTAGATATGTCATAATAATGATATTATTCACCAAGGTTTGATCTTCCTACTATTTCAACAGGATGAACCCATATGTGAAAAAACCATCCTTGACATCACTATGAAAGACACTTTTAATGAGGAATTATAGCTTCCAAAGAAGGAGGATATACCCTAACCCCTAATTACTCCCAACCCACATCCCCTTATGCCAACACCCAAACCTTTAAATCCCTTCAAAATGTTTGGGAGACATTATCATAGCCTCTATGGGCAAAAAACCCAAAACCATATCCATTTCATGGAAGGAGGAAGATGGTAATAATTAAAATTAATTTTGTAACATAGATGACACAAATTAGGAGAGGAAAAGGAAGATCAAGGCCTTTGAAAAGAAATTAATGGAAATTGATAGGGCCACGGCTAGTCTCATTAAGGAATGGAATGATTTAAAAGATAAGATTGACTAACTCAAGTAGAAATGTGACAAGGGAAAGGAAAAATAAATCCCATAAGGTAAAAAAGACACCAATGATGACTTTGAACTAAAGGTTTTTGAATATACTTAGCCAATCCTCAAAGTCAAAAAGATCCCCAGGTCTTTATTGAAGAAAACCAAGAAAGGTCCATTGGAAGCCCTGAGAAAAAACATGCATGGTAGAGTGACATAGGAATTAATAAAGCATAATATTAAGGAGATGAAATGATCCACTCCATGGAATAAGGCAATCTTAGAGGAGCTTTTAGTATCTGTCTAGTTTATTATATAGCTTTGCTTATTTTATCTCTGTTAGTGGTTTTTGGTTTTTTTTTTTGCTTATTTTTAGTTGAAGACATTACATGTTTTGTATCCCATTTTGGATTTGAGTCTTAACTTCAGGCCATACTATTTTTTTAAACATGGTAGTTATTAGATCCATATAAAAACAACTTTTTATACCTTATCTAATAAAAATTATTTAACAAAAACCAAGCCACTATATGCACATAGTAGAGACCAAACCCTAGATCCCAAGAGGAGCATGAATTTTAATGATTTAATATATGTTTTTTTTTTTTTTAATACTTGACATTCACTTGTATCTCCAAAACCCTCAAATTAGTTAGGGTTATCTCTAACATAATCTACACTAGTGAAATCCTCTATAATGGTCATTTTAAAAACCCGAAGCCAAAAACAATGTGTGGTATAAACTTAACCTCAAAGAGGAGTTTCAAGATGGTAGAGGGTCTTTTAGTCACCCATCCAATTACCCATATATATAAGTGCTTTAAGGTTATGACCAATAATCACTCCACCTTCCACCTCTGTAGAGTTTGAATAGCATAAAGAGCAAGGAGAGCTCATTATCCCTCAAAGGGTCAAAGAATTATAAAAATGAGAAGGAAATAGGAAAGGTCTAGTCCTAGCAGAGTTGACCATAGTATTCATTTATTTTGAAAAGCATAGTGTTATAATTTAGAGGTGAAGAAGAGAAATTGGGTAGACAATAGCACATGGGAAGAAATAGTAGTGGAACAAAGATAAAATATACTCCAATTGGACAAAAATTAGAAGATAAATCCCAATCACCCCATTGAATACATAGACAACTTTTGTTCTATTATGGACTCAACTAGGGAGGCTATGAAATAAATGTATATAAATCAGAAGCAAGTCAAACTAAGGTACTTTTAAAACTCGATTATTTAAGGCCCAAGAGAAATTATAGATAACATCCAAAGTGTATCCTCTAGGGTGTAAAATATTTTGAATAACATTAGAATTTATAGAGGTAAATCCAATCCTAAATGAGGGAAGGTGATAACATTTTGTAAAAAATTAAAATAAATTGAAAAAGGCTAAAATTCATGGTGTAATGTGCAAGGAATAGTTCATATAGTCATATGACCTTGATGACTTCCTAGGATGCATCATGGGATTTATGTTATGTAACTCCAAAAATATATGGTGCCTTTAATTGGTATACACAAATGAAATTCTTGGTAGCATAACTCATGGGCCAAGAGAAGAAGGCCATAGAGATCCTAAAGACATGAGTGTCACACATGAGATAACCTCTATAGTGTAGTTGATAAATAGTCCCAATTTTTAGGCACCTATCAAAGCAACTATCGATAGATTCAAAGCATAAGTAAATGGAAATATGTTTAAGATCAATGAAGATAATTTTCAACTGATAAATTTTGTGAATAAAAATGTAACTAAGGCAAAGGCACTCAGAGTTGGATTCAAATCCTCTAAATCTGATCACACAAGGTTGGTGGGTGAATTTAATATGATTTTTAAACCTTATATGCTAAATTATGACATTAATAATAAGTAACTTCAGGGTGCTTATGCATTATTTGAAAAATTGAAGGTTATTGAGGAGAATGCTAGGATAACATCTAGTACTCGGCCAACAACCACAATGATAATACAAACTCAAGTGCCATTCTATCTAACAATGTCTTCTAATTCTCAGCCTACTAGTGCTTCATCAGCTCATATAATTTTTGCTATGTGAGAACAAAAAATTTAGTTCCCCAAATATGTAGTAATGTATACTTCAATGGAACCCATTTTGATTCCTTAAGAAACTAAAACATGTACCATAAATATTTTGGTTATAACATCTATTATGCAATCAATTTTCTTATCCAATGATGTCACATTAGAACCTCTTTAGAGATATATGTTTGTATGTGTTTTGTATATTATTTAGAGACTCATAATCTCATATATATTTTGGCATATATGAATTATATTTATGAATTGTGGTTGGAGGATTGCATTCATATGCATATCTTTCAAACATGCATGTCATGAATGAGTGTTGATGTATAATATATTATTAAACAATGTAAATTTGGATTTTGCTTGGAGGATGAGGCAACCCCTCTCTAATCTTATATATACTTGTATCCTCCAATTCCAAAGGGAGCTGAATTTTGGTTATTAAGGTGTATAAGAAAGGCCATAGATCATTCCACAAATTTGTCTTGATATGCAAGTTCTATACTTATTCAAATATGTAAATCATTGAATAAGGTTCACTATTCTAGTATTTTAGTATTTAGGTTCTTTATAAGTTTTATTTTGATATAGTTATTAATATTGTGTAGAAGTTAATTTAGATTAATTTTTCATTTAGTAATCATAATATCCCTCTATAGATGTAAAACTACAACCTTACAAACACAACCACCTTTGATTATGTACACTAAAGTTTATTATATTATTTTTGTATATACTCTTAACTAAGTTTGACTATTTTTCATGATAACATTAAATTACAACAAGAATTGGTTTTCTAACTATTTTTACCACACATAATTTAAGATCTAGTTTAGAAGGGTTTCGTCTAAATTTTATTCACAAACCTTATTTTCTGACCTACCGTTCTCTATTTTTTAAATTTTATTTTGATCCTATCCACCTTAAGTTAGATTTACCATCCATCCATCCATCTCATGTATATTTTTACTTACATCATATATAAACCATTTGAGGTCAACAAATACTCTGATCACCATTATTCCACTAACAAGTTATTTACAAAACTCAATACCTTACAACTCATACCTTGGAGTGAATATGTTTCATATATCCTAAAATTTTAGATGTTACATTATAAGGTTCCTTAGTTTGCATTCAACCCATATTAAAAATAATTAGATTGGCACTATAAGGATGCCCACATTTTCATTTATTTAAAATATTATTCAAGTTACATTGGATATATATAAAAGACTAACAAAGTCCACTTATTACCCTAGCCTACTATTCCCACCCTTACAGATCCTTAGGAAAGTTACGTCAAATAGAGGTTTCTTAAGAGGACCTTAGGCATGATCCTATTCCCAAATTAGAAAATCAATTTCCTCCATGTAGGATGGCCTTATCATGGTTATCTAGTTCTAGTATTGATATCCCTAGAGATGTGCATGATTTGCTTGGAAACCCTATAAACTATCTTCTTACCTTTTCTTCCTCAATATTTCAAGACTATTTTGGTGATACTGAATGTAACCCATAAATATGTGACATGCATACTATTGATGATGAAAATTGTGCTTGATCTTAATCAATCAACAATGGGAAGTTTCAAGCTGTGGGATAATGCGGCTTGAAACAACCTCTAGATTTTAGAGAAGCTAGTCTCTTCTTTTGTATCAAGTGTTAGGGGGAAAAGGGATAGGAAATTAAACATAAAAACAAGTGCAGGGAATGAAACCTAACAATGGTGATGCGCCTGAGTGTAATCCTAATCCTAACTTGAGCATAGTGAAACCATATATAGGATTAAATTACATTTAAGACCAGACAAGTGCATGATCAATGTAAAAGATCAAAATAATAGAAACAGAGGCTCACAACAGAGACTTCTTTTGCTTAGATATAGGAAATTTCAACAAAGGCATAGTGTTCAATCTTCTTAATAGAATCTTTCAATCACATAAGAGGCATAGAAATCATGTAAATTTATGTAGAACTTCTAACTCAAGAAAATGAGATAAAATCAAATGACATTCCTAATCACAATGATAGAAAATCTACAGTATAGACTACTTTGCAAATGACACAGATAACATCAACCAAGGCATAGATTTCAATCTTCTTAATTCATTCAGCCACGTAAAAGGCACAGAATCATGCACAGTTACATCAACTTTACAACTCAAGAAAATGAGACAAAAGCAAATGATATTACTAGTCAAAACTCCAAAAAGTCTAAAACTATAGAAAGTCCCCCCTTTGATATTGGTCCTCATCTTTTATAGCCTCGAATGTCTCCTTCCATTATCCCCCTTCCCGCACATATCTAATCTGTCTTTAACTCACTAGGGACAAACAGATGACACTTTTAATGCCTTGGATGTATCCTAGTCTTATCAAGAAGGGCCATGTTGGAGCGAGACGGCTGTTCTGACTGTGGCATGTCGATTCACATTGAGTACCTCCTCCCGTGACTATATTTCCTCATTCTATCATGTGTTTATCCCTACAACTATCAATTCTACCTCCGCTTACAAGAGACAAATAGATGGCCCTTTTAATGCCTACAGGCTCCAAGAAATCTACCCAGTGAACTATTCCATCTACAAGAAATAACTCCCATTGAGTTTCCCTCCATCTTGCTTTGTTACAATAGATACACGAAACACTCTATTCTGTTGAAATGGTAGAGGACACTTAGTCAATTTCCTAAAATTATACTTGTCACTTAGAAGGCACTGGAGAATGACACTTGGTGCTTTTTGCCTGATTTATCGAAGACACGTACCTCTCTCTGTTTCTCTTTAGCTATGTTGTAGAGTTATTTGGGGCACATATTAGGCTCCTCTGGATAGTGACACTTCGTAGCTTCTGAAGACCTTTGAAATAACACCTGGGACCCACCACAAATTTTATTCAACAATGAAGCTTGAAAATGATCTCTCAAAAGTTGACACTTGGTGGCCTCCACTGTTCTTGAGAAGATACATGGTATCTTTTGCTTCTCTTACTAAGGGTATGTGGCATCTTCTGCTTCTTTTGGGAATGGAGTAGAAAGGGGCCCAGAAAGTGACACTTGGTGAACTCTGCTTCTCTTCAGCACTTAGACAAAATGAAATGACACCCTTTTGCCCTCTGAAAAGGTACTTGACCCCTTTGGTTTTTGGGACACTCCCTTGAACTGCTCGATGAACCACAATGGTTCAATGGTTCAATAATTGAACATTGCATGCCATTTACATGTTAACCAAGGTATTGAACCAAAAAATGTTAAATCTAGGCATTGAACCAACTGTTTCTCAGATGCCAACATGTGGTGACTCCCACTTTTCTCTGAAAAGCAGTGCAGGGCCTTCCGTGACTGCCACCTAGTGCTTTCCACTTCTTCCTACTACTTAGCTTGTTGAGAACATTTGCCAAAAATAGAATGGAATGTGGCTGTCGACACATGGTACATTCCACCAAGTTGCTATTGGATACGTGCCACAATCCATGATTCCCTTGAAAATTAGGAAAGGTGCCTCAGACGACTCCACTTGGCCCGCTTGGTAACTCAAAAAGTGACACTTGGTAGCTTTCACTTATCTTCAACACTTAGGCAGAAAATGAATTAAAATAAACAAACTTGAGGTCTATTTCAAAAATTTTGCCGCCATGACCAAGGTATGTGGGAACAAAACTATAGTGCGACTGAGAATTGAATGCAACATAGAGTAAAAAATTACTCTACAATTACTGGCGACCCCAGGACTTTTGAGCCTACTCAAAAAGAAAACTCCACCTTTTGCTAGATCAAAATTCCAAAAATTACAGCTTTCAAAGAGCCATCGACATGTGTTTGAAAACATTTATTTAAGTAGAAAAATAATGAAAAATAATGCGATAAAAGGGAAAATATTTAACTATAATACAAAAGAGATTCAAGTGAATTAAAATGCCTCAAATAGATTCTATTTATAGAAATCTCTTCAGGTTCTCCTTCCATCGAATCTAGCTCGAAAGAATTCTTCTGCTTGCATGCACAAATTTTATATGGGCCAGTCTATAGTGCTTTGAATTTGGTATGGTGACCCGACATGGTGGCCCTTGTATCCCATTTCAAAACAATTGAGCCTACTTCAAAATTAGGATTTGAAGTCCTTTTATCAAAATAGTTCTTAACCATTCCTTGATGTTTAATCAATGAATCATGGGCCATATCCCTTTTTTCTTGAACTTCCAAAAGTTCTATGAGTCTGACCTGCATGGGGTCATTCTCTTCAATTTCAATTTGTTTGATTATCTAGAGAGCAGGGATTTCCAAACTCAGGGGAATTACAATAAACTTTCCATATACCAATTCATACGAGGACATTCTAATCACCTTCTTAGGCATGATTCTATCAGCCCATATTTCTAGGTTAAGTACTTTATGCCACTCTTTGTGATGATCACCCCCTACTCTTTTGATGAGTCTTATAAGGTTCTTGTTGGTTGATTCTGCTAGACCATTACCTTGAGGGTAATAGTTAGATGAAGTTTTCAAATATATTCCATATCTCAAGGCAAAGTCAAATACTTTAGACCCCAAGAATGCTTTAGCATTATCTGAAATGATGGTAGGAGGAGCCCCAAACTGAGTAGTGATACCCACTAGAAAATCTAGGATCACATTCTCTATTGCTTCCTTAAGTGGGACTGCCTTGGTCTATCTGGTGAAATAGTCTGTGGCAGTCAATATCTATTTATGACCCATACTGGACACTGGATTTATCATTCCAATGAAATCAAGACCCCATTGAGCAAAAGGTTCATCCATAATTATAGGACTAAGGGGCATGGTTGCGTTTCTCCTCATCCCCATATAATACTGGCAGGATTGACATTTTCTAACCAGCTGATAACAATCTGCCAACAAAGTAGGCCGAAATATCCTACCTCACTTATCTTTATGGTTGTGGTCTTTGAAAAAAAGTGCCCCCATGATATTCCATGATCCATTTCATGTATTATTCTCTTAGCTTCATCCTGTTCTACACATCTTAACAATTTTCCATTAGCATTTCTTCTGAAAAGGACTTGTTCAATCAAAACAAAATGAACTCCCTGCATCCTATAATATCTCCTCTTATTTAGAGGGAGTTCTCTTGGATAAAGCCCATTTTTCATAAATTGAATCCTACTTATGACCCAGGATTCTTGATCAACCTCTTGTAATTTTAGCACCGTCTCTATCTCTCCTTCTGAATCTACTTCCTCAGGTGACATCTTTTCAAGCTCTTGAGTTATATATTGGCACAGACCCCTACATCTGACTAGCTTGGTGGGTCTAACTTCTACATCATATTCAAATATTTTAGTGATCTAATTGGCTCTTTTCTTAGTAATTTCCCCTTCCATGATGTATTCCTTGACACTTGGGTGCGCTACAAGTATCAAAATTTTGTTCCCTAATCTCATATGCCTGAATTTCTTGATGGCTTTTACCATGGCATAGGATTATCTTTCCAAAAAATTGTACCTAGTCTCATAATCTCTGAGAGTTCTTGAGAAAAAGGCTATTGGGTGTTCCCCCTCTAGCCTGTTGTTCTGTTGAGTCAACACAACAACAATACTTAACTCTCCTCCATAGACATACATTATGAAGGGCTTGGAAAAACTTGGGTTTTTGAGCACTGGGGCTGTCGATATAGCCTTCTTGACCTCTTTAAAGGCTTGCTTCCCTTCTGTAGTCCATTTGAAGACCAAGTTTTTTTAGCAAGAGTGTCATTTGTCTAACGAAGGGTGCAAAATTAGATATGAATTTACTGACAAAGTTGATCTTCCCTAAAAAGGATTGAACTGTCTTTTTATTTACTTGAAGAGGTAGGTTCAATATAGCTACGACTCTCTCAAGATATATAGAAACTCCTTCTTTAGATACTACATGTCCCAATAATTTGCCCTGAGGTATGACAAAGATGCATTTCTTTGGATTTAATGAAATCCCAAAATCTTGACATTTCTTGAAGATAGATTCTAAATGATCATCAGCATTTTTTGAAAAAATAGTGAGGTCATCCAAATAGACTAGAATGATCTTATTTATAAGCTCCCCAAAGGCTATATCCATAGCTCTTTGGAAGGTGGCTCCTGCATTTGATAAGCTGAATGGAATCTTTGCATAGGCAAATGTTCCCCATTTGGTAGTAAAAGCAGTCTTGTACTAGTCTTCCTCAACTAGCCAAATCTGATTGTATCTAGAGAAACCATTTAGTAAATAAAATCTCTCTAATCCAGCCATGGTTTGTAGAATTTTTTCCATGGAGGGCAAGGGATAGTGGTCTTTCAGAGTGCTTTATTTAGATCTCTGAAATCTACACACAGTCTTACATCTCCATTCTTTTTCCTGAATGGAACTAGATTTGATACCCAGGTGGAGTGCTTGATTGGAAATATTATTTTGGAATCTAAAAGTTTTTACAACTCATCTACCATTAGAGGCTCAATTCTTGGATTCACTGGCCTTTGTTTCTGTCTGATGGGCTTAGACACTTCAGTCAATTCTATTGTGTGCTATTTAATTCTCTATTATATCCATGAAGGTCTTCATAGCTCCAAGCTATGACTCTGTCATATCTCTGGCATAATTCAATTAGACTTTCCTTCTCTTCTTGAGTTGCAGAATTCCCAACTTTTAGCCTTTTCCCATCACTCACCTCTATTTCAGAATAGTCTGCTTTGTCTACCTGAAACCTTTTCTTTTCTAGGCTTACATCCTATAGGTCAAACAAATTTTCTAAGGTGATCAATCCCTTGGGGAGCTTATTATTCCTTAATTGTATAATTTGATCACCATATGCCTCTTCAATTTTGGTTTGCAACTTATCAGTAAACTCATCTAATTATTGTAATAAAGAGACTACCTAAGCATCATTTTCAAATACCTATCAATTCTCATCATTGTCTGGAATGGTCAGCCTCACTATAACTTTTACTGACTCATTGTTAACCAGTAGGCCAGTTTCTGGGTTAAACTATGAGCCAATCTGGGCCGTCTTATCAGCCTCAGAGTTTTGACTTCTAGGGATTATCTCAATATTGAAAGCTTCAAAATCTTTTATCAAATCCCTAATCCTATGCCTGTAGGATCTCATTCTCACATTTTTGGCTGTCGCCTTTTCCCTAATTTTCTTTACCACTAATTCTGAATCTCCTTTTACTTTTATATTCTTTATTCCCTTTTTCTTGGCTAACAAGAGCCCATGCACTAGAGATTCATAGTCAGCATCATTATTAGTGCAAGCAAATTAGAATCAGATAGCCCTTAAAATTTTATCACCGTTTGGAGCAATAAGACAAATTCCTACTCCAACACCATGTTTATTTCTGGCCCCATCAAAATTCAAGGTCCAGATCTCTGAATCTTGAATAGTAGGTGGCTCTTCCCATATAACCTTTGGGATTGCCTGATCTTCATCAAAAATGATCTATGTGCCCAAACCAGTAGAGTCATAGTTCCCATATGGGTCGCTATGCATCATAGCCAACAATTGGTTGTTTTCTTCTTCTTGAGCATGCTCAGTCCAGTCTCCTAGTTCTTCAACAAAAATCCTTTCTTCTTTATTTAACATGGCATGATCTACTTCTAATCTTGTTGTTGGTTCATTGGTGATGTGGTCTTTGGACAGTTGTTCAAATAAAATTTTCATCTTCGAACCATATCTGGTTCTCAGGATGAGGTGGGACCAGTCAAGAGACATATACCCTCCTATTTTTGTTGTAAAGTCCTTGGATAAACATAAACCAAAAATAGGAGGTATATTTATGACAACTATATCTTGGTTGACAATTATGTTGGGACATGTGTATAATTGTAATGGGAGCTATTTAATTCTCCCTATGGTTTGTACTATTTTGGGGTTCATATTTTATTTTCAAGGCATCAACTATTTTCTTGGGCATCACAGTTGTACTAGCCCCTGAATCTATCAATGCATTATGCAGGAGTTTCTTTCCAACTATCAGAGTCAAACAGAAAGGATCTAGCTTGGATTTACTTACTTGTGCTATGTCATTCACCAAGGTTGTTGTTTGTTGAGGAATTATGCCTTTGAGCTTTTCCTTTCTAGCAGGTCCTTTGGTAATAGCACCTTGGGGCACCACTTAAATTTGTAAAGATTCTTGTAGCAATGTCTTTTGCTAAGGAATAGCCAATATATCACATATAGATACTTGCACTAGAGTCTTCTTTAATTGGTCCACTATATTGATCGGTCCTAAGGATTGAGTTTTTTGGTATAAGGATGGCACATTTTTTCATGAATCTGGGTAGGAATCCCTTGGTCTTATACTGGCTGAGCCATTTCTTTTCTAACAGCATCATTTCTTTGCCCTTGATATGGATGATTATTCACCACTTGTCCATTCACAATCTCGAGCTACTCTAGCATTCTCCTCTTTGATATGGTGTAATAATCAGATTGCACCACTAGCCTTTGGGAGGTAGATGCTTCATTCAATAAAATTGCTTCTTCATCTTCGACCCATGAGAACAAATCATGTTCTAGGTCTATTTCTTCCTCTTGTTGTAAGGACATTCCTTGCATCTGAGCCACTAGGATTGAATTCTGCATACCAGGTGACTGGTAGGCTTGATTGTTACTGGTACTAGCAAACTGACCATCCATTCTTCTCTATTCAACCACCCTTTTGTTGTAGATTACCCCTAGGACAATCTCTGGGTGTATGAGCATCATTATAGGGGAAACACCAAGCATTAGTGTCATCCACATAATTATTTTGTCCTAAAACCATCTCCCTATTTGAATTGGGAGGAATTGTCTGTGAGGGCATGGGAATCGCAACTAATTGATTCACTGGTTGATGATTAGTTAGTTTTTGGGGGCCTTGATATTAGTTTGATTGGGGTGAAAACCTATTTCCTTGATATCCTTGATAAGAAGGCTTAGGGAAAGTATTCTACTACCTCTTTATATTAATCAGCTCATTAGAGAATGTCCTTAGCATATTCTTGATATCATCCATCTCAGATGACTGAGTAGGGACAGATTCTTTCATGGATGGTTAAGGGTAAGTGTACATAGACACTAGTGGGCTTACAGCTTTAGGAACTTCTTGAGGTAAGGGCAAGGTAATTTATGGGAATACAGGCATGGGAGGCATGGGTGGTAACTTTCTAGCATCAATTAAATGATTCTCAGCTCTGACTACATAGTCATAAGCCCTTGGCAAGGTGTGCCCTCCCAGTGACTGGATCATAACAGATATATCTAAATTCAAAGCTTTGAAATAAAACACTATAGCCATACTAGGTGGTGGTTTAGTTGCAGTAGGAATTCCATCCCATGTTTTCTAAAATTTAGTGTTGAAGTCAGTCATGTCCTCCTCTGCTCCCCTTTGAATGGTGATCAATTGATGTAACAAAGAAGACTCATCACCCTTTTCTACAAATCTTTCAAAGAATAGATCTCCAAGTTGGTCCCAGGTAGATATGGTATTTGGGGTCAAAGACTAATACCATTCTAAATCCTTCCCTTTTAATGAAGCTACTAATAACGTTATGGCCACATTTTACTGTGTGACAACATGTATGGCATAGACATCTGATACATCTTGAAGATGTTCCACAAGCATTTTTAAGTCTTGCCCACTAAATTTGGGTAGAGCTTTACGGGCATTTACTGAGATAGGATCCCAAACAGCTGGTGGTATTAGGATGATTAACGGGCTACCAGTGTTCTAGCTTGCATAATTTATTGGGGGTACAAGGGCTACCATATTTAGTATTGGCACAAATTGGTTAGCTCTTCTCCTTGGACTAGTTACTAGAGGTGGCAAAAGAATACCTGGATTTGTAGCAGATTGTGATCTAGTGACTGGTCCATAGCTCTGACTCCTTGTAACTCTCTGGTTCATGCGGTCTTGAAAGAAACTTCAGGACTGGTCCCACCAGGTGTGCCAAAAATTGTTGATGATGAAAATTGCACTTGATCTTAATCAATCAACAATGGGAAGTTTCAAGCTATGGGATAATGTGACTTGAAACAACCTCCAAATTTTAGAGAAGTTGGTCTCTTATTTTATATCAAGTGTTGGGGGGAAAAGGGATAGGAAATTAAATAAAAACATAAGTGCAGGGAATGAAACCTAACTATGGTGATGCACCTGAGTGTAATCCTAATCCTAACTTGAGCATAGTTTAATCATATATAGGATTCAATTAAATTTAAGAGCAGACAAGTGCATGATCAATGTAACAGATCAAAATAATAGAAACAGAGGCTCACAACAGAGACTTCTTTTGCTAAGATATAGGAAATGTCAACAAAGGCATAGTGTTCAATCTTCTTAATAGAATCTTTCAATCACATAAGAGGTGCATAAATCACGTATAGTTATGTATAACTTCTGATTGAAGAAAATGAGACAAAAGCAAATGACATTCCTAATCACAACACTAGAAAATCTATAGTATAGACTACTTTGCAAATGACACAGATAACATCAACTAGGGCATAGATTTCAATCTTCTTAATTCATTTAGCCACATAAAAGGCACAAAAACATGCATACTTACATCAACTTTACAACTCAAGAAAATGAGACAAAAGCAAATGATATTACTAGTCAAAACTCTAGAAAGTCTAAAACTATAGAAAGTTCCTCGTTCCTTTGATACTGGGCCTCATCTTTTATAGCCTCGAATGTCTCCTTCCATCATCCCCCTTCTTGCGCAATTCTACTCCATCTTTAACTCACAGGGGACAAACAAATGGTGCTTTTAATGCCTTGGATGTATCCTGGTCTTATCAGGAAGGGCCATGTTGGAGCGGGGTGGCTATTCTAATTGTGGCATGTCAATTCACATTGAGTACCTCCTCTCATGCCTATATTTCCTCATTCTATCACCTATTTAGCTGCACAACTGTCCATTCTACCTCTACTTATAAGGGACAAATAGACGGCTCTTTTAATGCCTACAGGCTCTAAGAAATCTACCTAGTGAACTATTCCACCTACCAAAAATAACTCTCATCGAGTTTCCCTCCATCTTTCTTTGTTACAATAGATACATGGAACACTCTGTTATATTGAAATGGGAGAGGACACTTAGTCAATTTCTTAAAATTCTCTTTGTCACTTAGAAGGCACCAGAGAATGACACTTGGTGCTTTCTGCCTGATTTATCAAAGACACATGACTCTCTCTGTTTCTCTTTATCTATGTTGTAGAATTATTTGGGGCACATATTAGGCTTGTCTGAATAGTGACACTTGGCAGCTTTCGTAGACCTTTGAAATAAAACCCGGGACCCACCAAAAATTTTATTCGGCAATGAAGCTTGAAAACGATCTCTCAAAAGTTGACACTTGGTGGCCTCCATTGTTCTTGAGAAGATACGTGGCATCTTCTACTTCTCTTACTAGGGGTATGTGGCGTCTTTCACTTCTTTCAAGAATGGAGTAGAAAGGGGCTCAGAAAGTGACACTTGGTGAACTCTGTTGCTCTTCAGCACTTAGACAAAATGAAATGACACCATTTTGCCATCTAAAAAGGTACTTCACCCCTTTGATTTTTTGGACACTCCCTTGAACTGTCTGATGAACCACAATGGTTCAATGGTTTAATAGTTTAACACTACATGCCATTTACACGTTAGCCAAGGTATTTAACCAAAAAATGTTGAACCAAGGCATTGAACCCAGGCTTTGAACTGATTGTTTCTCAAATGTTGACACGTGGTGACTCCTACTTTTCTTTGAAAAGTAGTCTAAGACCTTTCGTGACTTCCACCTGGTGCTTTCTGCTTCTTCCTGCTACTTAGCTTGTTGAAAACCCTTGCCAAAAATAGAATGGAATGCAGGTGCCAACACGTGGTGTATTTCGCTAAGTTTCTATTGGATACATGGCACGATCCATGATTCCCTTGAAAATTAGGAAAGGTGCCTTGGACGACTCCACTTAGCCTGCTCGGTAACATAGAAAGTGACACTTGGTAGCTTCCGCTTACCTTCAACACTTAGGCAGAAAATGAATCAAAATAAACAAACCCGTGCTTTGTTTCAAAACTTTTACCGCCATGACCAAGGTATGCGGGAACAAAACTGTAGTGTGACTGAGAATTGAATGCAACATAGAGTAAAAAATTACTCTACACATACTCTTCCCTTTTACGTTTCAATATGTTGCTTATGATTTGTTTCTCAGTATTTCTAAAGATTTAATTACACGTTAGATCTAGTGTTAATAAACCTTTCTAGCATAGTTTGGATAGGTCACTAGCCCAAGTGTCATATTCTAGTACTTTGTAATCATGATGAGAGATCCCAATGAACCAATTACATCCTTCAAAGCTAGATTTTAAAATATTTATAGTAGATTTGATAATGACTATAAACCTAATAAAGCATTAACCCTTGAAATGTACAAGAATGCCTTAGATTCCATGAAAAATGAATTTCTTTTTAAAGGACATAATATCACCACCCTGACATTGGCCTATGTCATATATATATTAATATTGGTAGGTAGTTAAATACCTAGTTATAATATTTGGCCCCACTTAATATTGGCCCTATTTTTCCAACCCTCAACCCCATTCAAAATGTTAATCAAAATGTTGTGGCTCAAAATTAGAACCAATTGTATACCTAGTTTCCTTTGGCCCGTGCTCCACCTAACTAACACCTTACCTTTCTAAATAATCCTATGTCTATACCTAATCCCAAGGTGTTGCCTCTAATTCTATAAAATAATAATTTGATGCTATTCAACAAATGGTATATAAGTTAAGTAATGAATTTTGAAGCATGTAGAAGTGAATGGGAAACACCATGGGTCAAGTCAACAATCAAAATTTTGCATATCAAAGATATAACAGACCCTTAAGTAGATCTAAAACCAACATAGAATAATAGTTTCCTAACAAGATACCTAAAATAAATATCCTGGAATCAACACTACCTAATTAGTGTCAAGTCCATAATATAAATAAGTATGGTGAGATAGACTACATAGAAGTATGCACCTCCTTTGAGATATTCTAGAATGAAATGGATAGGTGTGAAGTATTTTTGAATCAACTAAATCCACCTCTTTCCACTACTCTAAGTCCTTGTAACATAATGATGGTCTTCAAAACATATGAAATTCCATTTAAATTAGAAGATGAGAATGAACCTAAAGATAATACAAATGAAAACCATGCCTTTTATCTTTTCTATAGGAATAAATATAACTTGATGAATAAGCAACATGCTACCACTTTGAAACATCCAAACAATAGTGATACTACTCCTTAATATCCTATGGAAAAAATAATCTACCTCCCCCAAAAGGAAAGGATTTGATGCAATATATTTAACCATGTAACAAAAGAACATACAATATATTCAAAGATATGAAAAATATCAAAACAAATATCATTATTCATGAGATGGCTCAAATTACCAAAAATATATTTTTTTTTCTTCAAATCCTTGACTAAGAGATCATCCACTGAAAATCAAAAGCTTCTCCAACCAATATGGTTGTTTCTAATGACAAACCTGAGGTACCAAATTTTTTATTAACCATCATAATGTTTATTAAAAATGTGCTTAATTTTTTAGTTGATTCAATTACCTCAGTTAATGTGATGCCAATAATTATATGTAATAAACTGGGTTTGATCCCAGATAAATTTAAAAGAGTCATCCTACAACTGGATAAATCATCTATTTCGTACATTGGGTAGTTAACAAATGTGCACATTCATCTTGCCTCTGATCCATGTTTATAATAATACATAGACATTTTGGTGATTGACATTCCTAAATTCTATGTCTTATTATTATGGTGTGATTGGCTAAAGACATTGAATAGATATATGGAAACAAACATCTCATACATGTCACTACCATGGAAAGGAGTAGACTGATAACCAAACATTAATTACCTGATTACAAAATATAATACCAATTACAATAATGTTGGATTTTCATCCTAACATGCAAGTGTTTAAATGTTCACCATAAAACATGAACCTCATGAACAAGAATTTGAAGGTCCTTCACAGTTATGGACTCCATCAATTGATGGTGCTAGATAAATTCAAGTTACTAGAATTGGTATAATTTTAGTCAACTCAAATGGTCAAAAATATCTTGTTTCATACATATTGTAATTTCCATGCACCAAAAACTGAGATAAGGATGAATCTTTGATCCGACGTTTATAGTTCACATTGAGACACAATGTTAAACAATTATGGATATTTGGTATTCATATCTAGTTGTCAACTAGATAAAAAAATTAATATCAATGTAAACCTATTTACTTAAATAAATATAAACATAGATCTTGGTATCTAATCAAGTCATTTGAAGTGTTCAACATCAAATCTATCCCAACAAAAGAAAACTAGATAATAAATTTAGTTGCATCTTTAGCTATCAGCTTAGCACCACTCTAGGAGTCTAAAATGCGAAACTTTTCTATGGAGTTGGTTCATTGTCCTTATATACCAAACAACATGGATAAATTCAAAGTATTTGATGATGATCAATAGATCATACAATTTATGAATAGTTATTGGTGCTTTGAATCTCAAGTAATAGTCGAAAAGGATTAAAAGTTTATGAACATATATGACCTAGGAGAATATGGCATATTATATCTAAAATAGAATCATATACCTATTAGAATGGTCTAAGTATAATGATATTTTGGCATGGATACACAAGCTCAAAGAAAAGATAGTCTAAAGAGAATGAATCTAATTTTGTCAAAGAGAATGTTGAAACCATCCAAAATCTTCAAAATGTTAATCTAGGCCTAAATTTCATTGAAACTGAGAAATATAAATTGAAGGGCCTAATCATAGAATATAAATATGCGATGGTTTGGACATATAAATGCTTTAATGTCTTTGATATCAAATTCATCACACATACTATCCCATTGAACCTAGAACACAAGCCCTTCAAGGAATGTCAAAGGTAAGTAAATTTAATTTTAGATCCCCTCATCTAGATAGAGGTTTATAAACTCTTGGATGATAAAATGCTGATACGAACTTTGTTTGATTAGAGCAAACTTCATTTGTCTACCTTGATATCCCTGTATAGTTTTATTTTTTTTATTTTTTTTAATACAAGCACCATCCTAATTCACAACTCTTTTATTTTAAGTCATCTTCTCTATATTGGTATATATTTCCCATTTATCATTCCACATGGGTTGCTAACTTAGTGCATGTTAGAAATAAGAATGGAAAAATCAAGTTATGTGTCAATTTCAAGGACTTGAATAGAGCATCATATAAATATAATTACCCTTTGTCTTCTCTAGATGAAGTAATCCAGATTGTCAGTGGATCTGAGATGATGTCTTTATTAGATGGATTCTTAGGATATAATCAAGTTATAGTAGAAGCATAAGATAGCATCAAAACTGATTTTAATACCAAGTGGGGCACTTTTACATATAAAAATATGTATTTTAGCCTGATTAATGTAGGATAAACCTTCCATCAAGATACAAAATTCACTTTTTAGGGTCTTGTTAGCATGTGCATCATCATCTACATGGATGACCTCATAATGTTCTCAAATAACATGGTTGATCATATAGATCATCTAAAAAGGTGTTTGATTGATGTCGAAGATATGGAATATCATTGAATCTAAAGAAGAGCATCTTTGGAGTTACTGAAGGGAAACTATTAGGCCATGTCATTACCAAATATGGGATTTCTATTGACCCAAAACAAATTAAGTGCATTTTTAAGATAATGCCTCCTAAAAACAAGAAATAATTCAAGTCTTTATTTGGCAAGATAAACTTTGCGAGGAAATTCAATTTTGGAATTGCAGACATTGTCAAGCCATTGAATGCCATGTTAAAATAGGATGCTAAAATAAAATTGAAAACTGAATCTTAGAAAGCTTTTGAGGGTATTAAATATGTTATTGCTCAATCCCCAGTTTTAATTAATCATGATTTCATGAAATATTTATTTCTTTATTAATTTTATTTAGAACACATCATAGTAAATGTACTCATGCACATGTTAAATGATAAAAAAAACCTTTGATTTCCTTCATGAGTACAATCTAAAATATGCATTGCTAAAATATTCAATAATAGATAAGTAGATATATGTATTGATCAAAGGTATAAAAATAATTTAGAAACTATATTCCGAGGAATAATACATATGTTATTGTCTCATATCTAATCATCAAGTTTACACTTAGCCAAAAATAATTGGTTGAGAGTAAAGGTAAGTGGATGTTAAAACTATAATAGTTTGATCTTGAAATTAGATCAGATAAGATGGTATGTGGCCAAGGGATCATCGAAATAATTACTAAGATAGATCCATCTATTTATATTAAACAGATAAATGAAATGAAAGTATTTGATGGTGAATGGTATGCTCACATCATCCATTACCTACTCACATGTATGTGTCTCTTTCAAATTAACAAAGAACAAAGGTGAGACCTTAAGTTCAAATCAACCCATTACATGATTAAAATAGGAGTTTTGTAATGAAATAACTATGAAGGTATATATTTAAGGTGTGTGTCAAAATAGGAAATTGTAGATATTTTGAATAATTTACATCTTAAAATAGGTATTAGACATCCCTCAGGCAATGAAACTACACATAGAATCTTGAGAATGGGATACAACTAGCCTAAAATTTTCAAATATTCCCATAATAATTTCATGCAATGCCATAAATGTTAGGCATTTATAAAAAGTGAATTACATGCTGATATGCCTTTAGAACTAGTCATTGAAGGATGACCCTTTTATCAATCGGGTCTTGACTTTGTTGGAGTGATCAATCCATAATCCTCAATAAGACATAACTTTATCCTAACATTTATCGATTATTGTACCAAATAGAGGTTGTATCCATGAATAATTATAGATACCAAGATGTGATAAATTTTCTATAACAAAACATACTTACCAAGTTTAGGACTCTAATTTCATTGGCCTATGACAATGGTCCAACATTTTATTCATTTGAATTTACATAATGGGCCCATGATAACCATATTATAATCAAGTTTTTATCAAATTATTACCCTCAATGAAATGAAGTTACATATTTCACCAATAAGAATCTAATGGATTATATCAATAAATTACAATAATACAATCCGAGATAATAGCATTTATTGTTGAAGTATGCACTATGGGTAGATAAAATAAGACATAAGCAAGATCTTAAGGCTTCATATTTCTTAATAGTGTATGGACATAAAGCATTTTTTCTACTAGTTCATTGAAGAGTACATGGGAGTAGATAAAAGAATCTTATCTATACTACTCAACATAGTTCAAATAGAAGATGCATGAAATGAAGCATTACATAACTTTAGCAAGCACCAATACTTGTCAAAAAATGGTTCGACAAAATATCAAAAATCAAGGCTTTTAAGAAAATAGACCTAGTGATTTTATGTGATAAGTCACATGAAAATAAATGGAAGCATGATAATTTAATTATTTTATGGGCTATTCCATACTAAATATCTAAAATACTAAGTAACAATGCATTTTGTTTAAAGGACCTCTAAGGTAATCCCCTCACTTTTCCAATCAATGGATAGTTTTTGAAACATTATTTATTGGCTACTCTAAATAGATATGATTCTAAACGTGATGTACTTCCAATGAACTCTTAAAATAATGCTTAATAAAATAATAAAAAAATGTGAAAGAATAACTATCAAGGCTACATGAGACTCACAACTCATACTTCATATATTCTTAAAATGACACTCTTCACAATAAAATTCCTTCAACTCTTTACAAACTCTACTTGAATACAAAGCATACAAACCACCATATTTTATAAAGTATTTCAAGTCCTTATAAAGGAAAACAACCCACATAACTCTAAACATACTAATCTACCTAAGAAACATGCCCTCCTCCACTTGGAGGAAATAAAGACAAGATACAGGTCATTCTCCACTAAGAAAGATTAAACAAAAACCTAAAAGCATACACCACTATGAAATAAAGACAAAACTAAAGGAAAAAATACAATCTTCAAGATAATTTATCCACCCTTATCATAGAAGGAATAGTATATCATGATGAGATCCTTTTAAAAGTGCTCCATTTTATCTTGGGTCCCTTCAGCATATGCAACATGGGTGGACAAATCTGAATAGTAAAAGTTATTCCCCACTTTCATGTGCATTCAAAAAAGTAGTGTATTCTATTTTTCATGAAGATCAAGCCCACTATCAAGGTCCCCACATGAAATTCATCCCATTCCACCTAAGATGCATGAACGATGCTGGTGACAACACCTTAATAATGAATTGTTTCATCATGAATAGTGTTTGACACCTCATCAGTGAATAGTGTCCTTCCATATCATGAGCATGGATAGTGATTATTTTTATCTACATCAGAATGACTATGAATTCACACATATAAATAGGATTAGATTGGGTTTTCTTATTTCTAGAGTATCTTTCCTACATCTTTACATTAAATCTCTCTTGTTTTCCTAGACTAGTTTCCTATTTTCTATATTTTCTTTCATAGTTTTGTTGCTTTCTAGAGTAGTTTTCTTAAAATTACTGAATAGTTCAAAAAATTTATTATGTTGGAATTATGATAGACCCATGAAAATAAATGAGATAACTCAAAAAGTGCATAATTAGCATCCACCATAATTTATTCTTATAGTACTCAAGGTTTTGGAATTGAGATACATGTTAATACTAGCACTGAATATGACGATGGTGTAGTACTACTTACTTGTGGTATTGGGACACTTCCTATGGGATATTTCCCAATATAAGAGGCTAACATTGGTTGAAATATAATGCTTATGCTCATGTTCTATGTTATTGAGCTAGCACCCAAAGGTCTATAGGTATCCTCACTCAACTCCTCATAAGGACAAACTTGTTCAAGTACAAAATTATACTCTAAATCTATAAAATGGTCAAAGTTTATATTGATAATAGGGTTAGTTATCACTATTATTTCTTCCTATGGGGCATTTAGCACATGATCTTACACTATGGGTTCAAAGGGGGTAGGTAGTTATGGTGCATCTTCTGTTATCAAATTCTATAAGGACCCAGTACATTCTTAACCTATCAAATGTTAAGCTCGATCTATAGCTTCATTGATTCTCTCCTCCTTGTGTTCATGAAATTCAAGGGATCCTTCCCTATATCTTTGTCGCTCACTACAGGTTCTCTCAACACTTTTAAGTTTTATATATTGCATTAGCTTGTGCCTTCTCTTATTATAAGTTTATTTTCTAAACTCTTGAATGTCAATCTACTTGTCCCCTTCCATTACACCTCACTCACACATCTCATTCTTCCCTGTTGCACTGCTCATATGTGAAAAGGCTTTAGCCCTCCATTATTATGGTTTCAAATTCATAATCCACCATAAATTTCTTAAGCTCTGTGCCAAAATATTTCAAAAATAGTATTGACAACTCCTACCCTAAAGAAGTAGAGTATTAATTTTTGTGTGTGCCAAATTATTTCAAAAACATGCCTTTAGGCTCACACAAAAATTAATACTCTATTTCTTCAGGGTAGGAGTTGTTAATACTATAAACTTAAGTATGTAACTATTCATCACTACTAACCACCATCTATCTATAGCTATAGTCCAAGTGGTGTCAAGGTTATCAAGCTTCTCTAGGTGATGTTTTATCCACTGAAGGCACTATCCATAGCTCTACCTTCTATGAGTCACATAAGCAACCAACCATCGGTAAACATGCATAGGTAGTTCATAAAAGAAGACCTCATATAGAGCATCATATAGGTTGTTCTAGACCCACTTCTTTGAATTGTATTATTTACATGATGGATGGTTTAGTGCAAATCTATCGTTCACCTACTGCATCTAGCACTTGATGTTCTTGAAGGAGTCAAAACATTATTCTATCACACTATTGCATTAGCAAAAATAAGCATGGGTCCCAATAATGGAACCAAATGTTTTAGATATTCATGGATCTCAATTCATTATCTATTAGGCACTTATTTGGTTATCCAAGTCAGGTCTAGACTTGTTACAACTAAGCACAAATATCAATTAATCCTGTAGCACTCAACATTTGTCACTCGACTGCATTGACATCAATTAACTAGGGTCTATGTTGGACTAGTTGCGCCATGGTGTAACTCATTATTCATAGGACTTGTTCATTGTAATAATGGTATTGGTAAGTTTATTGGAATAAACTATTTATGTACTATGCTAGTGGTCTATAGGTGTAATATAGAAACTCATTCTGGTCATAGGGGCATAAGTTTATATTTGGTGGTTTTATTATTTCAAGGGTGCAGATCTTTATCTTACTGGGCTTAGCATCATTTGGTGGTTTATGCATAAGTTACTGCCTTAGGCATAGATATCATTACTTAGTAGGGGGATTTCCTACACTTAGATTATTCCCACATAATATATTGACATCATCATAAATTATAGATGTGTTATTAGCACACAGAACTAGAACTTCATTTGAACACCCCATTCATATATTTAACTAACCATTATACTTATTTTAAATGTTGTGTAATTCAATACTGAGGTGAAAAACATTCAATCAAAAGATACCATGTACTACAAAAATTGATCTTCATTTACTTATTATTTAAAATACAGAGTATAGTTCAAATTATGAAAATAGGTTAAATGCTCATCCCAACTACTACTCAACCCAGTGGCTCACAAGTGAGATTAGGTGCTACCGGGTGGAGCCTCAAAGGCATTGATGTTAATCCTTAGGTTCAAGGTCAATTGAATTATTAATATCTAGAACCAATTCTTTAGAGCTTCGCTACATCAATGTTGCATCCCATCTCACTAGTTTGTGCTTAGCTTTATAGCACTTAGGAGCATCCTCATGCTAGGGTGGAGGGTGCACATTGGGTGAAAATCTAGAGTTTTAGTAATCATTTCATTGGCTATATTACTTTATGCCCTTTACATTCAAAATATAATTAACTAAATATGTTGTTTAGATTGGTTAAATATATTAATCTTTTTTATTAAAAAAAGTCATAATTTGCATAGCTTTATATCATCTTTGATCAAACATCCATGAAAATAGAAGCCTCAGACTAATCATTAATCATTTTCAAGAATAATCATCATTTTCTTGTATAAATTTTGTTTTTATCTATGGTTCCACCAAGAAAACCATAGATGTACAGCTGCAAAATTCTTAGCATAATCCATGACTTTATTCTTTGGTCTATTTTTGTCTTGCAGATACAACCTCACAACTTGGCAAATGTGATATTAGACTCAAAAAGGACCACATCGTTCATTTAATGTGATATATGGTTTTATAATTATGTTTTATATAGTAATAGAGGCTTCTTATTTTTCAATTTTAGTCCTTCTGATAATGTTCTGAGCCAAAGAGTCAAAATATATAGAATGTAGCTAAAATATGATCGTCCTATCATACTATTTAATTTTTTGTAATATTTTGATTAGTCATTAATCAACTTATTTTTTAACCCTGATAAGATGATAATCCACATAAATGTATTTAGTAAAACTTTGATCCTCTTATATTTACAGGACTTATCTTTTTTTTCTTGGTAGGAACAAACCAAAGAGAAATGTGAATTTTGATTGTTAAGTTGTTGTTGTTGTTGTTGTTGTTGTGTGTGTGGGGGGGGGGGGGGGGGGGTGCACACGTGCGCATGCGTGTGCATGTGCATGCATGTGTGTGTGTGTGTATAGAGAGAGAGAGAGAGAGAGAGAGAGAGAGAGAGAGAGAGAGAGAGAGAGAGAGAGAGAGAGAGAGAGAGAGAGAGAGAGAGAGAGAGAGTTTGAAATAAGTCAAAAAGTTTCTATTGTATATTTTTAAATAGGCCTTTGATATTTTTAAAAAAAATTATTTGAGGGTCTAACCATTTTTTTCATTTGCTACAAAGTCATCATTGTGAAAGTGCAACAGTTTACTATAAATCCATAATATTTTTTATAAGTGTTTAATCCTAAAAAGTATCTAGATTGGAGTTATCTAGGGTTGAATGGGCATAGAGAGTTTAGGGCACAAGGATGATAAACTATCTTTAAAGCAGGTTAATTAAGTGATAAAACCCAAATAAATATATATTGAATCTATTAAACTGAATAGGCTAAAAATAGTAAGTACAACTGTGCTAGCTATGGAAATGACAAAGAAGTAAGGTACATAAATAGTTCTAATGATAATATAATTCTAAATCTAGAATAGGTAGGAAGCAAATCGAAAGATGATTCTAAAATAGTCCCCAAATAATGGATTGAGTGCATATGGGATTGTGGACACTAACATCAGTCTAGACTGATTACATCAACACTAAAATCTAAATATTATGTATATATCCTATATGGAATACTTTTTGGAAAAGGATGTGACCACCTAAATGCTTTTGGGTTTGTCCTCACCTTCACTCTAGTGTACTTAGATCTAGGTCATGGATTGTCGCTCCTAAAACACTAGTTCTTCATCTTCATGATGACCTTGGGGAAATATGGTTTAGTGGAAACATGATGTAAAGCTAACCCCAAAGAACCCTCTATAAATGAGTATTATTTACATAAATAATACTCTAATGAGGGGCTAAAACTGATGTAGTTCTTCCCTACATGTTATCTTTTATGTGAATCATGCAATATTTGCAAAGAAATTACAATAGTGACCTAGCTTATAACTTGGTAAATGTAGCTATTAGATTATTCTTTTAGTATTTTAGACGTGTGTATGTGTTCTCCCTATAAATAATATGAAAATAAGATAAAATATGGAGAGATATTGATAGATATATCTAAGAAAATAGAGAGAGATAGAGAGAGAGATTGGAAGGCACATGCCCCCAACCTTAGAGAAAATATGAGTTGATATCCAAAAGTTGATATTAGCTCAATCATGAAACCCAATCATACTTATAACCTTATGAGTATGAGAGAATAAATTCAAATCATACTATCAAATTAGTAAGGTTAGATGATACAATTAATTCCAACCTAAAAACTTGGCAAGACTGAGTGATTTACTCACCTCAACAATACCAAAAGTGAACCAATTACTGTAGTAGATTATCACAATATAGTCTTTAAAAGTACATCCTAGTGGGTGATGATAGTACTTGAGAATGTTTTTAAATATGAAACTAATTTATATTTTGTAATATCATGTGCATATTGCGTAACATATGCACCTTAGATATGTCTTATGTTAAAACTATGTATAATAATGGTACAAATGTACAAAATTCTATCACAAGTATGACTCTGAATTATATAACTATGTACTTTCACCAATTCAAAAATTGTGTAAGTGTGCATAACATGCTTTCAAATCATACCCTCAGTATATATGGATAAATCTAAAAACTAAAATAGTTACCAATATGGAAGACATGTTTCTAAAACATGCTCCTGCTAATTCTAGGTGTCTTGAATACTAAATAAGTGTGGAGAACATGCTTCTAAAGCATACCCCCATTCAATCTAAAAACATTGAATGTATGGAATCTATGCCTATATGACATACTCATACTAAATATAAAAACTAATCTATATATACTAAATATTGAATAAGTGTGAAGAACATGCTTCGAAAGTATGCCTTTATTGAATCTAAAATTGTGAATGTGTAAAATTCATGCATATATGACACACCTCCACTAATATGACCCAAATTGATGTGAGAGAATAATATAAACCAGTAGTTACCTCACCTCAAAATGATAAGACAATAATATAATCCATAAATGTAACAATGGATCATATAGAACATGTTTAGGTAAATGTATCATTGAAGCATATAGAACAATGTGATCACATGAAGGCCTAAGATGCATGATAAATTTCATATAAATTTATAGATATAAATATTGAAATCACAATAGAAAAATCAATCACACACACAAGACCACTCATAATGAAGTCAAAAGTATAACAATATTGTTGGGTTAGACATAGAAATACATGATTTTTTTTTAATTTAACACATATATCAAATATAAATTACACTATGAGAATCTATAGAGATCATAATAAATACACATGATGATAATATAAACAATCATAATACATCACATAATATTGATCTCTAATATCATGAGAGTACACATCATAATGCAAATGCAAAAAATAATTACATTAACTCAACTACAATTGAAATAAGTCTACAACCACTACTACTAATTTACAATAACATGTAATTAAAACTCTTCATTACAATAATCAATGATAAGTATAATATAGTACAATGTACATATAGATACATGGCTCCCTAAAGCATGAATTTCTTAGACTCTCCAATATTTATGGAAATCTTGAGTGTCATCTAAATAGTAGTACTAATGTTGGGAGGAAGAGCATCATCCAAACACTTTTACACATTAACCACAAACCAATGATCCCCCACACAATCTCCCATCATGGAATTGGCCTCCCTTCACAAATGACTAAATAGTGACAGCATGGGTATCCAAAAAGACTAACAAGTACCCATGTATTTTATGATTCTAAACTAAACATGTATTGTATCATAGAAATCCATTCTATTTCAAGATATCATACAAACATGTGAATCATAATCATGAATTTATAATGTCTCAATAAACATACTTTGTCCCAAAGTTTTATAAATGATAAATAATAATAATCTATATCAATCAAATTCATACACTCCACTTGATTAGACGACCTTTATCTGTCATTGTGAGACTAGTAAGCCAGTGAAAATAATCTCACTCCTTACTTCAAATTAGTAATGCAGATTGGTCAAATACAACTCAACCAAAATATTCATTTAATTTACATATTATTCACACATAAAATCAAACCAAATGTTAAACATAGGAGTAACTAAAACATTAATTTATTGTGTCAAATGTATGAATGAATCTTACATTATTTCTATCCCATACTATAAATAATGACTATAGTCTATACCACTTGAGTAAAATATACATAACTATAGATTTCAATAACCATAATTTTTTTAAAAACATACTATATCTATGATAACTCATAATACCATAGTCTAGTATTCTAAGACATAACTACCAATTTTCCATAAACAATCATATAAAGTAGTCTTAAATACATAGAAACTTAAGAGTTATATAAATAAATATATATAATAAAGCATGTCATCATTCTAAAAAAACAAATAACATACCAACATAGCTTTTGTTAAACTTTCAAAGTTTGCATGTATTCACATATAAGTATTACCAACTATACAATGCATGCTATCCACAGCAATAACTGGAATATATATAGTAAAATAGTTAATTTAGATATGAATTTAGGTATAATAAATATAATATGTACCACCTATGTATAACATATTTTTATACTATAGTACCTTACGATATCCCATACTATCATAGGTTTCTAACTACATAACAACACATAATCCCAACTTATGACTTTTAGGACTCAACTGCTCCATGGAGATAATAAAAAAAAACAATAAAGAATTGTAACACCCAAGTATACCCTAAATTAAAATGCATATAATCATACTAAATCACCATAACATATCAACATTCATGACAATGTAGCATTATACACTAAGTATAGTTAAATATTTATACACAATAACACACTTATAGTATGTAATGCACACAACTATTCCATATTTAATACATATGATTGATGGTCATTCATATTATCAGTAGTGAATCGAATAATTAATAACTCATTAATATTTTTTATTTTAATGACTCATTATTTCTAGGACACTGTTCTAAAGGTTATAGTTCTTGATTTCTATGTAACTTAATAACTTATTCAAATCATCTCATGAATCATAGGTATAATCCATAGATACTAGCATTTGCACATCCTAATGTGCACCACATGTAGGTATTCTAATTCTATACAATTTTTAAACCATAGTTTAGTGTTTTAATCATAACTACCAAGCATAGAAATTATAAAATAAAATAGTTATAAATACATAAAACACACTTTGTATACAACAGTTAAAAAAATCAAAACTTCATTTTTTCAAAACACAAGTAAGCCATTTTACAACTAATTTATATTTAGGGGTTTACAAGTATTCATTCTCTATCTTTAGTCAATCCTTTTAATTTTATGTTAATATTTCTTTCGAGAATATTAGCAAAATAAATCTACCCCATGGTTCTAATTATGCAATTAGTCATAACTTAGTACACTGTCACATACCATGTGATGGGTTTTTCTATATCAAAGAATCTAATTTTTTTTTTAGTTTTAACCCCAAAAAATAGGTAGTTATGTTTTACCCGTTTAATTATATTTACACATGGTTATGGTCATCTATACAATAGTAACTAAGAATTAGGTTTCATTTTACCACTCTCAAAAATAGATATAAATTGATTTATGTCCACCAAACAATAAAACTCTAATGCTACTGAAGCTAATGTGAAAATCTATTAATAAAAATGAAAATTTATAAAAAAAACCCCAATTTTAATTCCTTATATAAATCAAGCTTACGAATTCTATCTGATTTCCACTTTAAAAGATGTTCAATTATAAAGTTCCCTCTAATAATGTTTCTATTGGCAAAGATTGATATCCATATATAAGGTATATATTAACTTGATATTTTCCAACTATGTTTTAAGGTCTATACCACATGATTATATAATAATTTACATCTATTTATGATTATAATAGTTTATAATCTTCTTACTTATTTTAGACATCTTTTTTTAGATTAAATGAATATAGTCTTGATGCCACTTAAATATAGTCTTTAAAGTTAAATATATATTCTCCTAAGTATTCAAATAATCTTAAGCAAAGCCCACTATTTAGCATTGTTTAAATAATTAACTTTTTTTTAATTACTGAGCGTATAAAGGATAATAAACATTTATTTATATAGTTTATAATGAAATTGATTATTTTGGTTGAAATGGGGTGATGCCTCATTCAAATAACAGTCATCCTCTAGTATATATTTACTAATTATAGAAGATCAGTTAGACATACATGTAGATTTTATAATTTATACAATATAAAATCATATTATTTTATTATATTTACAGAATATTGTACAACACCCATTTCATTGTATAACTAGCTTATTAAATAGTATAAAAACTTTCGAAAGAGTTGACATCAAACAATATAAATCATGTTCTTAAAGCATATAATCTCATTTTTAGTAGGGTGACGCCTCAATATATTGAATTTTATTCTAAATCAAAGCATACTAGACCAACTTAATTTTGATCTAAGAAACTAGACAAGCCTATGGTAAATGGTGCCTCAAGAATATAAGAATGTTGTATGTATTACCCAGAAATCAGCATATATAAAAGTCAAAACCTTAACCATAAATTTTAGACTAATGTATCCCTTTGATAACTTCAATTGATATCACTTAGACATGTCATAATATAAAAAGTATTTAGGATCTATATTTTTTTACATTTTGATACACATTTCACTATTATCGTACATTATTAATATCTACTATCACCATAAAAGTATAACAGAAAATACATATTGCCACTACATATAGTCCATATATCACCATACGACATTCAACTTCATGCACACTTATATATAATTGGGAAAGGCGATGCCAATTGAATAACTAGACTATTTTTTAAAAGAACATATAGAGGGTGTAAGGGGAAATTGACATCCTACACAATATATTGTACTCCAAAATATACAGTCTACATTGCGATAAAGCATCACCTTAATTGGTGCATTCACTTTACACAGCACAAGTAATTTAGATGCCAAAATAAATCTATATACTTAGCTGACACATGTCTAAAAAACTTCTCATTAATATAGTATGTATTCATGTTGAGATAATATATATAGATTATAGGCATATACCCCAAATCCTTTTAACACTATATGCCATATTTCTAAATAAAAAGCATAGACTCCATACTATATAAATTGATAGCGCTATGGTGATTAAAAGTTTAATTCAAAACTAGTATCTTAACATCCTATGCAATTAACTTAAGGTCATTGATTTGATTTATATAAAATAATATATAATTTTACGAATCTATGGCCTACCTAGGTGTTAATGGAATTTGTGTATATCTATATTTTATTCATTCCTACATAAATTTAATCATTACTCATGTATAAGAATATTCAACCATTCCCAAAAACACACATACAATGGATTGAAAATAATATTATAACACCTACTTGGCATTCTCCATCTTTTTTTTTCCTGAAATCATGCTCATTGCTGCTTCTGTAGCCTTCTCTCCAAATTTTTTCCATTCTTGCCTAAACTATCCAAAATTCTTCTATAATTCTTTCTCTTAAATAAAAAATAGATGCTAATTTTTTTCCAATTTTTTTTTTTAGCTTTTTTTTTAATTTAAATCTTTTTCATTTTTCTAATTTTAAGACATTTAATTCTTTCTTTGTTTTTTTTATATTTTTAATTTGTTTGTTTCTATTTTTATAATTTCAATGGTTTTTTTTGTTCCTTTTTTAAAAAAAAACAATTCCATTTTTTTATATTTTGTTATGAAATTTCAATTTTATATTAAATTAATTTAACATTTAATTACACTTTAGTAATTTAATAATAAAATCATAAATAACCCTATTTAATTTTACCTTTATTATATTTGCCTATATGTGTATTAATAGCATATCATGATAAGCACACAAGGAATAAATTTATATAATTTACCTACTCAAATAATCATAGAAAATAACAATTTAAACAAACACCAAAATCAATAATTTTAAAAATTTATTTTATACCATGACTAATTATTATGGTGTATGCAGGGTTTCACTAGCTCTATATCAACCTATGATGTCTCCATCTATATCATCTTCTTTGATGATTATCTCCCATTGGTATGTTAGAGGGATGAATTATCTTATATCCACCTCACGATATCAACGTAAGTAGATCATATCACATGATAATCATAAGGTAATAATATAAAACTAAAATAATACATTAATATGTTTAATTTATAAATACATATATAAATCAATTCATAATAAACAATCATATATTATCATCTAACTAAAAAACATTCTACTATTCTATAATAGTATAAATCTCAAGCTTAGTTAAAAATATAACTAAATCTAAATTTATTAATTGTAGATATCCATGGATAACTTAACAAGTTTCTCTAGTGAGGAATTAGGATGTAACATCCTTTCCCCCTGAAGATAGTCATTATCTCCAATGACTCTTATTTAAAGATGAGTTCTCAATAAAAAACATTTCTTAACAAAGAAAAAACATGATATATAATATCAAACTAAGCAAATAATTAAGAAATTACTTGTAGAACTCACCATGATTCTTTCTAATTTATTTATTCTTAAAGTATTGGTCCTAAAAGACCCTACTCAATGGCATCTCTAAATTAATCAAACATGACTGCGAGTATTATTTACTTTAACTAATTCTTTCATGACCACCCTAGGGTCTACAATCATCAAGACAAGCTTATATACTATAGGACTAACCACTTTTATTACCTTGAAGGGTGGTCCCACATATCTTAATGAAATTTTCACTAACTTTCTTAGAGCACATAAACTCATCATACAAGGCAAAATAAATGACCATTGAGAGTTCCACAAAATCTTCTAGCCCTCAACACATCTCCCTAACCTAGAGAGTATTTTTCTCATTCCAAAGAAAAGTATTTAAAGAATCTAAAAATAATAATGTGTATAAGTTAATAGTATCGCTACTTCGCGTAGCTTCGGATAAGTATAACATGTCAATACTGTCACCACTATCCATAGTTTTTGACAAGTATAACAATGAATAGGAACTAAAAATACTTCATTTCTAATGTATATCAAAATTATAAAATATCCATCCATAGTATACATACATATGGCCATACAACTAAATTTGATAAGTTTTACTTGTCAAATTATAGAATTAATAAGTTCATCTATCAGATCCTACTCAATAACAACTAAGTCACTATGAGGCTAAGCAAGATACCATCTTCTCACATAGAACTCATGTTCCTAATTCAACACTCTTTTCTTAGGTCTCCATGACCTAACGATCTCAAAAAAGTGTGTAAGGTTCAATGGACCTATTGAAATAGTGGATTGCACCCTCTGAAGGGAGGCTCAGCTCTCTTCCTTCACATGAAATAAAAGAGACATTCCTCTTGCTATGGGTTACAAACATGAGGGATGGATATCTAAAATAGGGGCTAGCTCCCTTTGATGTACCTTGAGCCTCCCCTTGATGTACCTTGAGGCCCTAGATTTCTTATTGCTAATAATGGGGATACTAAAATTAGAACCTAAAATAATGCAATGATGCACCAAAATGGTTGGTCTACTCAAATTTGGCATACACTTCATTTAAATGAGAACATTTCCTGCATCAGTGTTTTAATAGAGGATATTATGGAGATATAGGGAGGAATAACTACCAAAGGTGTTCTAAGACACACTATGGCCAACCACTTCACATGCACCTATACTATGAGATGGACACTTCTTTTTGACCTACAAGAGAAGAACTCATAATACACTATATATGTTTGAATAAATTTATGAAAGCATGAAAATAAAATGACTTAACATAATATAAAAATATAGACATGTGCAAAAGTGCAAGCTAAAATAGATGTAAAAATGCTTCTTCTGATTCAAGGTAAATTCTTTCAAGGCTTTGCCATACAAGCTAAGATATATCTTCTCAAATGAGAAGTTACAAATATATAGAGAAATGAATCAAGATAGCTGACAAATCAAGGAATGAAAACCCATTCTAAGTTAAACACTTTTACAGAGACCACAAGACCATGTTGCTATCGTATTCTTCCAATTACATATGGGAGATCCATGTTTTATATGTCCAAGTCACCACCATTGCTATTTTAGGCTTGTAAATGCTTGGTATACTCCTACCAATTGACAAATCCATCCCAAATTTTTTGTGACTAGACCATGCTCTCTTTAATACTAGGTGCAACTGGCTATGCATTAATGATGAAGAATGAAAACATGAGTTGCTCTCCTTTGTAGTTCAAAAAATAATCTATTTTATTGGTTTTGAGTAGATATATTTCACCAAGTATATTAATTCTCCTTGCTTAGTTGTATATGCAACCTGTCTTGGTCTGATTGGTCATTGATTATGTCCTTTGTCTTTGTCAGCAATTAGAACTGTTCCTTATTTTCTCTTGTCTGATTTGTCTTTGCCCATGTTTTATCTCTTTCCTTCAACTTCTCCTTTACCTTCACCATTTTTTTTTCTCTTTGACTTATTGGTCCTTTTTTGTTTCAATATTTTTGCCATGCTTTCCTTAGGACAAAATTTTCAATGGAATTCCTTCAAACATTTTATCTAAAGTAATTATTTCTTTTGATTGCTTCTTTTCATGAAGGGCACATGCCCCTTAGACCATTTGTCTTTGTTCTTCAATTCGTCAAGCTACCCTCTACAAGGGCACATACCCTTTAGATGTTTTACAAACATCTTTCAAAAAAGTGAAGAAGTCCTTTTTTTTTTCCCAAGTGCCCTCCGAAAAGACACTTTAACTTTGAACCTTTTACAAACATCCTTCAAGCCATTAAAATTCACTCTAAAGGAAATATATTGACTTTTAAGAATTTATTTAGACCATTTTAGGTTCTTCAATCACTTCTACATATAAAAGTAGACAAGTAATGCACCTGCACAAACCCGATTTACACTTAGCAAAGCAGAATGAGGGAAACACCTAGCTTTTCATGAGAAAGGTCTGGCAGAGAACATTTTTTATACAAGGTAGTAGAGGGATAATCTATCCAAAACATGGAGTGGATGAATTTTGTAAATAAAAAAGAGGGGGTGATCAATTTTGGCTTGCAGGACCAAAAATTGGTCAACAAAATTGGTGACTCATAGGGAAAGCATGTCTGCTATGCTTGGGAAGACTGGTAGCCACAAAGTCCATTGGGCATGGAGTCAAGATGCATCTTAGAGAATTCAAAAATAGATTTGTAAGGACTTATGAACCAACAGATATTTTACCCTAAACAATAAGGAAAAAACACACACAAAGGCTAAAAACACTACACATATGCATAACAACACTTGTGGAAAATGAGGAAAAATAAAAAAAATTATGTACATGATAAAATAAACTTACTAACAATATTTAAAGATATATCACATTGACTAGGATATATATATCTTCACCATCCAATTTTGAGAGTTGGAAAGCATTGTGTTGCTTGCATTGGGTAATGACATATGGGCCACTCCAAAAAGCATCAAACTTTATGTGTCTTTCAGGCTTGGCTCGACCCTCATCCCACTTCAAGACAATGTCACCTTCTAAGAAGCTCCTTGGCATAGACCTTTTGTCAAAATGATTCTTTGTTTTCTATTGGTGGCTACTCATGGCATCCATGGATTGGTCTCTCACTTCTTGAAGCTCTATCAGCTCACAATACCTGAATTCTAGGCTATCACTCTCCATCAATTGTAGTTGATGGGAAAGACCTAATGCTACTAACTCAAGTGAGATATGAAGTCTAGATTCCATTCCATACATAGGTTTGTATGGTGAATTCTTGATTTCTATCTTTGGAGTGATCTTATATGTCCAAAGATTTATCTTTAACTTGGCATGCTAAGTCTTTTGATTTTCCTTCATTGTCCTCTTTATGATCCTAATCAAATTCTTGTGTGTGGACACAACCAACCCATATCCTTATGGATATCAGTTGGAAAAAGTGTTGAGATAGATGCCATACTTTAATGCCCACTCAATTGTCTTTGTTCCTAAGAAAGCTAATGCAGTGTCTAAAATTATTGTGGCTAAGACACCAAATCTTGTCACTATGCCTTCATATAAGTTTAAGACTGCACTCTCATTGGCCTATTTAAAATCTATGGCCTCTACCAACCTTATGAAATAATCCACGGTAGTCAAATCTCACTTGTGGCTAGCACTAGAAGGAGGATTGATCAGCCCTATAAAGTCTAACCTCCATTACATGAATGGTTGTTCTACTTGAATAGGATGAAGAGGCATGATAGCCAGCCATTGATTCCAATCAAAGAAGGAAATTTTTTGACATTTCCTCACACAAGCATGAGTTTCTTTAAATAAACTATGCCAAAATAAACCATCCCTCATAATCCTTGTAGCTATGGCCTTGGGAGCAAAGTGGCCACCAGCTAGTCCATCATGGAACTCAAACAATACCTTGCTAACTTGGTCTAAATCAATGCATCTCAAGAGCACCTTTAAAAATTCTTTTTGAATAGAAATCTATTAATTAAGACATAAGGAAGAGATTGGAGTCTAACATATCTCCTCTTGGTCCTATCAAGAAATCGTGGACACTCACCAGTTCGAAGCAAATGAACCTTGTCTTGTGCCTAGTTCTTCATGACTATCAGTAAAACTATTATAAGTTCATCATGGAGTACCAAAACATCCTCCTTTATCTCTTTCAAGTCTGTAGTGAGGTGTTCACATATCCCTCTTCCTCTCACCAGCTTGGTGGTCTTGATCTCTACATCATACTCTATTACTTTGTTGATCTAACCTACGCTTTTCTCATTTTGAAAGAATGAGCAGGAGATATACAGGATCCATAGGATCAATCCAGGAGAAAGAACCCACAAAAAATAACCTACAAATAATACAAGAGAATAAAATAAATTTCTCACACCTAAAAAATAGGTGATAATCTTATAAATTCTTTGTATTCTCTCATTAATCTCTTGTTATTTTCTCATAGTTGTAAAGTATATATAATACAAATAGTTTGTTTCATGACAACAAACTATTTGTTTGTGATTACAAAATAGAGAAAACAAACTATTGTTTTCAAATACTATGGACAAATATATTATTGAGAGATACTCAACAATAAAACAAATTATCTTAGGTAAATAAAATTAACCCTAGGTAATAAATAGCTTACCCTATTAACCCTAGGTAAGCTTAAATATTCATTATTCCAACACCCTCCCTTAAGTGAAACATAGGGAGAATGACAAATAGAGTTGGGTCCCAGCTACTAGGCCTGATAAGGTATCCATGTACAAACCAATCAAAATATATGAAAAATAAAGGAAGGAAGGACTTCATGTGAAATCCCCCCCAAGGATAACTTCCTTCACCCCAAGCATCACTCACAACTAAAGATAACAAGGAGAAGCCAAAGGTTTAGTGAATATGTCTGGAATCTACTCAAATGTAGGTACAAACTCCAAAGAAAGAACTCCATCCTAAATAACATGTCAAATGAAGTGCATGTGAATCTCAATGTGTTTTGTGCACTGATGCTCAATAGGATTGTGTGAAATAACAATCTCACTTTGGTTGTCACACAAAAGAGTAGTAGGACCCTACTGTGTGAAGCCAAACTCTCCAAGCAACTATCGAAGCCAAAGTGTCTCTTGACTAGCTTTGACAGCACCTTGATACTCAGCCTCAGTATAGGACAATGCAATAGTAGTCTAATTTTTGCATGCCCAAGAAACTAGACCTGAACCAAGTGTGAAAGCAAATTCACAAGTGGACTTGTGAGTGTCAACATCACCAACCCAATCAGAGTCAGTATATCTAACAAGCTATGTAGAACTCTGTGGTGTGTAATGTATACCAAAATGAGTGGTGCCCTGAATGTAGTGTAAAATACACTTAGTTTCTTGCCAATGACTCTCATGAGGCTCATGTGAGAACCGAGAGACAAGGTTCATAGAAAATGTGATGTTGGGATGGGTATGAGTCAAGTATAAAAGACTCCCTACAAGTTGCCTATACAAATTTGGATCAACCAGAGGAGTCATACAAATGGTAGACAACACAATACCTGACTAATATGGAGTGGGGGCAGGCTTACAATTAGCCATGCTAAATTGATGAAGAAGATCTAGCGCATACTTTTGTTTTCCAATAGAGATGCCCTCAGAAGACTAAAAAAATTGAAGACCAAGAAAATAATGTAGAAGTCCCAGATATGTCATATCAAACCTATCTATCAACTTGTCCTTGATGTCATGTATCAAAGAATCTGAATTGGCAGTGAGGATGAGATCATCAACATACAAAACCAAAATGACAAGCTCCTCACCTTGCTTCAGGATTTATATATTATGATCTGACTCACAATGAATAAAACTAGAACTCAAAAGAAAACTATCCATCTTCTTATACCAAGCTCTAGGAGCTTGTTTGAGGCCATAAAGAGAATGACAGAGTCTACAAACCAATGATGAGTCCTACACAAATCCTGGAGGCTGATCCATATAGATCTCCTCATGGATATCACCATGTAATAAAGTACTCTTCACATCCATCTGAAAAACTGACCAAGAATGTGAAGCAGCAAGAGAGAGTACAAGCCGAATAGTATTAATCTTAGTTACAGGGGCAAAGATCTTAGAGTAATGAGCTCCTTCAACCTGTGAAAATCCCTTAGCTACTAATCTAGCTTTGTACTTATCTACTGATCCATCTGTAGCATATTTGGTCCTATAGACCCATTTAAATTTTACAAGTTTTCTTCCCTTAGGAAGAGGGAGAAGATCCCATGTATCATTCTTCATCAATGAAGAATACTCATCATACATTCAACATCCCACTTGGATGTACCAATGGCCTTAGAAAACAACACTGGATCATCTGTACAAGCTTGTTCCAATAGATCAACACTAGATGTCTGTGAGCGAATGCAATGAGAATCAAATGGATCACCAATGAAAGAACCAATTGCCTATAGAGTGCTCTTTGCCCACTTGGGCAAAGGTGGTGAAGAAGATGGTTGTGGTGACTGAACAAGTGCAACATCATCATCATCATCATCAATAGAAAGCAATTCCTCACTAGCCTCGTTAGAAGGAGGGGGAGAAGAAGACCTAGATGTACACTCATGTGGAGTGGGTAGCTCATCAACCTAAACATCTCATCAAAACAACACATCATGTGTGACAGGATCAAATAGACGATAGGATTTTACATCTTCACAATAGCCAAAAAAAATGAGTGGTTGGCTTTTCTTCTCCAATGATTTACGTTTGTCATCAAGAATAAACACCCATGCTTGACTCCCAAAGATGCAAAAATCTAAAATATCAGGCTTGATCCTAGACCAAGCTTCTTCAAGTGTCATATTTTGCATAGCTTTTTGAGGCATACGATCTTGAATGTAGTTTGAAAAATTTATAGCTTCAGCCCAATATTTTGGACCCAAATTTTTAGAGTGAATCATACAATTAGCCATCTCTTTCAATGTTTGATTCTTCCTCTCTGCTACACCATTTTGTTGAGGAGGGTGTGGTACAGTGAACTGGTGTTGTATCCCATGCTCAATACAAAAATCATAAAAAGCATTACTGTCATATTCCCCCCATTGTCAGTGTGTATCTTCTTAAGAGGAAGAGATGATTATTTTTCAACAAATGCTTTGAAAGCCTTAAAAGTTTCAAAAACTTCACTTTTCAACTTGAGAAAATATACCCAAGTTTTACGAGTGAAATCATCAATGAATGTGAGTGCATATTTAGCCCCTAAAAAAGAACGAGCTAGAAAAGTCATCAAATCACTATGAACCAACCCTAAGGGTGCATTTGCATGTGTGACCTTACCAACTGGAAATGGATCCTGGTGTTGTTTACCAACTAGACAACTAGGACACACCCCATCAATACGTGAGACCTTAGGAAGGCCTTTTACAAGATGTTTTGTACTCATTTGTCGCATATATCCATAACTCAAATGCCCTAATCTCTCATGACACAATTTGCTAAGACTATTACCATGTATTATAAGTGAAGAACCAAAAGACATAAAAGACTCAAACTTATCAAAAGTATAGAGTCTTGCAGCATGGTCTGCTGTACCTGTAGCAACTATCTCACTAGGATCATTACATTCTCTTATTACAACATCATGTGAAGTAAAATCCATAGTTTTACCAGTACCAAAATTACATATTTGATACATAGAGAGAAGATTAGAAGAGATTTGGGGTACAAGCAATACATTGTTAAAACATCCATCCTGTTTGTCAACAGTACCAGATCCCAAAACTTCAATCTGTGAGGAGTTACCCATAACAATATGTGATGTACTGCAATCTGTAAGAGAAGACAATAGATCCTTAGAATGTGTGAGATGGTGAGAAGCACTTGAGTCAAAAATCCATTGATCATGACATGAAGATATAGCCCTGGCTGAAAGTGTTTTCCTTTTTCCTGTAGGAGAAGTAGAAGGAGATGGAGACAGAATGGAAATTTTGTGTTGTCTGACTGCTACCTCTAATGCTTCCATCTTCGTAAAACATCTACTTTCATCATGATTAGGACCATGACAAAAATTACATGGACCAAATGTTTTCTTCTTTTGCTTAAAGGACTTTTTTGGTCTTAGTATATTTAGAATGACGAGGTGTCTAGGTGGTGGACTCTGGAGGGTTATTTGAAGGTGTTTGCTTTTGTTTAGACTTAGGTGAAGGTTTTCCTTTGGAATAATTAGCAACTAGAGCATGACTAGGACTAGGTAGAGCATCTAAGGCAATTAATTTTGTTTGCTCCCTAGTCAACCTTTCACAAAAAACTTCAAAGGAAGGCCATATTAATTCATCACCTAATGTATCCATCATAGTATAAAAAGTAGAGGAAAAAACACTATATGGTCCTTTCAACTTTGACAAAATCATGAAAATGCACTCCTGATCACTTTTATCCTTGTCACCAGCTTTCAATTGTGACCTAATAAATTTAAATTTTGCCGAGAATTCATCTATTGAAGGAAAATCCGATGGAGAGAGAGTACTCAATTATGTGTCTACATTGCAAAATTTTAAACTCATTAACTTTGCCAAATAGGTTTTTAAATTTTTCCCATACCTCTTTTGGCATTGTATCATCTGCAATGTGAAATTGAATATTATCTGAGACATTGAGGCAAATCAATCCAAGAGCCTCATCCTGCTTACAACCATATGCATATTTATCTTTTTCAGTGGTGAATGCCGTAGGTGTTGTTTCAGAAAAAAATCTCTATAAGCCCTGTAATTGGAGTTGTTGCATTTTCAGCTTCCAAACAATTTTATTTGTGGAGTTTAGGGGTTCAAGCAATCGGGATTCCATTCTCGAGGAAGATGATGATGTTGACAAGAACAACCTAGACATTTGTTTTTCCTCAAAACACCCCTCCCGTTACAATTTAATGTCTCTTGACAATTTTTTTTTTTAGCCTTATGTTATACAAAAGTAAAAGCCTTATGCAAAAACAATATAGGGGGATTTGACACCAAGACTTCCTCCCTACAAATTTTTAACAAAATACCGCTAGCCACTTTAGCAAAGTCAAATTTGTACATTTAAAGCTAGAGACTTGCATTTAAACCACTAAAAATTAAGAAATTAATAAAAAATAAGCCAAAATGACTCACACATGTGAGATAAATGCTGAATAATCTTTGGATTTATCAAAAATAATCTTTTTTTCCAGCAAGGCATGGTGATCAAAGAAATTTTTGAGGAATTTTGTAAACACTGGCCAAGGAAAACAAACTCCAAGAAAATTCAGAATTGGCTCCACAAAATCTGCCCAAAGGACTATACAACCTGATCCAAATCCATAATTCTTAGCTGGAAATGAAAGCCTAGAAAGTTTTCTAAGACATTAAATTTTTAGATTTTGATTTTATGCAATATAAGGCATTCAAAAAGGATAAAATCGTACGGCTATGCTGCAGACCAAAAATAGTTTTTAAAATTCCTGTTGTAACCTCCCAAAACACTGTATAGCCTAGTCCAAATCCATACTAATTTATATTGAATGAAAGCTAGCATAGTCCACTTTTAGCAATAGGTGTCAGATTTCAAAAAAGTCATCCATACGATCTGCCACATCAAAAAATTGTATAGGTACTGCAGTCTACTAAAAGGAACCAGTCAGCCAATTTTTGAATGAAAGAGTTTTATGGCTAGCATGGAATGAAAAAAATCAAGTTAAAATAGATTCCTGACTTGATTTTTTATGCTCCTATACAAAATTTTTTGATTTTGTAAATCTATACGGTCATAAATGAGCATAAAGTACATAAATTTCGAAAAAAAACTTGTAAACAAGAACTAGAATGTGAGAGAATGACAAATATCTGTAACACATCAATAAAATAATGTTTTTGACTATGTTAATAGATGAAAAATGATGAAAAATTTGTAGGAAAGAGGATCTTCAACTGGAAATCCAAGCTCTGATACCATGAAAGAATGAGCAAGAGATATACAAGATCCACAGGATCAATCCAAGAGAAAGAACCCACAACAAATAACCTACAAATAATACCAGATAATAAAATAAATTTCTCACACTTAAAAAATAGGTCATAATCCTATAAATTCTCTGTATTCTCTCATTAATCTCTCATTATTTTCTCATAGATTTTAAAGTACATATAATACAAATAGTTTGTTTCACAACAACAAATTATATGTTTGTGATTAGAAAATAGAGAAAACAAACTATTGTTTTCAAATACTAAGGACAAAGATATTGTTGAGAGATTCTCAACAATAAAACAAATTATCCTAGGTAAATAAAATTAACCCTAGGTAATAAATAAATTACGCTATTAACCCTAGGTATGCTTAAATATTCATTATTCCAACACATTTAAGTCTCAATTCAGTAAGAAGTCTTTTACACTAGGATGTGGCACCATGATGTGAATTTTTTTGATAGATAGCATATGTCTAAAATTCTTTGGAATTCATATCACTGCAAGCACCCACTTCTCAAAATACATGTATTTAACCTCATAGCCTTCTAAACCTTGGCTAAAAAAAGCAAGAGGTTGTTCTAAATTCTCACCATTTTCTTGAGTGAGCATAGTAGAGATTACAGGTTCGTTCCCAAAAGTGTATAGATTTAAGTCCTTAGAGAAGTTTGGACTAGCCAAGGTAGGAACTTGGCCGATAGCTTACTTGATGCCTTAAAAGCTTTCTCTTCTTCTTGATGTCCACATGAATGTCTCATCCTTCCTTAGTATGGAAGTTAGTGGCTTGATAGGCTCAAAAAAGTTAAGAATGAATCTCCTAATGAAATTTATGTTACCAAAGAAAATTTTTAGGCCCTTCTTGTGCTTAGGGAAGGACAATGCTAAGATGGTGTGCACCCTCTTGGGATCAAAGGATAGGCCTTCCTTCAAAATGGCATGGCCCAAGAGATTGCCTTCATGGATAGAAAACACGCATTTCTTTGGGTTGAGAGATATGCCAAACTCTCTACACCTTTAAAATATTTGCCTTAAGTCCTTTAAGTGTTCACTTGCCTCCTTGGAGAAGATTGTCCCATCATCAAGATAAACTAGCACATTGTCATTGATCAGACCTTGGAAAGCCATATCCATAGCACGTTGGAAGATAGCTCTAGCATTTGATAATCCAAATGGCATCTTCCTATAGGCATATATTCTCCACTTGGTGGTGAAGTCTATCTTATATTGATCACATTCTTATTCCAGGATTTAATTGCACCCATATTAGCCATCTAGGAAAGATAAATTTTCACTGCCTATCACCATCTGAAGAAATTGCTCCATACATAGAAGGGGATAATGATCTCTGAGTGAGACTCTATTTAGGTCTCTAAAATCTACACACAATCTGACTTCTCCATTCTTCTTCCTAACAAGGACCAAATTAGCTAACCAACAAGAGTGCTTGATAGGAAAAATGATATTGGACTCGATCATTTTAGTGAGCTCCTTCCTCAAGAAAGGCTCAATATTTGGATTGATTAGCCTTGGCTTTTACTTGATGGGTTTGGCACCTTCCTCTAGCTCAATGGTGTGTCAGGCCATGTTTGGATCAAAACCCTTCAAATCACCATACTCCCAAGTGAAGACATCATCAAACTCTTGACATAACATAATGAAAGCATGATTTTCCTCATTGGTACACACCTTCCCAAGTATAAGCATCTTATCCCTGTAGATCTCTAGCCTTTCATAATTTTCCTTCTTCGTTGACACGCATTATTTGTCTCTTTCGAGTTGGTCATCTTGGTTGAAAATGCTCTCAAGAGTTACTAAACCTTTGGGAAACTTTTTGGTCATTAGTTGAACAATATGCCCATCATAATATTTCTTTATCTTGAATTGATTTTTGGAAGTAAACTCAGCTTCTTCCTGAAAGAAAAGTGCTATTTGTTGGTCACTTTCAAACACCTATGAATTGGTGACATTTTTTGGTATGGAGGGCCTCACAATCACCTTTAAATGATGTCGATTCTTGCTTTGTCTCATTCCTTTTGGGATGTCAAACTAAGAACCAACTATTGCTAGTCTATCCACATGCTTATTTTACTCTCTTGGAATGGAAGTGATGTTGAAAGAAAAAAATCTATCTACAATGTCCCACACTCTATGCTTGTAAGACTTGAGTAAGGATTTATTGGTCAAGATTTGACCTCTCACTTGGTTCACAATAAAATTGCTATATCTAAACACCTGTAATTATTTGATTCTTCTCTTCCTTTCCCATTCTAGATCATGAATAAGGGCCTCATACTCTACTACATTGTAGGTGCTAGAGAACTGAAACTTGAAAGTTGAGAAGTATTTAAAGGTGAAACTATTGTTGCCCCACCACCAGCTCCCAACTTGTTTCTAGATCTATCAAAGAATATCTATCACAAACCATAGTCCTCTTAGTCTATCTTCATCAATTTCAGTATGAAAGCATGTTTCTCATACATATAGTAGACCCCAAGACTAGCTTCTTTTAGGAATTTGTAAGGATCATGCTCAAAGTTGTCATTTTTCCATTCATCTAGGAGGAAGCCATCAACTCCTACAAGATGATGGAGATTGATCCACATGGAGCTCTTCTTCATCAATGATTTCATAGTTCACATTCACCACTTTGGGTGATTATGGCTCTAGGTGATCCTTGTGCATGGGTTTTGACTCAATCTTCACTTTAGTTCCTTATTTTATCCTAAAAACCATTTAAGACCAATTGGTTGCCAAATATCCACCTATCTTAGATGTGAAATATTTTGACAAGAAAAGAGTGAATTATGGATGAACATATACAACTACCACATTATGGGAAATTGAGAAGGTCAGATAGCCATGGAGATTCAGATTCAATCCTCTTACCACTCCCAAGGTCTTAGCTAGTGATCCATCCAACTGTAGAACTCCTTTGGTCATTTACTCATACATGAGACCCAGTTTATTAGCTATGAATTTTACCATAACTAAGGTGCTTGCTCCACTATCAATGATACAATTTTGGAAAAAAAAACGACTAATAATCAGGGACAAATAGAAGGGATGGGCCTTCTCATCTTTCTTTGCTTGACTAGACATGGTAGGAGCCCCATTAACTACGAGCACATTATCATTTTTTTGTGTGATAGCTTGTTCACCCAGCCCATATAATTCCTTTTGGAGTATATCCTTTTATCCTGGTAGTGATAAATAATCCCACATTGAGATGTTCATGTGCATCTTCTTCATTTGATCCACTATATTGATCTATGGATTTCCCCCTTTAGAGTTCTCCTTTGCAACATTCATAACCTATGGTGTACCTTGAGGATCTAAAGTTGCAAGCATTGGCCTATAATTTGGAATCTTTTGATTTGCTTGTGGTCATGGGGCTGCTTCAGGTACACTTCCTACTTGATTGGGTGAAGAATACATTATAGGTGTTTGAGTGGCTACTTGAGATTCATCAATGACTCTCTTTTTAGACTTGGTGTTGGATGCAACACAAACATTCTGATTACTTATGCTCCCCACATAGTTTACTGCATATAACTCTCCTTCCAAGTGATTCATAAGAGTGGAATTAGATTGATCATGCTTGACATCTATCCTAAGTTGTTTTGACATCTCAAAATCTTAGAGTTGGGCTACTTGATCACCTTATGTAGTCATGCTTTGATTTGGTGGCTCACTAGCATAAGCAACATGTTCTTGGCCATGCTCCAAGGGTGGATAGTTATGTTGATCCTGCACCAAATTATTTTGAGTGGGGAGAAGAGTGTTATAAGAGGAAGGGGCATTTGGATTATATCTTTGATAAGGCTTGACATGTGTAATTTGACCTTACCCTTGATTATAATTCTAGAAGGGAGGCCCATTTGCTTGACCAAAATACTGGTAGCCTTGATTAGGCCTATAACTCTAAGCTTGTTATCTCTTTAGGGCAACTAACACATTGGTAACACTCTATAGTAGGCTCTTACCTTCATGGATGTCATTTATAGGGGTAACAATCAGCTTCTCTTGATTAGGTAAAGGAGCTAGAGTGGGTAAAGCAAGTTGGACTGAGGACTATAAATCAGGAAAGAATGGCATAGGAGGTCTAGGAGTTATCTCTCCTACTTGAACAAGGCAATTTTTAGCAGCTATGGTTATCTCATAAGCAACAGGTAGAGTGTTTCCACTCATGGACTATATCATGACAGTAATGTCACTATTTAGGGCCTTTAAGGAGTAAAAGAAAGCATAGCTTGGGGTTGGCCTTACAATAATAAGGACTATGTCCTAAGTCTTTTGGAACTTATTGTTAAAATCTTGCATAAACTCATATGGGGCTCTCTTCATGGTGGTTAAATGCTCAGCTAGAGACAAATGGTCACTTTTCTCCCCAAACCTATTGGTCAAGAGGGTTCCTAACTCATTCCATGGGCTAATTGATTTTATAGGAAAGGTCCCATACTAGTCTATAACTTTACCTTTAGAGGACAAGGCTATAAATCCAATAGCTACATTTTCCTCATTGATATTATGCATGTTACAGAGGTTTTCTATGCTTTTAATATGCTTGATAGTAGTGATTGGGCCCTCTCCACTAAATGGAGGAACACTTTTGAGAGCCATCTCTGGAATTGGGTCATACTGCTAAAGGTTTAAGGGACTTTGACCATTGAAGGTCATAAAATGGAAATCCATAAGGGCTACCATGGTTGTGAAAGAATTCAATAGGGGTCTCTTTGATTAGGTATATTTTATGGTTGGTTTAGGAAAATGGCTTGCTACGTAAGAGTGGGTATTTTAAAACCTAAGCCTTTCTATTGAGTTCAAAGGTAATTCAATAAATTCAAAAGGGACACCCATAGAATAATATCTTGTAGTGACCTTTGGTATGGGATGCCATGCTGGTCATTAACCAGAGACTTGGTTCCTGAGTAGAGTCTCCAGGTGCTGATAGTATGTGGAGTCATATATCCTACTAAATTTTAAATGATAGTATGTTTTTAATATCCATACTCTCACAAGATTGAATATCCTTCAAGATCCTTTTAGTATTTATTGTCACCTTAGGCTTGACCTTTTCATCAACTATTTTATCAACAATATGAGTTAATAACAAACATTCTTGACTTGAGTTCACATCTAGAGTATGATCTACCATAGAAAATAGTCAACTTGGGATTTTAGAATGATCATAAATCACATTTACTATCTTTGGTTTCCACATATTCGTTTGCCTTCTCTCTTACACTTTAGGGGCTTTAAAACTCTTTTTTCTACTTGATGTCCTTCTAACTTTATCAGGACATAATTTTGTAATGTGTCCCACATTAGAAAAATTATACAAAAATACCTATTCATACTTCTTGACTAATGATTCCTTTCATAATCCCATGCATATTAATTTTTAGATGGTATTATACACTCTCTTGATCTATGACCAAACTAATTGAATGTAAAACAATAACCATTTAATGAGTTATCATAACTCATAGCATTAGGCTATTTGATTCGTATATTCATGTTGACCTTCTTGTCTCCATTAACCTTATCCTTGACTTGAGCTACCTCTTTTTGGTCTTATTTAAAACCAAGACCTGTTTTATTACTTGCAAGCTTCTAAATACTCAAGATTTTATCTAGAGTATTAGTACTCTTTTCAAACTTCATAAAGGTCTTAAACTTCTTAGATGCTTAACTTAATTCAGATATCAAGGATTTCATTTTAGTTCCATACCTAGTGCATTCTTCCTCTTAGCCTTTAAGCTTGATGTCATAATCCCTATTTGGGTTTATACTTACTGGATGATCTCATCATGCTCTTTAAATGTGTTACTTAGTCTCTTTTCAAACAAACTAATATGTTCTTCATAGTCCTTACATAATGGTCTTAGTTTATGATTCTTCCTTCTTTGAAACATCAAATTCTCTAGAGCACTCACCAATTCTACCTCAAGGTTCACTTCAGCTTCTTCATCTTATTCTTCATCACCCATAAGGCTTTTCTATTTTGAGCAACCCTCATTGTCTATTTCTAAAACCATGAGTAAAGTTTAATTATTGTCATGTTGATTTTCATTACTATCATCATCATTGTTAGATATACTTGTGTCACTTACATCAAATGAGTTATTATCTTCTTTGGTATATAAAATTATCTTTTTATTGAATGACCCTTTCCTACCTTCATATTTCCTAAAATATTTCTTATTTTTGTCAGGCTTATAGACCTCCTTGTTATCTCCATGATGTTCATCATGTTATTTTTCATACTCAGTCGTATCCTTATCAAGATAATTAGATGCAAAGCGATCAATCTTACCATAATTAAAACATTTTAAAGTAAACTTACCCTTATACTTACATGATCCAAACCTTAATTTTCTAGAAAACATGGTTATTATTTCATCATCATCAAGATATGAACATACCTCATCTTTGACCTTCTTGGCTTTTGAAATATTCTTAGATTTAAATGTTTCATCCCTATTGGGAGGTATTCCATCATTTTTCTCATCTCATAGGTAGTCAAGATACCATGAATCTCATCTATTTTTAGTTTTTCCAAATTTTTCATCTCTTTTAATGTAGTCATCTTAGAATCAAACTTAGGAGTTCATGATCTCAATACCTTTTGAACAAATGTAGACACTTTCACTTTTTATCCTAAACCTCTATTGACATTGACGACTTCATCAACCCTTAACATGTAGGGTTTAATGCTCTCATATTCCTTCATAGTTAGACTTTCAAACTACCTTATATGAGTTTGTAATTTAACCATTTTCATCTTGGTGTCTCTTTCATATATATTCTTCAGCTTGTCCCATAACACCTTAGTTGACTCAAAGTGTGTGACCTTCACAAACTCTTCCTCTGAAAGGACACACAGAATGGCATTCATTACTTTATAATTTCTCTCACTTTCCTTCTTGCATGTTGCATTAGTTGGTGGTGTAGGAAGTAGAGTGTATCCATTCCCAACTGACTATCATATGTCATGTCCTATTGACATTATATATGTCCTCATTATAATTATGTAAAATTAATAATTAATCCCATTGAATAATGAAGCCTTACTGGTAGAGAATCCTCTTTGAACTTGACTACTAGCCATCCTTACTTCTAGGATCTCCTTTAGGATGTTAGGCCTAATTAAAATGACCAATATCCGATACCAATTTTTGGAAGAAAAATCAATGAGAGGGGGTGAATCAGTGTCTTCAAAACATTTATTTAACTCCATGTAAGAAAACATGAACCATTCATACAAATATGAACATCTAGAAAATAGTATGTAACCATACAAAATCATGAAACACATTACATATGTGGTAAAACCTTATTGGGAAGAAAACCCACAAGATTATATAAATTTATTACATTCCTATAATACAAAAACCAATCTTTATTGAAGCACCAACTTCACTTGGAGTACTGACACCAACTAGTCAATAACCCACTCAACTAAGATTTAGAAAGCACCCACCTACAAGGAGGGACCAACTCAGTCACCTAAATTTTTTTATATCACTCATAAAAATAGTTTTATCACACAAAATATGAAGATCACCTTCTTTATCTCTTCTCACTCTTCTATTTCTCTCAAACTACCTTCTAGGCTTCTTCGCTCAACTAGTTTTTTTCAAAATAGATTAAGTCATATGACCTTGACATTCATCTATAGTAACATTTTTAGATATTTATGAAATTTACTTTACATCCCTATTATTTTATAAAATACCTCCTTTATCTCTTCAATGTGTTATTTCCTTCACTTCCACTCACTTCTTTTCTAACTGACCAATTAGGCCTATTAGGCCTTGTTCTTATATAATCCTCTAGCTCACACACCTATTTTTTATCCATACACACTTGAACACATATATTACCCTTAAAATATCTATTATAAAATATTTCATACATCAATAAATCATTATAATAGATCATCCATAGCTTAAAATACCAAAACGTCTTTTAGGACTTAAGGAGACCTAATTCAATTAGGCTTTCATTAGTATATGTTACCTTTTGATCTCCTTAAAAAACATTAAAACTAAAAAAATGGAAAAAAAATTCATATACCACTCAAATATACCTCCAATAAGATCATCTTAGGTCCATGACACTTTATAACTCTAACCACCACTTGAAGCACACCATTAGTACTATTCACATTAGGCCTTCACACACATAGAAAGGTTTGTATTGAACAATTGAAGATAACATATTATTTATCTATAAAACCATGAAAATAAATCAAATACAGAAAACCTCCAATACCTCATAAAATTTATCATATGCATTATACACTTCAACTTAGGGCATAGATCCTCAAAAACACTTCTGCAACTCGCTCACTCAAAACTATCATTTTTCCTTAAAGACCAGTCATGATAAAAATGACCTTAAACACCTGTATGAAAACTTTAAAATACTTAATATTCAATTATATTATCCTATGACGTATCTATACCATATTAAAATATAAACATCATATATTCTAGTGGAAACTATTGGTATTATAGACCTCACCACACATAGTTCTCACTAAGCCAAATAAGCCATTTTGGATTCATCATTTTCACCATTGCAATTAGATTAAAATGTTTATACAAAGAATTAATAGTGCATAGCATTCCCAAATATCATCTCCATGCACTTATTTTTAATCATATTCTCACTGTTGCCTGGGTTTTTCACTATTTGCACCATTTTGCCTATTAGCAACTGGCAAACATGGATGATAATTTTAGAATAATCTATGGATATAACCTATCCATAAAAATTTATGGACATGAAACATGAGTTTATACCTTATTCCTTATCAATTTTCTTGCTATGTCCAATACAACTTTTGACAACTATAGTAACTTCTTCAAAAATAAATCTATAACTCAACATCTTCTCTCTCCTATCTGTAACCAATATCACTTTTAGGTACATATTAGAGTATAATATAAAATTAAATATCTTACCTGAGCATAAAAATTCATTATATGCACTTTTTATCAACATCAGGTCCTTATTAGGGTTCTAAAAAGTTTTAAACCTTTTTCCATTCTTAACAATCGTTCATAAAGAATATCCCTTTAATTAAAAAAATAATGCCTATAATTTTGATATATGACCCTTACCCATATAACATGAATATTCTAGGTTCCCATGAAATTTTTTTATGAACTAATGATCACAATAAAATCCTTCTTAGGATGAGAACCTTTCATTATGAGCACTTGGGAGACCTCAAAACTACTTATCATGCCTTGTACTTCAAACTATGACCTAAAACCACATGATCAAATTTTAAAAAATATAACTCACCTCTTTAAATTCGTAAAAAATATTAATTACCTTGAAATATTATCATGACCCCTCATTAGGACACACTCTCTCTCTCTTTTCTCTCTTAGACCTTGACCTACAAATCATGTTAGGCCTTAAAACTGACCTTCATGCCTATTTTCATGCACTCTCAAACACTCTCACATAATAAATAAACCTATATCATTATTAATAACTTCCATACATCCTTAACATTCCTTGACAATAGATCATGATACCCTATTAGGCTAGGTAGGGTCTAGAAGTGGTTTAGGTGCAAATTTGTCCTGAAGGTCTTACCCCTCTAAGTTTACTCTGAGACTCTCATGAGTTATCTAATGCCTCATATACATGCTCAAGAAACCTAATATAACCACTTATGCCTTTGTGCACTCATTTCACCAACATCATTCCTATACCTTATCATAAGGTTTCTTTATGTCATGACTAAGCTTCTTAAGCACTTGAAACTTGACAACTAACTTTAAAACACTTATGAAATTATCTATACTTTAATTACATGATCAAAAAATTACAATAAACCTCTAACAATATTGTGCTTACTTACTTCACCAAACCTCACTATGCACACCTTCTCATAGGGTCTAGACTAGGCTTCTCAAGACACCTTATACTCAAGAACTAGTACTCAAACATGCTTACCTCAATGATATCAAATAATAATATTATTTATACAACACTCTCACACTACTATAATAATTTCTTTCTGATAAAAATTCTATCGTGACTTTACTTTGAACTAGATCGTCATAACCATGCTTCAATTCTCACTTTACCATCATACATCTTTGTGATAACAATGACAACTTCAAGCTTACCTAAACCTTGACATCAACCTTGGCATCAACCAATAGAAGAAACATTAGTTTCCTTCAAATTATCTCTTTCCTTCAAATTCACTCTTTCCTTCAAATTCTCTCTTGCCTTCAAATTTTCTCTTTCCTTCAAAGTCATCTTGTCACATGGATTCCTTGTCACATCAAGAACACAAGCTCATACCTCAAAGACCACTCACCATGCTTCACAAGATGTACCCCTTTTACATCAATGATAAAAACATGCCAATAGATTTATCAAAGGACTTTTTGTTATCCTAGAACAAATGGATTGTCAGGATGTGAGGCATAAAAATTTTGGTGATAAAAGAATGATATGATGAGATAACTAGGATGAGCTATGAATGGAGTGAAACAATTTAAAGATAAAATATATAAACTAGAATTAATGTATAAGTTATTCCACGTGGATGTCATTTTGAATATGAAAAAGAAGGAATTCATGAGGTAGGATTTACCTCATCGGTGTCTAGAAATATACGTACAGATAATGAAGTATTTAACATTCAAAGGTAAGTTTACCCTAATATTTTATAATAACATTTTTTTTAAAAATCAATTCCACATGTAAAAATATAGTCTACCTTTCTATCTCTTTAAATAATTATAAATCACAACCATCACTTAATAGATAATTCATAATAACGATATTATTCACCAAAGTTTGATCTTCCAACTTTTTCAACATGATGAACCCTTATGTGGTAAACACATCCTTGAAATCCCTATGGAAGACACATCTAATGAGGAATTAGAGCTTTAAAATAAGGAGGATGGACCCTAACCCCTACTTATTCCCAACCCACCTCCGCTTATGCCAACACCCAAACCTTTAAATCCCTTCAAAATGTTTGGCAGACATTATCATAGCTAATGGGAAAAATACCCAAAACCATAGCCATTTCATGAAATAAGGAAGATGGTAATAAGGGTAAATAATTTTTTAACTTAGATGACTCAAATTAGGATATCAAAATGAAGTTTAGGGATTTTGAAGAGAAATTAATGGAAATTAGTAGGGCCATGGCTAGTCTCATTAAGGAATGGAATGATTTGAAAGCTAATACTACCCAGATCAAGTAGAAATGTGACAAAATAAAGGAATAAGAAAATAATTTGGATAAAAAAGACACCAATGATGAATCTAAACTAAAATTTTTTGAATACACTCATCCAATCCTCAAAGCCAAAAGGATCCCCAGGTCTCCATAGAAAAAAACCAAGCAAGGCCCATTGGAAGTCCTGAGAAAATACATGCATGGTAGAGTGACATAGAAATTACTAAAGGATAAGAGTAAGGAGATGAAACAATCCACTCCAAAGAATAAGGCAATCTCAGAGGAGCTTTTAGTATATGTCTAGTTTATTATATAGCTTTATATTTTTATCTATGTTAGTGTTTTTTAGTTTTTTTACTTATTTTTAGTTGAAAACATTCTATGTTTTGTATCCCATTTTGGATTTGAGTCTTAAATTTGGGTCATAATAGTTTTTAAACATGGTAGTTATTAGATACCTTTAAAAACAACTTCTTTTACCTTATCTAATAAAAAATATTTAATAAAAACCAAGATACTATATGTACATAGTAGAGACCAAACCCTAGAGCAAGAGGCCATTGGTCATATTGATTCTTCCATTCTTTTCACTACAACCCAAACAACAGATCCCAAAGAGTAAATTTTAATGATTTAGTATATGTTCTTTTTTTTGATACTCGACATTCACTTGTCCCTCCAAAACCCTCAAATTAGTTAGGGGTATCTCTACCATAGTCTGCACTAGTGAAATCCTCTACAATGGTTATTTCAAAACCCCTAATCCTAAAAAAATGTGTGGTATAAAATAAAACTCAAATAATATTCTTAGGATGGTATAGAGTCTTTTATTCATCCCTCTAATTACCCATCCATATAAGTTCTTTAATGTTACAACCAATAATCACTCCACCTTTCACCTCTGTAGAGGTTGACTAGCTAAAAGATCAAGGAGAGCTCATTATCCCTCAATGGGTCAAAGAATTATAAAAATGAAAAGGAAATAGGCAAGTCATAGTCCTATTATAGTTTCCAATAGTATTCATTTTTTTAAATGCATACTGTTATAATATAGAGGTGAAAAAGAGAAATGGGGTAGATAGTAGCACATGGGAAGAAATAGTTTTGGAATAAAGATAAAATATACTCAGATTGGCCAAAACTAAGAAGATAAATCCCAATTAACCCATTGAATATAGATAGATTTTGTTCTTTTATGGACTCAACTAGGGAGGATATGAAATAAATGTATATAAATCAGGAATAAGCCAAACTGAGGTACTGGTAGACCCAGATTATTTAAACCCCAAGAGAAATTATAGATAACATCCAAAGTGTATCCACTAGGATGTACAATATTTTTAATAAAATTAGAATTTATAGAGGTAAATCCCATTATAAATAAGGGAAGTTGATAAATTTTATTAAATAATTAAAATAAATTGAAAAAGGCTAAAATTCTTGGTGTAATGAGCAAGGAATAGTGTATGCAGTTATATGAACTTGATGACTTTCCAGGATGCATCATGGGATTTATTTTATGTAATTACAAAAATATATGGTGCCTTTAATTGGTATACACTAAAGAAATTTTTGGTAGCATAACTCCCAGGCCAAGAGAAGAAGGCCATAGAGATTGTAAAGACATGAGGGTCACATCTGGGATAACCTCTATATTATAGTTGATAAATAGGCCCAATTTTGGAGAACTTATCAAAGTAACTACCAATAGATTCAAAGCATAATTAAATGGAACTATGTATAAGATAAATGAAGATAGTCTTTAACTAATAATTTTTTTGAAGAATAATGTAACTAAGGCAAAGGCACTTAGAGTTGGATTCAAATCCTCTAAATTTGACCACACAAGGTTGATGGGTGAATTTAATAATATATTTAAACCTTATATGCTCAATTATGACATTATTAATAAGTAACTTGAGGTTTCTTATGCATTATTTGAAAAATTAAAGTTTATTGAGGAGGATGCTATGATAATATCTAGTACTTAGACAACACCCACAATGATAATACAACCTCAAGTGACATTCCATATAGTAGTGTCTTCTCCTTCTCAACCTAATAGTGCTTCATTATCTCATATATATTTTTTTCCATTTGAGAACCAAGCTTTTAATTCCCCAAATATGCATTAATTTATACTTCAATGGGACTCATTGTGATTCCTCAAGAAACTACAATATCTAACACAACTATTTCAGTTCTAACATATATTATGTAATAGTTTTCCTCATCCAATGATGTCACATCATCACCTCCTTAGAGATACATGTTTGCATGCATTTTTTATATTAAGTTGAGACTCATAATCTCATATATATTTTGGCATATATGAATTATATTTATCAATTTTGGTTAGGGGAGTGTATTCATATGCATATCTTTCAAACATACATGTCATGCATGAGTTTAGATGTGTAATATATTATTAAACAATGTAAATTTGGATTTTACTTGGAGGATGAGGAAACCCCTCTAATATTGTGAAGTAGCTAATTTGAACTATTTATGTTTAGTAATCATAATCTCCCTTTGTAGATGTGCAACTACAATATTACAAACACAACCACCTTTGATTATGTACACTGAAGTTTACTATATTTTTTTTTTATATACTCTTAACTAAGTTTGAATATTTTTCATAGTAACATTAAATTACAATCAGAATTGGTTTTCTAGCTATTTTTCCCACCCATATTTTAAGATCTAGTTTAGAAGTGTTTCATTTGAATTTGATTCACAAACCTTATTTTTTGCCCTACCCTTCTCTATTTTTTTAATTTTATTTTGTTCCTACCCACCTTAAGTTAGATTTACCATCCATCCATCCATATCATGTATATTTATACATACATCATATATGAACCATTTGAGGTTAAAAAATACTATGATAACCATTATTTCACGAATAAGTTGTCTACAAAACCCGATACCTTAGAGTGAATATCTTTCATGGATCCTAAAATATTACAGGCTATATATTTGACCCTTATAGATCCTTAGGAAATTTAGGTTAGATAGATGTGTCTTAAGAAGACTTAGACCTGATCCTATTCCCCAATTAGAATAAATTAACTTCCTCCATGTAATATGGCCTTATCATGGTTATCTAGTTCTACTATTGATATCCCTAAAGATGTGCATGATTTTCCTAGAAACCATAAAAAGTATATTGCTACCTTTTCTCCTTTAACGGTTAGGATTTTTGAATAACATATAAAGGATTTCAAAACTATTTTAGGGATATTGAATGTAACCCATGAATGTGTGACATGCATACTCTTCCATTTTAACTTTTAATATCTTTCTTATGATTTGTTTCTTAATATTTTATAAAAAATCAATTACATGTTAGAACTGGTGTTAAGAAACCTTTTTGGCACATTTTGGATAGGTCTCTATCCCAAGTGTCATATTCTAGTACTTCATAAGCATGAGGAGAGATCCCAATGAACCAATTAGATCCTTCAATGCTAGATTTCAAAATATGTATAGTAGAGTTGATAATGACTATAAACCTAATGAATCATTAACCCTTGAAATGTAAAAGAATGACTTAGATTTCATGATAAATTAATTTATTCATAAAGCACCTAATATCACCACCCTAACACTGGCCTATGTTGAAGCTATTAATATTGGCAGGTAGTTAAATACGTAGTTATAAGCTTTGGCCCCACCTAATATTGGTCTTATTTTTCCAACCCTCAACCCCATTAAAAATGTTAATCAGAATGTTGTGGCTCAAAAATAGAACCAATTATATACGTAGTTGCCTTTGGCCCATGTTCCACCTAACTGACACCTTACCTTTCTAGATAATCCTATGTTTGCTCCTAATACCAAGGTGTTGCTTCTAATTCTACAAAAGCATAATTGGATGTTATTAAAAAAATGGTATATAAGCTAAATACTGAGTTTCTAAGAATTTAAAAGTGAATGGGAAATACCATATGTCAAATTCATAATCAAATTTTTGCATATAAAAAATATAACAAACCCTTCAATAGATCTAGAAACAACATAGAAAAATAGTCACCTAACAAGATGCCTAAAATAAATATCATGGAATCAACACTACCTAATTAATGGTGAGTCTATAACATAGCTAAGTATGGTGAGATAGAATACATATAAGTATTCACCTCCTTTGAGACATTCTAGAAGGAAATGGATAGATGTGAAGTGTTTTTGAATCAACTAAATCCACCTCTTTCCACTACTCTAGGTCCTTCTAACATAATGATGGTCTTTGAAGCATATGAATTTCCATTTAAAGTAGAATATGAGAATGAACTTAAAGATAATACAAATGAAATCCATGCCTTTTAGCTTTTCTATAGGAATAACTATAACTTAATGAATAAGCAACATGCTACCACTTTGACATATCCAAACAATAGTGATACTACTCTTCAAGATCCTAAGGAAAAACTAATTTTCCTCCCCCAAAAGTAAAGGATTAGATGATAAATAATGAACCATGTAACAAAGGAGGATACAATATATTTAAAGATATGAAAAATATCAAAGTAAATATCAATATTCATGAGTTGGCTCAAATTATTAAAAAAAATATATATTTTTTTTCAAATTCTTAACTAGGATATCATTCACTAATAAATCAAAATCTTCTCATACCAACATGGTTGTTTTGAAGGACAACCCGTAGGTACCAAATTTTCTATTAACCATCATAATGTTTAGACAGAATGTGCATAAATTTTTATTTGAGTCAAATGCCTTAGATAATGTGATGCCCACAATTATATGTAATAAATTAGGTTTGATCCCAGAAAAATTTGAAAGAATCATCCTAAAATTAGATAAATCATCTATTTCATACATTGGGTAGTTGACAGATTTACACATTCATCTTCCCTCTAAGCCATGTTTACAATAATACATAGACATTTTTGTCATTGTCATTCCTAAATCCGATATCTTATTATTAAGGTGTGATTTGTTGAAGACATTAAATGGATATATGGAAACAAACATCTCACACATGTGGCTACCTTAGAAAGGAGTAGCCAATTAGATATAAATAGTATAAAAACCAAACATGAATTACCTAATTACTAAATATAATTATAATAACAATAAGGTTAGCTTTGCATCCTTACATGTAGGTGTTTAAACATTCACCATAAAACATGAACCTCATGAATAAGAATTTGAAGGTCCTTCACAGTTATGGACTCTATGCATTGATGGTGCTAGATAAATTCAAGGTTCTATAATTGGTATAATTTTAGTCAATTCAAATGGGAAAAATATCTTGTTGCATACATATTTTAATTCCCTTGCACCAATAATTGAGAAAAGGATGAAGCTCTGATCCAGGGATTATAGTTCACACTGAGACACAGTAAAAATAATTATGGATATTTGGTATTCATAGCTTGTTGTCAACTAGATAAATAAAATATCAATGTAAACTTAATTAAGGAAATATAAACATAGATCCTAGTATCTAACCAAGTCATTTGAAGTGTTCAACATCAAATCTATCCTAAGAGAAGAAAATTAGATATCAAATTCACTTACATCTTCAACTATTAGCTTAGCACCACTATAGGAGTCCAAAATGTGAAACTTTTCTATGGAGTTGGTTCCTTGCCTTTATGTCCCAAATAAAATGGATAAATTCCAAGTATTTGATGATCAATCGATCATACAATTTATGAATAGTTATGGGGCCTTTAAATATCAAGTAATAGTTGAAAAGGATTTTGAGTTTATGAACATAGATGACCCAGGAGAATATGGCTTATTATAGCTAAAATAGATTCATATACCTATGGGAATGGTCTCATTAGAATGATGTTTTGATATGGATACAAAAGCTCAAAAAAATTAGTCTAAAGAGAATGAATCTAATTTTATCAAATTGATTGTTGGAACAATCCAAAATATTTAGTATGTTAACCTAGGCCTAAATTTCATTAAAAGTGATAAATAAAAATTGAAGGGCCTACTCATAGAATATAAATATGTGTAATTTTGAACATATGGATACTTTAATTTATTTGATATCTAATTCATCACACATAGGATCCCACTGAAGCTAGTAAATCTAATTTTAGAGCCCCTCATCTAGATAAAAGTTTATAAACTCTTGGATGATAAAATGTTGTTACAAACTTTGTTCGATCAAATTGAACTTAATTCATCTTCCTTGATATACCTTTATAGTTTTAGTTTTTCATTTTGTTTCAATACAAGCACCATATTAATTCATAACTCATTTATTTTAAATCATATTCTCTATATTGGTATATCTTTACAATTTATCATTCTACATGGGTCGCTAACTTAGTGCCTATTAGAAATAAGAATGGAAAAACCAAGTTGTTTGTCAATTTTAGAAACTTGAATAGAGCATCATATAAATATAACTACCCTTTGCCTTCTCTAGATGAAGTAATCTATATTTTCAGTGGATCTGAGATGATGTCCTTATTCGATGGATTCTTAGGATATAATCAAGTTCTAGTAGAAGCATAAGATATAATGAAGACTAATTTTAGTACCAAGTGGGGCACTTTTACGTAAAAAAAGATATATTTTGGCCTGATTAATGTAAGATAAACCTTCCATTGAGATATGGAATTCACATTTAGGGTTCTTGTTAGCAAGTACATCATCATCTATATGGATGACCTCATAGTGTTTTTAAAGAACAGGGCCGATCATATAAATCATCTAAAAAAGGTTTTTGATAGATGCAGATGATATTGAATATCATTGAATCTAAATAAGAGAATCTTTAGAGTTATTGAAGGAAAACTATTAGGCCATATTATTACCAAATATGGTATTTCCATTGACCCAAAATAAATTGAAGGCATTTCCAATATAGTGCCTTCGAATAACAAGAAAGAATTGAAGTATTTATTTTGCAAGATAAACTTTGTGAGGAAATTCATTTTTGAATTTGTATATATTGTCAAGCCATTGAATTCTATGTTGAAATATGATGATAAAATAAAATGGACAACTAAATCGAAGAAGGCTTTTCAGGATATGAAAATTGTTATTGTTTAATCCAGATTTTTAATTCATCCTGATTTCATGAAATATTTATTTCTTTATTCATTTGCTTTAGAACACACCATAGTAGTGGTACTCATACAAAATTTAAATGATAAAAATCTTTTTATTTCCTTCATGAGTATAATCTAAAATATGCAATATTCAAAATTAGATAAGTAGATATTTGTACTAATCAAAGCTATAAAAAAATTTAGAAACTATATTTTGAGGAACAATAAATATGTTATTATCTCATATCTAATCATCAATCTTACAGTTATCGAAAAATCATTGGTTGAGAGAAGAGGTAAGTGGATGAAAAAATTACAAGAATTTGATCTTGAAAATAGATCAGATAAGATGGTATGTGGCCAAGGGATCATCCAACTAATGACTAAGATAGATCCATCTATTCATATTAAATAGATAAATGCAATTAAAGTATCTCATGGTGAATGGTATGGCCATGTCATCCATTACTTACTCACATGTATGTGTCCCTTTGAGATTAACAAAGAACAAAGGTGAGACCTTAAGCTTAAATCAACCCATTACATGATTAAAAAGGGAGTTTTATAATGAAATAACAATGAAGTCATATATTTAAGGTGTGTGTCAAAAGAGGAAGCTACAAATATATTGAATATTTTACATCATAAAATAGGTAGTATACATACCTAAGGCAATGAAATAATGCATAAAATCTTGAGAATGGGATACAAATAGCCTACATTTTTCAAACATTTTTTTAATAATTTCATGACATGACATGAATGTCAGGTATTTATAAAAAATGAATTACACGATGGCATGTCTTTACAACCAGTCATTGAAAGATGACCCTTTTATCAATAGCGTCTTGACTTTTTTGGAGTGATCAATTCTCAATCTTCAATAGGACATAAGTTTGTCCTAAAATATATTGATTATTTTACCAAATAGAGGTTGTATCCATGAATAATTCTAGATCCCAAGATGTGATCAATTTTTGAGAAGAAAACATACTCACTAAGTTTAGGACTCTAATTTCATTGGTCTATGACAATGGTCCAACATTTTAGTCAATTGAATTTACATAATTAGCCCATGATGACTAGATTATAATAAATATTTTATCAAATTATTACCCTAAATGGAATGGAGATACATATTTCACCAAGAATCTAATGGATGCCATTAGGAAATCAGCATAACACAAACCTAGATAATAACATCTATTATTGAAGTATGCACTATGGGTAGAAAAAACAAGACAAAATTAGTGAGATGAAATTAGAGTCATAAACATGGTGACTATGTTTTCTTATTTCTAGTGTAGGTTTCCTACTTCCCTAGGTTAAATCTCTCTTGTTTTCCTAGACTAGTTTCCTATTTTCTATATTTTCTTTCATAGTTAGTTTTGTTACTTTCTAGAGTAGTTTTCTTCAAACTATTGAATAGTTCAAAAAAATTCTTATGTTAGAATTATGAAAGATCCACCAAAATAAATGAGATAACTCAAGAAGTGCATAATTTGCATCCACCATTATTTATTATTGTAGTACTCAAGGTTTTAGAATTGAGATACATGTTACTACTAACACTGAATATGACTATGGTATAGTACTACTAACTTGTGTTATCAGGCCACTTCCTATGGGCTATTTCATAATCTATGAAGCTAACATTGGTTGAACTATAATGCTTGTGCTCATTTTATATGTTATTTAACTAGCACCCAAAGGTCTAGAGGTATCCTCATTCAAATCCTCATAAGGACAAACTTGTTGAGGTAAAAAATTATACTCCAAATCTGTAAAATGGTCAAATTTTATGTTTATAATAGGGTCAATTATCACTATTATTTCTTCCTATGGAGGATGTACACATGATCTTGCACTAAAAATTTAAAGGGGGTAGGTATTTTTCGTACATCTTATGTTACCAAATTCTATAGTGACCCAATGCATACTTCCCCCATCAAATGTTAAGCATGATCTACATATTCATTTCTTCTCTTTTCCTTGTGTTGATGCAATTCGAGAGATAATTCGCCATGTCCTTCCCACTCACTATAGGTTTTCTTAACACTTCTAGGTTTTAGATATTCGATCAGCATGCACCTTCTCTTATTATAAGTCTATCTTTTAAGATCTCAAATGTCAATCTGCATATCCCCTTACATTGCATCTCACTCACACATCCTTTTCTTCTATGTTGCACTGCTCATACATGAAAAGACTTTATCCTTCAATTATTATGGTTCTAAATTCATAATCCACCATTATTTTTTTAAGTTCTATTCCAAATTATTTCACAAATGTGCCATTGGGATCATGCAAGAATTGATACTCTACTTCTTCATGGTACGAGTTGTTGATACTACAAACTCAAGAACATAACTATTCATAGATCCTTACCACCATCTATCTCCAGATTTAGTCCAAGTAGTGTCAAGGTTCTCAATATTTTCTAGGTTCTTTTTTTTCCACTCAAGGCACTATCCATAGCTTTACCTTATGTGAGTCACATAAGCAGCCAACCATTAGTAAACATGCTCAGGTAGTTTGTAAAAGAAGACCTCATATAGAACATCATAGAGGTTGTTCTAGACCCACTTCCTTAGATTCTATTCTTTATAGGATGCATGCTTCAGCACAAAGCTATCTTTCACCTATTGCATCTAGCACTTGATGTTATCGAAGGAGAGTCAAAGCATTATTTTATCACACCATTGTAGTTACAAAGCTCAACATGGGTCCCAACAATAGAACCAAATGTTTTAGATATTTAGGGGTCTTAATTCATTCACTATCAGGCACGTATTTAGTTATCCAATTTGTTTCTATACTTTTTACAACTAGGCACAAATATGGAATAATCTTGTAATACATGTAGTGCTCAACATTTGTCACTCAAATGCATTGGCTTCAATTAACATAAGGTGCAAGCCTTATGCGCTCAATTGAAGCACAACAAAGAAATAATCGAGGTCTATGTTGGATTAGTTGTGTTATGGTGTAGCTCATTCTTCATAGGATTTGGTCATTGCAATAATGGTGTTTGCAAGTTTATTAGCACAAACCATTTTTGGACTAGGCTAATGGTCTATAGGTGCAAATCCTCTTAGGGGAGCTCATTCTGGTCATAGAGGCATAAGCTTATATTTGGTGGTTTTATTATTTCAATGATTTATATCTTTATCTTATTGGAATTAGCAGCATTTGGCATTAATATGGGTCAGTGTGATTGCTTTAGTTCAAAGTTTTATGCTTAAATTAGTGCCTTAGTTACAGATATCATTACTTGGCATGGGTCCTTTCCTATACTTACAGTATTCCCACATAATATGATGACATCATCATAAATTATAGAGATTTTATTAACACTCTAAACTAGAACTTTATTTAAACAACTCATTCATATATTTAACTAACCATTATACTTATTGTAAATGTTGTGTAATTCAATACTGAGGTGAAAAAGATTCAATAAAAAGACACCATGTATTATAACAACTAATCTTCATTTACTTATTATTTAAAATATAGAGTATAGTTCATATTACAAAAATAGATTAAATGATCATCTAAACTAATACACAGCCTAGTGGCTCACAAGCAAGATTAGGCACTACAAGGAGGAGCCTCCAAGGCAACTATGCCAATCCTTAAATTCAGAGTCATTCAAATTACTGCTATCTAAAACTAATTTTATAGAGCTTTGCTACATCAAAACTGCATCCCATCTCACTAGTTTGGGCTCAGCTTTATAGCACTTAGGATCATCCTCAGGATAGGGTGGAGGGCACACATTGGGTGTGGAGCTGGAGTTTTAGCAATCATTTCATCAGTTGTATTACTTTTCACCCTTCATATTATAATAGACACATGCTATAACTCTTTGAAGATACCCAGGCCATCATATAATTATTTATCCACTGAAGTGTATGTCAAGTTGGTGTGGATCCATACTTAGATGAATTAAGGGGCCAACAATATTGATTATGAGAATTTTGCCTCATAAGGGACCTTATCCCATAAAAATTAACTTAAATTGACTTGATTTCACATGAAGATCAACAAAAAGAGGTGGTTGGTTGTGCTTGGGTCAAGAAATAGACTTGCATTACTATAACCACACTTATTTGGTTTATTTAAATGTAAAATTAGGTTTAATCAAGTCACGAAAACTGAATTTTTATTTTTAAAAATTACATATATATAGAAAAAAAAAATGCAATTAATATGTTTATGATTAATGCATTCTTGAATTTGTGAATCAATATTCTCTCAACTCTCACTATAATATTTACGTTATGACTTATTCATTTAATTTAATTTAGGCAGATTTAAAACTCTTATAAATTTCATTAATCAATCTCGAAGACCCTGAAAAATAACCATAATTTATATCTAAAATGTACACCAATATGTAAAAGGTACACCTTAAAAAACTTAGGGTCAATATTAAAATCTTAAAACTGACTAATAAAATTAAATTTAAAAATATGTACTATATGATAAACCCTTTAACATTAATTATAATTCTATTATCTAGAATCTCTCTAATTTTTTATATATTTTAAAATAAAAATAAATAATTAAATAACTCATAATTAAATATAATTTATAATTAATACACATAAACATGTTCAATTTTGAAACTCTTTTATTTCACATTATAATTTTAGTAATGTGTGAGATCGATCACATCGTCACTTCCAATCTACCATTCAAAACAACATTAATAAACATTAATTTTGTTGGTTTTAATCTTGTTTCATTTGAGGTTTTATTTTGTTCCCAACATTCAAAATATAATTAACTAAATATGTTGTTCACATTGGTTAAATATATGAGTCTTTATAAAAAAAGAAGGTCATAAATTGCATAGCTTTGTATCATCTTTTATCAAACATCCATGAACATAAAAGCCTCAAACTAATCATTAATCATTTTCTAGAATAATCATCCTTTTATTGTATAAACTTTCTTTTTATCTATGGTTCCAACAAGAAAAGCACAACTATAGAGCTACACAATTCTTAGCATAATCCATGACTTTATTCTTTGGTCTATTTTTATCTTGTAGTTACAACCTCATAGTTTGGAAAATGTGATATTAGACTCAAAAAGCACCATATTGTTCATTTAATGTGATATATTGTTTTCTAGTGATGTATTATATAGTAATAGAGGCTTCTTATTTTCCATTTTTATTCCCTCCAATAATGTTATAAGCCAAAGAGTCAAAATATATTAGACATAGCTAAAATATGATCGTCCTATCATACTATTTAATTTTCCATAACATTTTGATTAGTCATTGATTAACTTATTTTTTGACCCTGATAAGTTAATATTCCACATAAATATCTTTAGTAAAACCCCGATCCTCATATATTTATAGGGTTTATCTTCTTTTTGTCTTGGTAGAAACAAACTAAAGAGAAAAGCAAATATTGATTGTTAAGTTATCATGTGTATGTGTTTGAAATAAGTCAAAAAGTTTATATTATATATTTTTAAATAGGCCTTTGACATAGTAAACAAATTTTATTTGAGGTTCTAACCATTTTTTTCATTTCCTACAAAGTCGTCGATGTGAAAGTGTGACATTATAGTATAAATCCATAATATTGTTTATAAGTGTTTAATCCTAAAAAGTATCTAGATTAGAGTTATCTAGGGTTAAAAGGGTATAAATACTTTAGGGCACAAAGATGATAAAGTATCTTTAAATTAGCGCAATTAAGGGATAAAACTCAGATAAATATATATTAAATCTATTAAACTAAGTAGGCTAAAAATAGTAAGTACAACTATGCTAGATATGGAAATGACAAAGAAATAAGGTACTTAGTTCTAATGCTAATGCAATTCTAAATATGGAATAGGTAAGAATCAAATTGAAATATAATTTTGGAAGAGTCCCCAAATTTTGGATTGAGTGCATATGGGATTATGGACACTAGCATTAGTCTTGGCTGATTGCATCGATACTACTATCTGAATTTGTTGTATGTATCCTATACAAAATACATATTGAAAAAGGGTGTGACCACCTAAATTCTTCTGGGTTTGTCTTTGTCTTCACTCTAGTGTTCTTATATCTAGGTCATGGATTGTCAGTCCTAAAACACTAGTTATTCATCTTCATGATGACCTTGGGGAAAAATGGTTTAGTAGACACACAATGTCAAGCTGGTCCCAAAGAACCCTCTATCAATGAGAATTGTTTACATAGTTAATACTCTAAATTGGGCCTAAAAATAATTTAGTTCTTCCCTACTATATGTTGGTTTCTGTGTGAAGCATGCAATATTTATAAAAAATTTACAATAGTGACCTTCCTTGTAACTTGGTAAATGTAGCTCTTGGATTGTTGCTTTAGTATTTTAGACCTGTGTATGTGTTGTCCCTACAACTAATATTAAAATAAGATAAAATATTAAAGCTTCACTCACTTTAATGCTTAATTGAATGTCTTTTTTAAGTTGTTTGCTGAGTAGGTAAGAAGTTTCTAGGTGACGAATGAATGAGGATTGATTTTGTATTTATATCAATTCATTTAGAAAGATAACTCATATTGAAACACTTAGACCAACCATTAAGATAAATTTTATTTAAAAATTAGATGACTTTAATGAAATTAATACTTGTTTTAGAGTAAGACACTTGCATCAATGTAGGTGTCTGTCTTAGATGCTAGTGTCCAGACAACATAAAAGTGGGTACAGGCTCAAAACTTATAGAGATAGAAGATAATAATTTTTTATGCATTCTAGGTAAGATATAACCTATTTGATTCATCAATATAATATTGGTTAGACCAATAAATAGGCTAAAAAACACAAGATAGAGTAGATGCAATATTTTGGAAAGTGAGAAAGGCCCGAAACTAAGAGGAAAGACCAATATCTAAGTTTATTAGATGCACAAAAATGGGGTGATATATAATCCAATAATAATTTCTACATTTACCCCCCTTTAATCTAGTAATGAAGTTATTATTTTAAAGAGAAGGAATGCATACCAAAGTGTGTATAACCCACTTTTATTTTGTTTGAGTCCAATTTGAGAGATTTATTGGTGATTGACCTACAACCCAGAGTATTTTATAGACATAATTAGTGTATATAATTTAGAATTGAATGTATTGAAATGATTGAAGTTGAAAGAGTAAGGTTTATTAGTACACATATGTATGGATGTAACTATCTTGCCTATTCAAAAGTAGATTTGGAATATGTATCATCATAAGGATCTAAAACTAAGATTAGGATAAACATGTATAAATCTAAAAAGTACATATATGTAAATAAATAGAGAGAGATAGAGATATTAGAAGGCACGTTCCCCCAACCTTAGTGCAACTATGAGTTTCTATCTAGAAGTTGATATTAGCACAATCATGCAACCCAATCATACTTATACCTAGTGAGTATAAGAGAATAAATTCAATTCATTATATTAAATTAGTAAGGCTAAATGATACAATTAATTCTAACCTAAAAACTTGGCAAGACTGAGTGATTTAATGACCTTAACAATACCAAAAGTGAACCAACTACTATAGTAGGTTAACATAATACAATCCCTAAAAGTAAATCCTAGTGAGTGATGATAATACCTAAGAATGTTTTTAAATCTGAAACCTAATTTGGATTTTGTAATATAAGGTGCATATTGCATATCATATGCACCTTAGATATATCTCATGCTAAAACTATATATAATAATGGTACAAATGTAAAAAATTCTATCACAAATATGAATCTAAATTATATAACTATGTACTTTCACTGATTCAAAAATTGTTTAAGTGTGAAGAAGTGATTTCAAAGCATGCCCTCACTATATATAGATAAACTTAAAAACTAAAATAAGTACCAATGTGGAGGACATATTTCCAAAACATGCCCCCACTAACTCTAGGTGTGTTAAATATTGAATAAGTGTGGAGAACATGCTTCTAAAGCATACCCCCATTGAATCTAAAAACTTTGAATGTGTGGAAGCCATGCCTATATGACATACATTCACTAAATATAAAAACTAATTTAGGTACTAAATATTAAATATGTGTGAAGAACATGCTTACAAAATATGCCTCCATTGAATATGAAACTATGAATTTGGTAAATTCATGCCTATATGACATGCCTCCACTAATATTCCTCATATTGAGGTGATATAAGAATAGAAACTAGCAATTGCCTCACCTCAAGAGGATAAGATAACTATATAATTTATGAATGTAACCATGGATCATATAGAAGAATATGTCTAGGTAAAAGTATCATCAAAGCGTATAGAACAATGTGATCACATTAAGTCTTAAGATGCATGGTAAATATCATGGTAACATCTAGATAGTAATAATACAAGATCAACAATAAAATCAAGAACACACACAAGATCACCCAAAATAAAGTCAAAAGTGTAACAACACTATTGGGTTAGACATAAAAATACATTAAATTTTTTTTAAGTTAACACATACCAAATATAAATTATACTAAAATAATATATAGAGATCATAATAAATATACTTGGTGATAATAAAAATAATCATAATATTTATCTCTAATATCATGAGAGGACACATTATAATGAAAATACAAAAAGTAATTACATTAACTCAACTATAACTAAAATAAGTCTACAACCATCATTGTTGATTTATAATAACAAGTAATTATAATTATTCATGATAATACTCAATGATAAATACAATAAAATATGATTTACATAAAGATACATGGCTCCCTAGAGCATGATTTCCTTAGACTCTCCAATATTTATAGTAATATCAAGTGTCATCTCAATAGTAGTACTATTATAAAGAGGAAGAGCAACATCTGAGTAATTTTTCACACCAACCACAATCCAATGATCCCTTACACAATCTCTCATAATGGAATGAGCCTCCATAGATAGATAAATAGTGATGGCATTAGAACCTAGAGAGACTAGCAAGTACTTGTATGTTCTATGATTCTAAACTAAACATGTGGTGTATCATAGAAATCATTCTATTTCAAGATATCATACAAACATGTGAATCATATTCATGGAATGATCATGTCTCACTAAACATACTTTGTCTCAAAATTTTATAAATAATAAATAATAATGATCTAAATAAATTAAATTCATACACATCACTTGATTTGACTGCCTTTATCTGTCATTATGAGACTAGTAAGCCAGTGAAAACAATCTCACTCCTTACTTTGAATCAATAATACAGATTAGTCAAATACAACTGAACCACTAGATTCATTTAATTTACATCTTCTTTCCACATAAAATCAAACCAAATGCTAAAGATAGGAGTAATCAAAGCATACATTTATGCTATCAAATGTATGAATGAATCTTACATTATTTCTATCCCATACTAGAAATAATGACTACAGTCTATACCACCTAGGTAAAATAACTATAGATTTCAATAACTATAATTTTATTGAAACATACTACACCCATGATAAGTCATAATACCATAGTCTAGTATTCTAAGACATATCTACTAATTTTCCTTAAACAAACATATAAAATAGTCTTAAATACAAGAAAACTTAAGATTTATATAATTAAATATATATAATAAAGCAAGTCATCATTTTCATATAACTCAATAACATACCAACATAGCTTTTGTTAAACTTTTAATTTTTTCATGTATACATATATAAGTATTACTAACTGTACAATGCATGCTATCCACAATAATAACTAGTATATATATAGTAAAATAGTCAATGTAGATATGAATTTAGGTATAATAATTATAGTATTTACCACCCAAGTAAAATATATTTTTATATTATAGTAGCTTATGATATCCCATATTATCATAAGTTTCCAACTACACAATAACACATAATTCAAACTTATGATTTTCAAAGCTTAACTAATCCATGTAGATAATTAAAACTAATAATAAAAAATTATATCCCCTGGATATACCCTACATTAAAATGCATACAAGCATACTAAATTACCATAACATATAAACATTCATCATGATGTACCATCATATACTAAGTATAGCTAAATATTTATACATAATAACACATAGTATGTAATGCACACAACTATTCCATACTTAATACATATGACTAATGGTCATTCATATTATCATTACTAAGTTAGATAATTCATAACCCATTATGATTGTTCATTTTAATGACTCATTATTTTTAGGAGACTATTTCAAAGGTTATAGTTCTTGATTTCTATGTAGTTTAATAACTTATTCAAATCATCTAATGAATTATATGTATAATCCTTATATATTAGTACTTGCACATCCTAATGTGCCTTATATGTAGGTATTCTAATGCTATGCAGTTTTTAAACCATGGTTTAGTGTTTTAATCATAACTACCAAGCATATAAATTAAAAAATGAAGTAGTTATAAATACATAGAACACATTTTGTATAAAACAACTATAAAAACCAAAACTTCATTTTCTCGAAACACAAGTAATTCATTTTACAACTAGTTTATATTTGAGGGTTTACAAGCAATCATTCGCTATATTTAATCAATATTTTTAGTTTTTTGTTAATATTTCTCTCGAGAATATTAACTAAGTAAATTTACTCCTATGGTTATAATTATTCAATTAGTCATTACTTAGTAGAATGTCACATACCGTGTGATAGGTTCTCTTATATCAAATAAACCAAAAGTTTTGTTAGTTTTAACCCTTAAAAAGATGTAGTTATGTTTTACCCATTCAATTCCATTTACACATGGTTATGATCATCTATAAAATAATGACTAAGAATTTGTTTTTATTTTACAACTCTCAAAAATAGATATCAATTTCAAGATTTATGTCCACCTAACAATAAAACTCTGATGTTACTGAAGCTAATGTGAAAATCCATTACAAAACTTGAAAATTTATAACAAACCCCAAATTTAATTCCTTATATAAATCAATATTATGAATTCCATCTGAGTTTTCCTTTAAAATATGTTTAATTATAAATTTCCCTCTAATAACATTTCTATTGGCAAAGACCAATACCCATATATGAGGTATTTACTAACTTGTTTTTTTCAACTATGTTTCAAAGTCTATACCACATGATTAAATAATAATTTGTCTATTTATGATTACAATAGTTTGTAATATTCTTACTTATTTTAGACTTCTCTTTTTAGATTAAATGAATACATTATCGATGCCACTCAAATATAGTCTTTAAAGTTAATTAAAGTATATATTCTCCTAAGTATTGAAATAATCTTAAACAAAGCCTACTATAGCATTATTTAAATAATTAGCTTTTTGTTTTATTACTGAGCATATAAAGGATAATAAACATTTACTTATATAGTTTATTCTGAAATTGATTATTTTGGTTGAAATGGGTTGATGCCTCATTTAGATAAAAACCATCCTCTAATATATATTTACTAATTATAGAAGGCCAGTTATACATACATATATATTTTATAATTTATAAAATATAAAATCATATTATTTTATTATATTTATAGAATATTGTACATCACCCATTTTATAGTATAACTAGATTATTAAATAGTATAAAAAATTTCTAAAGAGTCGACACTAGATAGTAAAAATCCTATTCTTAAAGCATATAATCTCATTTGTAATAGGGTGATGCCTTAATATATTGAATTTTATTCTAAAGCAAAGCATACCAGACCAATTTAATTTTGATCTAAGAAACCAGACAAACCTATGGTAAGTGATGCCTCAATAATATAAGAATGTAGTATGTATAACCCAAAATAGAGCATATTCAAAAGTCAACACCTTAACCATAAATTTCAAACTAATTTGTCCATTTGCTAACATCAATTAATATCATTTACATAGGCTGTAATAGAAATAGTATTTAGGATCTATATATTTTTACATTTTGCTACACATTTCACTATCATTGTACACTATTTATTTCTACTATCACCATAAAAGTATTAAAAAAAATACATATTGACACTACATATAGTCCATATATCACCATACAATATTCAACTTCATGCACACTTACTGCTATATATATATATATATATATATATATATATATATATATATATATATTTCCCCTTACACCCTCTATATGTTATTTCAAAAAATAGTTTGGTTATTCAATTAGCATCACCCTTCCCAAATGATATATATAAATATATATATATATTTATATATATCATTTGGGAAGGGTGATGCTAATTGAATAACCAAACTATTTTTTGAAATAACATATAGAGGGTGTAAGGGGAAATAGACACCCTACACAATATATTCTACTCCAAAACATATAGTTTACCCTGCAATAAGGGAACACCTTAATTGGTGCATTCACTTTACAAATCATAAGTAATTTAGATGACAAATTAAATCTATATACTTAGCTGGCATATGTCTAAGCAAATTTTCATCAATATAGTATTTATACATGCCAAAATAATATGTCTAGTTTTTAGTCATATACCCCAAATCCTTTTAACACCATAAACCTTCTTTTTGTATAAAAAACATAGACTCTGTACTATATAAATTGATAGCATTATAGCGATTAAAAGTGTAATTTAAAAATAGTATCTTAACATCTTATGGCATTAACCTAATGTCATCAATTTGATTTATATAAAATAATACATAATTTTACGAATCCACACCCTACCCAGGTGTTAATGGAATTTGTGTATATCTATATTTTATTCATTCCTACGTAAATTTAATCATTACTCATGTATAAGAATATTCAACCATTCCCAAAAACACACATACAATGGATTCTCATTACATATTATCAAATTGGATTCTCATTATAAATTTAATCATTACATAATTGTGACTACACCTACATGGCATTATCCATCTTTTTTCCTAAAGTCATTCTCCTTGCTTCTTCTCGAGGATTCTCTCCAAAGTTGTTCCCTTCTTGCCTAAACTATCCAAAATTCTTCTATAATTATTTCTCTTAAATAAAAAATAAATGCTAATTTCTTTTCCAAATTTTTGTTTTTGGCTTTCCTTTATTTTTTACCTTTTTAGTTTTGCTAATTTTAAGACATTTAATTCTTTTTTTTGTTTTTCTAGATTTTTAATTTGTTTCTTTTTTTCTAATATCAATAGTTTTTATTTTTTATAAAAAAATAATTATTTTTATATATTTTAATATGAAATTCTAATTTTAAATTAAATTAATTTAACATTTAATTACACTTTATCAATTTATTAATAAAATCATAAATAGCCTTATTTAATTTTACCTTTATTGAATATGCTTTTATGTGTATTAATGGCATATCATGTTAAGCACACAAGGAATTTATTTCTATAATTTACCTGCTTAGACAATCATAGAAAATAAAAATTTAAACAAAACTAAAAGTAACCATTTTAAAATTTATTTTATACCATGATTAACTATTGTATTGAATGCAAGGTTTTGCTAGCTCTATATCGACCTGTGGTGTCTCCATCTATATCATCCTCTTCAATGATGCTCTCTCTGGTATGCTTGAGGGATGAATTATCTTATATCCACAACACAACATGTAGGTAATTGGATCATATCATATGATAATCATAAAATAATAATATACAATTGAAATAATACATTAATATGCTTAAATTATAAATGCATATATAAATCAATTTATAATAAACAATCATATATTATCATCTAAATAAAAAATATTCTACTATTCTATAATAACATAAATCTCAAACTTAATTCAAAATATAACCAAGTCTAAATTTGTTAATTATAGCTATCTATAGATAACCTAACAAGTTTCTCAGGTGAATAATTGAGACATAACGTTCTTCCCCCTAAAGATAGTCATTCTCTCAGATAAATTTTATTTACAGATAAGTTCTAAATAAAAAAAAATCTTAACAAAGCAACAATGTGATATATAATATCAAACTAAGCAAATAATTAAGAAATTACTTGTAAAATTACCATAATTCCTTAAAATTAATTTATTCCTCAGTATTGGTCCTAAAAGACCATATTCAATGGCATCCCTAAAATAATCAAACATGATTAAGAGTATTATTTACTCTGAGTAATTCTATCATTAGCACCTTAGGGTCTATAATCATCAAGACAAGCCTATATACTATAGGACTGGCCACTTGTATTACCTTGAAGGGTCCCATATATCTTAATAAAAGTTTTATTGACTTCCTAAGAGCACACAAAATCATCATCCAAGCCAAAATAAATGAGCAAGGAAAGTTCCATAAAAACCTCCATCCCTCAACACGTATCACTAACTTATAGAGTGTTTTTCTCAATCTATAGAAAAGTATTTAAAGAATCTAGAAAAAATAATGTGTATAATTTAAAACTATCGCTAATCCACGTAGCTTCAGATAAGTATAACATGTCAATATTGTCACTACTCCACGTAAATCTTAACAAGTATGATGATGAATAAGAACTAAAATATTTCATTTCTAATGTATATAAAAATTATAGAATATATATTCATAGTGTACATGTGTATAGCTATAATACTAAATTTGATAAATTTTGCTTGTCAAATTCTAGATAAACAAAACAACATCTCCTTACTTGCTTAATGAGAACACAACAAGTTAAAGGTTTATTCCAACCCCTAGATTGACAAAATGTTATGCACCTTCTATACCCTACTTGCTTCTGACAAAATATATAAAAATATCTCTTCAAAACAATGTGCATTAGGCAAAATAGATCAATATAAATCTATTCAAAGGTAAATAATAACATAGTAACTCTAATCATCTTATATAAAATTTAATATATATCAAGGTTTTACACCTTATGTTTTCTAAAACCATAAGTTAGATAAAGTGAAAGCTATCATCTTAAGAACCCCTACTTACCCTCACAAGGTAAATAGAAAACACCACAACTCAATGTTGCCCAAATACTACCTACTTACTAAATCTTGTAATTATGGTATCTCAATCTATTTTCACAACCAGAAGAGAGATATGTTAACCATAAAGATGTGTCCATCCATCCAATCTTAAAACTTCTCTCTCACCAAGATTAGAAAATATTCTCCATAAATTTCAAGGGAGTACAGTCAAACAAAATTTAGAAATGATTCCCATTTAAGATAATACTAAATCAACATCATGTATATAAGATTCCTCTCGGCAACATTATAATAATGTAAAAAGAGAATAAGATAATAAAAACTCTCCTCTATGATAACTAAAAGAGATGACACTTCTTCCTAAACCACATATCTTAAGATTACAAATTCAATAAACAAACTCCTAATACAATGGAATTATCAAGAAACACCACAACACTCTACTGAGAAGATTTTCACTACCCTAAGTGGTACTAAAAAAATGGTCTATGAGATTTTCCACTTATAGGATTTATGAATATAGACACAATACTAAATCACATACATTTTAAAATTGAAGTAACCCAAGCTTATTAAACACTCACAAAGCTCAAATAAAAATATTACTTGATAATCAATAAGGACATAATCATACTCGAGGTGTTTGATTTTTTTAAGTGATCAAACTATGGTAGAAAGCTTTTGTTCAAAAATCATGAACTATGATATCTACCCATCTACCCAAGAATTAAATATAACAATTACCATTGGAACACTTGATAAAATAATCTTATAAACAACTCAAAAGTGTGCAAGTGCTCTTAAGAATACATACTAAATGGTCCATAGATTTTATGAATGTCACAAAAATCCAATCATGGTGTAACATGGTTCCTTACTGAGACACCACAAGTCCAAATTCTATTGTAAAACTTCATGTCACTAGGTTCACAAGACACAAAAATGGTAATGGAATAATTGGGTCTTAGATTTTGAGCCACAAATCTAATACTACATGTAACAATACCATTGGATTAGACATAGAAATACATGATTTTTTTTAATTTAATATATATAACAAATATAGATTACACTATGAGAGTCTATAAATAAAATAAAAAAAACATGATGATAATAAAAATAAACATAATACATCACATAATATAGATCTTTAATATCATGAGTATATGTTACAATATGAATACATAAAGTAATTACATTAACTTAGTTACAACTGAAACAAGTCTACAACCACCACTATTTATTTACAGTGTTAAGTAATTACAACTTTTCATGACAATAGTCAATGATAAATACAATATAATACAAACTACATATAGATACATGGCTCCTTGGAGTATGATTTCCTTGATGTCTCCAATATCTATTGTAATCTCAAGCGTTATCTCAATAGTAATACTATTATGGGGAGGAAAAGCATCATCTGAGAGCTTTTTCACATCAACTACAAATCAAAAATTTCCCATAAGAGAATGGCCCTCCCTTCATGGATGAGTAGATAGTGACGATGCAAGAATGTAGAGAGAATAACAAGTACCCATATGCAGTATGATTCTAAACTAAATATGTAGAGTATCATAGAAATCCATTCCATTTTAACATATCACAAAAATATGTGAACCATACTCATGAAATGATAAAATTTTAATAAACATACTTTGGCCTAAATTTTTACAAATAATACATAATAATGATTTAGATCAATCAAATTCATATAAACCATTTGATCGGACTTTATTTATCTATCATTGTAAGACTAGTAAGCTAGTGAAGTCCATCTCACTCTTTACTCTGAATCAGTAATGCAAATTGGTCAAATATAACTCAAACACAAGATTCATTTAATTTACATCTTATTCACATATAAAATCAAACCAAATGTTAAACATAAGAGTAACTAAATCATATATTTATTCTGTCAAATGTATGAATGAATCTTACATTATTTATATCCCATACTACAAATAATGACTATAGTCTATACTACCCGGGTAAAATATACATAACTATAGATTTCAATAACCACAATTTATTTTAAAACATACTACACCTATGATAACTCATATGACCATAGTCTAGTATTCTAAGATATAACTACCAATTTTTCATATATAATTATATAAAATAATCTTAAATACATAGAAACATAAGTGTTATACAAAATACTCTATATAACAAAGCAAGTCATCATTTCCACAAAACTCAATAACATACCAACATAGCTTTTAACTTTTAAAGTTTGCATTCACATATGTACAAGTCTTACCAACTGTACAACACAAACTATCCATAGTAATAACCTACATGTATATAATAAAACAATCAATGTAGATATAAGTTTAGGCATAATAATTATAGTACATACCATTTGGGTACAACATATTTTTATAGTATAGTACCCTATGATACCCTATACTATCATAGGTTCTCAACTACATAATAACACGTAAAACAAACTTATGACTTTTGGGACTTAATTGATCCATGCAAATAATAAAAAGAAAAAATAAAAAATTACATCACTTAAATATACCTTAAATTAAAATGCATACGAGCATACCAAAGTACCACAACATATAAACATGTATCACAATGCACTATTATGCATTCAGTATAACTAAATATTTATACATAATAACACATTTATAGTATGTAATGCACATATGTATTTCATACTTAATACATATGATTAAGGATAATTTATATTATTAGTAGTGATTCAGATAATTCATAACCCATTATGATTGTTTACTTTAATGACTTGTTGCTTTTATGAGACTACTTAAAAGGTTATAGTTCCTAATTTCTATGCAGCTTAATGATTTATTCAAATCATCTAATAAACTATATGTATAATCCCTATAAACTAGTAATTGCACATCCTTGTGTGAATCACATGTAGGCACTCTAATGCTATGTTATTTCTAAACCACAGGTTAGTATTCTAATCATAATGTTTATAAATACATAAAACATACTTTGCATATAATGGTTAGGAAAACTAGAACTTCATTTTTCCGAAACAAAAGTAATCTAATTTTATAATCAATTTATATTTTAAGGGTTTACAAGTAATTATTCGCTATCTTTAATCACTCCCTTGAATTATTCTTTAATATTTGTAATGAGAATATTAACTAAATAAATCTTCCCCCTAGTTCTAATTATTAAAGTAGTCGTTACTTAGTACAATGTAACATTTCGTTTGTCAGGTTTTCTTATATCAAAGAATCTAAAAAATTCATTAATTTTAACCCATAAAAAGAGGTAGTTACATTTTATCCATTTAATTCTATTTACACATTTTTATGGTCATCTATACAATAATGACTAAGAATATGGTTTCATTTTACCACTCTCAACAATAGATATCAATTCCAAGATTTATGTCCACCAAACAATAAAACTCTAATGTTACTAAGCTAAAATGAAAATTGATTACAAGACTTGAAAATTTATAACAAAACCTAGATTTAATTCCTTATATAAATCAATATTATGAATTTCATCTAATTCCCACTTCAAAAGATGGTTAATTATAAATTTCTCTCTAACAACATTTCAATTGGCAAAGTTTGATACCCATATATGAGGTATATATTAACTTGATATTTTTTGACTACATTTCAAGGGTTATACCACATGATTAAGTAATAATTTTGATCTATTTATGATTATAATAGTTTATAATCTTCTTACTTATTTCAAACATCTCTTTTAAGATTAAATGCATAAATTCTCGATGCCACTCAAATATACTCTTTAAAGTTAAGTATATATTCTCCTAAGTATTGAAATAATCTTAAACAAAGCCTACTATTTAGCATTGTTTAAATAATAAAAATTTTGGTTAATTATTGAGCATATAAAGGATAATAAAAATTTAATTATATATTTTATTTTGAAATTGATTATTTTGGTTGAAATGAGGTGACACCTCATTTCAATAATAGCCATCCTTTAGTATGTATATACTAATTATAGAAGACCAGTTATACATACATTTGGATTTCATAATTTATATAATATAAAATAATATTGTTTTATTATATTTATAGAATATTGTATAATAAATTTCAAAAGAGTCAATGCCAGATAGCATAAATCCTATTCTTAAATCATATAATATCATTTGTAGAAGGGTGATACCTCAATGTATTGAATTTTGTTCTAAAGTAAAACATACTGACTAACTTAAATTTGATCTAAGAAACCAGACAAACCTATGGTAAGTGGTGCCTTAGAAATATAATAATGTCATATGTATAACTCAAAACTAAGCATATAAAATCTTACACCTTAACCATAAATTTTAGACTAGTTTATCCCTTTGCTAACTTCAATTGATATCACTAATCGAAGCCATGATAGAAATAGTATTTAGGATCTATATTTTTTAAAAAATTTCTTGCACATTACACTATCACCATACACTATTTATTTATGCTCTCACCATAAAATTATAATACAAAATACATATTGATGCTACATATAATACATATATCATCATATGACATTTAATTTCATGCACACTTACTACTAGAAATAAATATGTATATATATATGGTTATTATCTTGTTTGGGAAGGGTGATGCCAATTGAATAACCAAATTATCTTTTAAAAGAACATATATAGGGTTTAGGTGAAAACCAATGCCCTACACTATATATTTTACTCCAAAACATACAATCTACCCTGAAATAAGGCAACACCTTAATTGGTGCATTCACCTTTCAAATCCTAAGTAATTTAGATGCCAAACTAAATCTATATACCTAGTTGGCATATGTCTAAGTAACTTTTCATCTATATATATATATATATATATATATATATATATATATACCCCAAATCGTTTTAACACCATACATCATATTTCTATATAAAAGACATAGACTCTATACTATATAAATTTGCATCCCTATGGTGATTAAAAGCCTAATTGAACATGAGTATCTTAATGTCCTACATCATAAACCTAGGTTGCTGATTTGATTTAAATAAAATAATATACAATTTTACAAATCTACGGCCTACACAAGTTTATATATATATATATATATATATATATATATATATATATATATATATATATATATATATATATATTTCATTTCCTACACAAATTTAATCATGACTCTTATATTCAAAAATTCAATTATTCCCAAAAATAAACATACAATGGATTGAAAATTGAATTACAACACCTACCTTTCAATTTCCATCTTCTTTTCTGAAATCATGCTCCTTGTTTCTTCTTTGGCCTTCTCTCGAAAGCTGCTCCCTTCTTTCCTAAACTATCCAAAATTCTTCCATAATTTTTTTCTCTTTAATAGAAAATATATGCTAATTTCTTTTCCAAATTTTTGGTTTTTCCTTTCTTGTTGTTTTTATCTTTTTGGTTTTGCTAATTTTAAGACATCTAATTCTTTTTTTGTTTTTCTAGATTTTTAATTTATTTCTCACATTTTTTCTTACTTCAATGTTTTTAATTCATTTTTTTAAAAATAATTCTTTTTTTATATTTTAACATAAAAATTCAATATCATATTAAATTAATTTAAAATTTACTTACACTTCAGCAATTTAATGATAAAATCATAAATAACCCATATTTAATTTTAGCTTTATTAAAATTTTCTCTATGTTTATTAATGATATATCATGATAAGCCCACAAATAATTTTATTTCTATAATTTACCTACTCATACAATCACAAAAATAACAATTTAAACAAACAACAAAAACAACTATTTTAAAACATATTTTCTACCATGAATAATTATTGTGGTGAGTGTAGAGTTTTGCTAGCTCTCTATTGATGTGTGATGTCTCCATCTACATCATCCACTCCAATGATTCTCTCCCTCTGGTACACTCTAAGGATAAATTCTCTTACATCTAATTCATAACATGTAAATAATTAGTTTATATCACATGATAATCATAAGATAATAATATATAACTAAAATAATACAGTAATATACTTAAATTGTAAACACATACATAAACCAATTCAAAATATGAAATCATGTATTATCATCTAACTAAAAAACATTATACTATCCCATAATAGCATAAATCTCAAGCTTAGTCTTAAATATAACCAAATTTGAATTTTTTAAATGTAGATATCCATAGATAACCTACCAAATTTGTCTAGCAAGGAATCAAGATATAAAAAAAAGGTAATGGTCTAAAAAGACTACAAACAAAGGGCATCATAAATTTCCACATAATTGAAGGGGCATGACTTAGTTAAATGTCTAGAAAAGCAATCATGACATATTCAAATGTCCATACAATAAGTAATGACATGTTCAAATTCAAAGAAAACATACATGGGCATGGGGACCATAAATAAAGGAGCATATTCAAATGCTTCAATAAAAAAGGAAATATTAAGGTAAGACATTCAAAGAATTACATATAAGAAAACATAAGAAACCAACATAGACATATCATAGTAGCCCTTGGAAAAAATATGTTAGAAAAAAATATGAAGTGAATAACATATCAAGTACCATGTGAAAGATATAATTATAGATAAAAGCATGTGTGTGCGTGTGTGTGTGTGTGTGTGTGTGTGTGTGTGTCTATATATATATATATATATATATATATATATATATATATATATATATATATATATATATATATATATATATATATATATATATATATGCTCAAAACATGATAATATACAGTTACTATAGAATGATATAACCTAGAAGTATCATGATCATAAAATATAGATGCCCTTAATGTCCATATGACATGAGTAGAGGAAAGGCCCAACATCTAAAATAGATGTTGGTGTGAAAAGGGTTCTCACCTAAATGGGTTTTACCTTTGGATCCCTTTCACACTTATTCATTTAAGCTTACTTAGGCTCCTAATTATTTTCACATGTGATAAGCTCCTAATCACATATGCACATGTTCTTAATACATGGTGGGTCCTTGTCACGCCTCAGTGGGGGACAATGGCCAACCCACTTAGTCCTCAGTGGGGGATAATGACCAACCCACTCACCTAGTGGTAGGGCCACCTATTTGTTCCCCACTCTCCTCTTACTACTATATATGATGTAGTTATGTTGTGAATTCATAATCAAGTGACAGAGGGAGATAAAGTTCTAAGTACTTAGCATTGTATAATTTGTTTATGAGTAATATATTATTTTATTAGCATTGTATGAAATGCATCAAAGGATTCTATTATGGTAATGAGCTCCTAGATAGATCTTAGATGAGATTTTAAAACTCTTTCATGGTATCAGAGCAGTCTCCTTGAGCCATTATGTCTATAATTTTCCCACAATCTAGATTTTCATCCTCATTTTATTTCCTAAATGACATTTACATTTGAGCATGAGGTGTCAATGTAGTTATCACTATATAGTTGGTGCAAGAATAAAATAACATTTTACTTAGCATGATGAATACGGATTACTTCTCTATTCTTGTTGTCAACATGTTTGACCTATTCTAGCATGAAGTAGAAGTTCATGCATAGTGGAGGAAACCATCTATATTTGTTACACAGTTGTCACCACTAAATCAGATAATTAGCATCATGACTATGGTCTTTGGTCATCTAATGGCCTCTAATGCTATAAAATGGCATTGTATGCAATAAAATTCTATGCTCAAGAAAACCATTATTGGTGTTGACTTCCTCTACTCACAAACTTTTGGTAAACACCTACAAGTCTACCACACTACCCTCCATCCACATGGACTGTGATCAATTCTCTATCTACTCTGCACCTATCAAAAGCCTATTGTTCTATCCAAGAAAACCACCATGTCATATTTAGAGATATTTGATTTATTTTCAGTTGTTCCCTTTACTATTTAGTCATATGTTGATGTCATGCTAGTTGGATGGATTTAAAATATAAATAGATCCTTCCTTATCTTCAGCTAAATATCAGAGGGTCGAATCTATTAAACATTATCCTCTCAATGTTGTCTTAAACTACCTAAATAGTTTTAATGCATTAAACATCCAAGGGACAATGGCCTGTGGGTTCAGGTATGCTCACCCATGTGGGAACAACATGTTTTATCTTCCTTGCCACTAGTCCTCTAGTCAACATCTTTTCATAGATGATAAAGTGAGTATAAAGAGGTTATTATTTCCATGAATAGAGGAAACAAGAATCATTAATCTCTCCAAAATTTTATTAATATTCACCATCTACGGCCTCCTCTTAACCCTTCCTCAAGTGTTGGTTAATAAGAAATGTCTGGTGAAGTTTTAAATAAGTACATACCAGAATGAGGTATGGTGCAATGTGATAGAAATTGATGTATGCCATGTGATTTTTTTAAGAATATGGTAGTTTTATTTCAAGATAATAAAATATTTTAAATTAAATACTTATTACTTAGATAAGGATAAGAGGAATTATACCTTGAGCCCCTTAAAATATGAAGAAGAGAGAGCACAATAGTGTTTTCCCAAGAGTGTTGATGGTATCGGTCAAGGAGTTACTAAGAGAAGAAGAGTGGGAGGAGGCATGTTATGCACTCATGAAAAATATGGTGTAGGATGCAATGAAAAGATGAAGGAGACTCTTTCGTGTAAAGTAAAGGACTTTCTAGATGAGTTCACTGACATTTTATTGAGTGACTTGCTATAAAAACTACCACTAGTGAGAAGTATTAGTCATCATATAGATCTGATCCAAAGATAAAATTTACCAAAAAAGTTTGTGTATAGGATGATGTTTATGGGAAACGAATAAGTACAAATAAAACTACATCAATTATTGAATAAAGGGTTGATAAGGGAAAGCTTAAGCCCATGCGTAGTACCCACAATGTTGGCAACAAATAAAGGTGGATAGTTGTGCATGTGTATCAATGCTAGAGACATTAAAAAAATTATTATTAAGTACATTTTTCCATTTCCAATCATGGACAACATGATGGATTTCTTGAGTGGTACAAGATACATTAGTAAGATCAACATAAAGAGCATATATCGTCATATCAAAATCCACAAAGAGATGAATGGAAAATAATGTTCTATAAGAAGGAAAGGCTATATAATTAGTTATTTATGCCATTTAGGCTAACTAATATACTGACAACATTCATGATATTTATGATTAAGGTGTTGAAACCATTCTTATAAAAGTATGTTATTATTTACTTGGATGATATTCTCGTGTTTAGCAGCATAAAATAAGAGTTCCCATAAAAACTTATTTGATTTGATTATTTTTTAATTTAGTTTTTATTATAAAGTACTTACTCCCAAAATCATTTACAATAATTATCTCCATCCCACACAAATATATTCCAAATCATCTTATTTTTCCTAGTCATAATGGGTTGGGTTTTTTTGTCTCTATTTTGTCCTATAACTTACCAAATCTAAAGAAATATTTATATTAGTTGGTGGCTAGACCACATCACCATATTGATGTGTATTACTCAAATCACACATATTTAGGCCCCAATATGAACTAAATAGGTCCTATCCCACATGAATGTGTCCTAAATAATACACATTTTTCAAAAATGGAAGTTGATTTATTGTGTTGATTTTAGCCTATAATAGTCCTAATTACATGCAATATCAACATGAAGGGGTGGTTTAGTGTGATCAGGGCACCAAATTAACATAAATTATGCAAATCACACCTATTTGTGGATGAATATTTCCTTAATTAACTTGGTTACATACGAATGTTCCCTAAACAACATAAATGAGTGGTTATGTGTGTACAAGTTTTGTTTTGTTTATTTTCATTTATAGTAGAAATACTCCTATGAAATTTTAGTTAATTTGGATATATGCCACTTAAATATGCCCCAAAACATCCAATTTTTCTTTATTCATAAGTGGATGGGGTTTTGTTGTATCGATGTTTTCCTATAAAGGACCTCGTAGTATGCAATATTAATAGAAATAGGTAATTAGGCATGTAAGAATCACCAAATATACGTTCATTGCACTAGTGACACATATTTTTACCCCAATTAAAATTAAATTTGTTTGATCATGTACGTATGTCATTTAAATTATACAGATTTCCCAAATTACAATTTACATTTTATTTCTAATGTTCATTTTAACATATAATGGAACTAATTTTATAAAATATATAAATGGGTGGATTTACATTTGTAATTCATAAAATCAACCTAATTTATGCCATTAATACTAGTCTCAACATGAATTTGACCAGAATTAACTTGAATATGTATTAATTTTCCCCAAAATCAACATAAACAAGAAGTTGGATCTATCTAGGATTTTGTTGTGTTGATTTTTTCTTATAAGGGAGCTAAAACCACATAAGTTTTTCAAAAAAATTCCAAATCCCTCATGAATGTGCCCCAATAATATTATTATTCCTATGTCACAACTAATTCAGATTTGTTTTGTTGATTTTTCCTTATAATGGAGCTAAAATTACATAATTTTTTCAAAATTTGTCCCAATTCCACACAAATATGCCCCAAATCATATGATTATTCCTATGTCATAATTGATTTAATTTTGATGTGTCAATTTTTTCTTATAAGGGAGATAAAACCACATAAATGTTTAAATTTTTATCTAAATCCCACGTAAATATGACCTAATTCATATGATTATTCCCACGTCAGAACTGATTAATTTTTTTTGTGTCAATTTCTTTGTACAATATATTTAGTTGCATGTAATATCAATTGAAAGGGGTGGTTTGACATGTAAATATCACCAAATCAATCTGCATTACTCCAATTCCACCTATTTGTTTCTTTGTTTAAACTACTTATCACAATCCTAAATGAATGTGCACAAAATCATCTAAATTTGCACAAACTATAAGTTAATGTGTTTTTGTTTTTGTTTTTTTGAAAATTTTGACCTACAACAAACCTAATCCCCAAAATATCAGCATGGAATTGTTGGATGTGTGAAACTCCCCAAATTGACTTACATTTCCTTAATCAAACCTTTTTAGGTCTGAATTTTACATGAATACCCTCTGAGTTGTATATAGTTAACACAATTACAAGTGATTACTCGGGGGTTTTTATGCCTATTTTGTCTTATTAAGGATATAAACATAAACAATTTATGAGTTGCATTTAAATTAGTTTTTTGTTGATGATAAGCATTTTGAGAAAGTTACTTGCAACTTCATCCTTTTTGTGGTATAAAATAGAGGAAAAAACTCCCTCAAAACTTAAGGTTAATATGTTCGCGATTGATTTTTCATGATTATAATATGAAAATGAAAAAAAAGTATCTCTTCCTTCTTTGACAATAAGAGTAGTGAAAGGGGGCAGGTGTAGATTAGTGTAAATACTTCTTAAATCACAATCAAAAGGGACCCAAGGCTTCAATGGCATACACCAATCTGAATTGAATTATTGTGCTTCTTGTAAATTATTTAAATAAAAATAGAGAATTTATAATTCTATATATCAATAAGACAATTTAATATATTAAAAAATTCCTTCTATATTATAAGAGCTTGAACTCTTTTTCACAAAATAATTATTATAAACTTCCAAATAAAATCTAAAAGAGAGAACTTTGGTTTTTTAAGAAGACATAAACTTATGTCGAAGCCTTCTTTGCTCTTCTATTTATTTTCATTATCCAGCCTTCTATAATTATTTATACATGTTTATTTTTGTCCTTCATGAAAGGCTAAAAAATACAAAATAAATATTACTAACATAAATTAATAACTACACATGATTTAAACATATCTTAGCAAATTTATGTTTGAATACAATAGCTAACCATTCAAAAACACAATGATTATATTGTAAAGTCAACAACGGTTATTCTAGAATTCTCTCACCATATCCAAAAACCTCTCTTAGGCTGTGATAAAGGGTTTAAAGCAAGAGCTTATTCCCATCTACACAAAGCTCATCAAAGAATTCATGTTATTTGACAGATGGTTTTCAGCATTGACCCAACTAATTCACCCCAACCGATTGACTGCTCTAATATTTTCATTTCAACCATTTTCATTATTTCAGATAACTTCATTCTTTATATTCTTTCTTAATTGAATCAAGGATATTAATCATGTACACAACCACATGCTTGTCATCAAAATTTGCATCTATGCTATGCATTGTTATTTTGTTTACTCCACTGTTGCTTTGTGTGGGGACAAAAATGGCCTTGAGGATCCCAATGTAATGGATTCCTCACAAATAATGTTTACATACAACTATCCTTTGGATACATTATTTTGATAATGTTTAAGAAGAAGCTTCTCTTGTTTGAGATGGGCAATTTATGATGATGAAAAAACTAAAATGATTTTGGGATCACCCGATCAAGAAATAAATTGTTCTCAAAATGTTTGTGTAATTTTCCTTCTAAGCATATGTATCATTTTAAATGTAAAAGGGTTGTGGGGATATTAAGCAATTACCATTCAAGAATATGTATCATTATAAATGTATTGTGAGACTCATCGAAAGTTGAAACCATCGATCGCTATGTTGTAAGGATATGACTATAGGAAGATTAATCAAATTGACATGTAATGAACAAGTATTATTTTTTATTGCCTTTTCAAACTATCAAAATCTATAAATTAATAGTGTATCCACCTTTTTTTTCTTTTTCTTTTTTGTTTTTTCTCCTTCTAAAAGACAATAAATTCATATATGCTACTAAATTTTAAATGATAGTATGTTTTTAATAACCATGCTCTCACAATATTGAATATCCTTTAGGATCCTTTTAGGATTGATTGGCACCTTAGGCTTGACCTTTGCATCAACCGTTTGATCAAAAATATGAATTAATAACAGGCATTCCTGACTTGAGGTCACATCTAAAGTATGTTCTACCATAGCAAATAGTACACTTGGGATTGTAGACTGATCATGACTCACCTTTACTATCTTTGGTTTCCACATATTCATTTGCCTTCTCTCTTACCTCTTTTTTTGACTTGATGTCTTTCTAACTCTATTAAGACATAATTTTTCAATGTGTCCCACATTATGAATATTATAGCAAAAAAATTATTCATACTTTTTGACTAATGATTCCTTTCATAATCCCATACATATTCATTTTTAGATGGTCTTATACACAATTTTGCTCTATGACCAAAATGATTGCGTGTAAAATAGTAACCATTGAATGAGTTATCATACCTCATAGCATTAAGCTATCTGATTAGTATCTTCATGTTGACTTTCTTGCCTTCATTAGCCTTCTCCTCGACTTAAGTTGCCTCCATTTGGTCTTCTTTGAAACCAAGACCTATCTTATCACTTGCAGGGTTCTAAATGCTCAAGAGTTATCTAAAGCATCAGTACTCTTTTCAAAATCTATAAAGGTCTTAAACTTTCTAGATGCTTAACCCAATTCAGATTTCAAAGATTTCATTTCAGTTCCATATGTGGTGCATTCTTCCTCTTTAGCCTTTAGGCTTATTATCATAATCATCATCTGGGTTTATACTTGCTAGATGATCTCATCATGCTCTTTAAATGTTTTCCTTATTCTCTTTTCAAACAAATCAATCTAATCTTCATAGTCCTTAACTAATGATCTTAGTTTATGATTCTTCCTTCTTTGAAACTTCAACTCCTTTAGATCACTCAATAGTTTTACCTCAAGGTTCACTTCAACCTCTTCTTCATCATCTATTTCTATTTCTAAAACCATGAATAAGGTTTAATTGGTGTCATGTTGATGTTCATTACTATCATCATCACTATTAGATATAATTGTGTCACTTACATTAGATGAGTTATTATCTTATTTGGTATATAAAATTATCTTTTTCTTGAATGATCCTTTCCTACCTTCATACTTCCTAAAATCTTTCTTATTTTTATCAGGCCTATAGACCTCATTATCATCTCCATGATGTTCATCACGTTATTTGTCATACTCAGTATTATCTTTATTAGGATACTTAGATGCAAAGTGACCAATCTTACCATAGTTGAAACATTTGAAAGGTAACTTACCCTTGTACTTACACAATCCAAACCTCAATTTACTTATAATTATTCTTAGATTTAAATTTTGCTTCCTTATTAGGAGGTCTTCCTTCATTTGTTCTCATCTCATAGGTAGTCAAGATGCCATGAAGCTCATCCAATTTAAGTTTCTCCAAATTTTACATCTCTCTTAATTTAGGCACCTTAGAATCAAACTTAGGAGTTAGTAATCTCAATACCTTTTAAACAAATGTAGACTCGTTCACTTTTTTTCCTAATCCCCTAATGACATTGACCACTTCATCAACCCTTAATATGTAGGATTTAATTCTCTCATCTTACTTCATACTCAGACTTTCAAACTACCTTCTATGACTTTGTAGTTTATTCATATTCATATTGGCGTCTCCTTCATATATAGTCTTCAACTTGTCCCATATCACCTTGGCTAACTCAAAGTACATGACCTTCACAAACTCTACCTCTGATAGGCCATGTAGAATGGCATTATTTTATTTGGAATTTCTATCACTTTCCTTCTTGCATATTGCATCAATTGGTGGTGTAGGAGGTGGAGTGATTCCATCCACAACTGACTATCATATGCCATGGCCTATTAACATTATATATTTCCTCATTATAATATTCCAAAATTCATAATTAGTCCCATTGAATAATAGAACGTTACTTGTAGATAAACCTCCTTCAACTTGACTACTAACCATCCTTACTTCTAGGATATCATTTAGGATGTCAGGCATGATTCAAATGACCATGATCTAATACCAATTATTGAAATCAAAATCAATAAGAGTGGTGTGAATCAATTTCTTCAAAATATTCATTCAATTTCACTTAAACAAACATGAACCATAAATACAAAAATGAACATCTAGCAAAGCATATACAACCATACAAGATCATGAAACATATTACATATATGGGAAGGCCTAAAGGGGAAGAAAATGTTGGGGATCAACCAACAAACTTGATTACTATGTGAAAGCAATAAAACACGGAATTGAACCAGAATGATAAGTAACTAGAATCAGAAAATAGCAAACAATAAGAGATACAAGAAACCACCTTGAAGACATGTATTAAACTTTTTACAGAAGGAATACAATTGAAGAAAATTCTTTTCTTCCACACCTCTCTCAGATGTACAGATCTCTTTCCCTCAAGAGCTCTCTCTCTCAATTACAATCAACTCCAACACTTGGATTGATACACATATACAATTCTTGTACTATTACTCTACACTTACCATAAGCTATGAAGATCTATCCCTATTATATAATTTTAGGGATCATGAGCATACAATCACAACCGTTAGATGCACCTCCTAATCAAGGGCTCAAAACAGTCTTACTTAATATAGAGATGCAGACTTAAGACTAACACTTAATCCTATCATGCAAACATTCTGTTCTGTCCACGAAAATAGCATTCTAGACACACAGGTGACTGACATTGATCCCTGCCTGTCTGCCTTTAACCAACATCGGCCGATCCATGACTGACATTGGCATCTCATAGTTGACTCCTGACCGACATCGGTAGCTCATGACCGATGCCGGTGACTATGAAATTCTTGCAACCTGCAACTTGCTCATTTGGTGAAGCTTTTAGCTCCACACCTTAACAATCTCCCACTTGGAGATAAATAGCTGCACTAGTACCTATACAACAACATCTTCTAGCTCCTCCATCTTCAACCTCAATCATGAAGACCAACAAAATTTGAATGAAGATTAAACTTCTCCTTTATTACCGGCTTAGTTAACATATCAGTAGGGTTCTTATCTGTATGGATCTTCTCCAGCTTTAGCTCACCATCCTCCAATACCTGTCTAATGAAGTGGTACCTTAGTTGTATATGTTTGGTTCTTAAATGAAAGGCTAAATTCTTAGCCAAATGAATTGCACTTTGACTATCACTGTATAATCTGCAACTCTCTTTCTCCTTTCCTAGCTCTTCCAAGAACTATGTCATCCATATCATCTCTTTGCTAGCCTCTGTGACTGCAATATATTCTGCCTCTGTAGTAAACAAGGCAACAACCTTCTACAACTTTGAAATCCAGCTAACCATCGTTCCACCAACAGTGAAATCATATCATGTGGTGCTCCTCCTTCCATCTAAATCACCTGCCATATCTGAATCTACATAACCATGTAGATAAATGTTTGACCCACCATAGCACAAATGCCTACATTTGGTCCCTCTCAGATATTTGAGGATCCACTGAACTGCTTTCTAGTGCTCCTTTCCTGGATTGGCCATATACTTACTAACAACTCCCACTACGTGGGCAATATCAGGTCTAGTACATACCATTGCATACATTAAACTCCCAACTGCAGAAGCATATGGAACTCTACTCATATACTCTACCTCATCATGTGAATTAGGACACTATTCTTTACTCAACTTGAAATGTCTAGCCAAAGGTGTGCTTACCAGTTTTGCATCTTGCATATTGAACCATTTCAACACCTTGTTCACATAATCCTCTTGAGACAAAATCAACCTATGATTTTTTCTATCACTCTTAATGCTCATGCCAAGGATTTTCTTTGCTGCTCCCAAATCCTTCATGGTAAATGTGTGAGCTAATTTCACCTTAAGCTCAGAGATATCCTACATGTGTGATCCTGCAACTAGCATATCATCTACATACAACAACATAATAATATATCTACCATTATCCAATATCTTAAAATACACACAATGGTCAGATTGACACCTACTATAGCCATGCTCAGTCATAAACCTATCAAATATTAGATACCATTATCTAGGAGCTTACTTGAGGCCATACAAGCTTTTTTTCAATCTGTACACTAGCTTCTCCTTACCTTTGACCTCAAATCCTTCTGGCTGATCCATATATATTTCTTCATCCAAATCTCCATGAAGAAACGATGTCTTAACATCAAACTGCTCAACATGTAAATCCTCAATAACAACTAAAGACAATACAGTCCGTATAGAAGTCATTTTAACAACAAGAGAAATTTTTTTACCAAAATCAATACCTGGTTTTTGTGTAAATCCTTTCACTACCAACCTAGCCTTATATCTCATCTGTCCATTCTCACTTTCCTTCAATCTGTAGATCCATCTATTCTTTAGTGTCTTTTTTCCCGCTGGCAACTCAACCAAATCCCATGTTTGGTTCTCTTTCAAGGAATCAATTTCTTCATTCATGCCTAGCTCCCACTGATTCTTGGACTCCACTTATATTGCTTCATCAAAACTCTCTAGTTCTCCACCATCAATAAGCAATAAATAGAATAATGAAGTGGAATATCGAATTAGAGGTTTACTTACCCTTTTTGACCTCCTGATGGGCATCTGAGACTCATTCACAACACGCTGTCCACCCAAATTCTCTGACAGTGACCGACCTTGGTCACCTCCAGGCCTGTTACTGGTCGACGTTGGTTTTACATGACCGACATTGATTCCTTCTTGGCCGACGTCGGTCACTATCTGACCGACATCAGTTCCTGTATTACCAACGTCGTTTCCTACCTGACCAACGTTGGTCTCTATGTTTTCCTGTCTATGATAATTCTTTCTCGTGAGCTCATTTTGGACCGTCACCTCGTCTAATTCTCCATTGCTCTACTCAGATTGATTCAGCTTTTTGATCTGATCACTATACATCACTTTTTCATTGAAAACAACATCACGGCTCCTAATTATTTTGTTAGTTCCTAGATTCCAAAACTGGAATCCAAAATCATCAGAGCCATAACCAATAAATGTGCACCTCATAGACTTAGCATCTAGCTTCCTTCTATTTTCCTTATCAATGTGCACAAAAGCTTCACAACCAAAAACTTTGAGAAATAAGAGATCTACCTTTTTACATGTCCATGCCTCTTTTGGAATTCCACCATCCAAAGCTGTAGAGGGTCCTCTGTTAATCAGGTAAACTAAAGTATCCACAGCTTCTGCCCAAAACTCTAAGGGCAAACTAGCATGCAATCTCATACACCTTGCACACTCCATTACTATTCTGTTCATCCTTTCAGCAACTCTATTTTGTTGAGGTGTCAGTGAAACCATCCTTTGCCTGCATATTCCATGCATATAACAATACCAGTTGAACTTGTGGCTGTAAAACTCACCACCATTGTCAGATCTCAGGGACTTTAATCTCCTGCCTGTTTCATTCTCAACCATAGCTTTCCAAATCTTAAAAGTGTCAAAAGCATCATATTTTTTCTTTATACAATAGACCCATACCTTTCTTGTAACATCATCTATGAAAGAGACATAGTACTATGATCCTCCAATAGAAGTAACCTGAGCCGGTCCCCACACGTCTATGTGAACAAGCTCCAATTTGTGCTTCTTCTTTGTTGACCCAATCTTGAGAAAACTTACTCTCTTCTGTTTCCCAAAAATACAGTGCTCACAAAAATCCAAATTTATGCTTTTCAAATCTGAAAGCTTACATTTTGACTTAAGAATAGACATTCCCTTCTCACTCATGTGGCCGAGCCTAGAGTGCCACAACTTTGCATCCACATCTGAAGTAGATAATACAAAAGGAGAATTATCAGTAATACAATTACATAAATAGAGAGTACCTACTCTCTTACCTCTGGCCAATACAAGTGTACCCTTGGTCACCTTCCAAGATTCAGCTGTGAGAGTTACTGTACAACCCTCATCCCCCAACTTTCTTGTAGAAATTAGATTCCTCTTCAAGCTGGAAACATGCATGACATCTCTCAACACCCATGTGTTGCCATTCTGCATTTTTAGCTGCACTTTTCATTTGCCAACAATTTTACAAGGCTCATCATCCCCTAAATAAAGTATTCCAAAATTTCCATGGACATAGTCACTAAAATATTCTCTATTTGGGGTAGCATGAAAAGAGGCACCAGAATCTAAAACCCAAGATTCTATATTATTATGCAAAGAGAATATAAGAGCATCTTGTGCAATACCTACAACTTTTGCTTCTTCTTTACCTTCATGTTGATTGTCCTCTTTAGGTTTTGACCAACAATCTTTGCTTATGTGCCCTATCTTTCCAGAATTCCAGCATTGTGGCTTCTTGCCATTTTTGGATTTGGATCTACCTCTCATCTTTGACTTAGACCTTGGTCTCCCTTTCTTGCTCTTCTCTTTTTGCCTTCCCTTGCTCTCAAAACTTAAAGCATTCCCTAATGTTTCCTCTATGCTTTTCCTACGAATTTCTTCATTCAAGATTACACTAACAACATCATCTACTTTTAAAATATTTGAAGCAAATGCAGTATTACTAACTACCATTACCAAGCTATGCCAGCTTTTAGGCAAAGAACGTAATATTAATAGAGCTTTAATTTCATTATCAAACACTATTTTAACTGAATTTAATTGATTTACAATTCCATGGAAATCATTTAGATGATAAGATACAGATCCACCTTCCTACATTTGCAAATTAAATAACTACTTCATAAGATATACCTTATTTTTAGCTGAGGGTTTTTCATATAAATTTGCTAAATTAGTCATTAACTCTACCGTTGACTTTGCCTGTGATAAATTAGATATCAATGTAGATGCCAGACTCAATCTTATAGATCCAAGAGCCTTTCTATCAAGAACTTCCCATTCTTCATCTTCCATGTCTGTGGGCTTCCTTAAAACTCCACCTAACGTTAAGTATAGATCTTTCTGATATAGATAATCCTCTATCTGCATTCTCCATAATTGGTAATTCTTGCCATTAAACTTCTCCATTCTCAGTTTACTTTCTTTTGCCATTGCTTCTCCCACTCAAACATAAATCCCTATGAGTAACCCATAATCAATACACACTAACCAGATCTGAAACACCTGTTAGTCAACCTGAGCTCTAATACCACTTGTTGGGGATCAACCAACAAACTTGATTACTATGTGAAAGCAATAAAACATGGAATTAAACTAGAATGATGAGTAACTAGAATCAGAAAACAACAAACAATAAGAGATACAAGAAACCACCCTAAAAACTTGTATTAAACTCTTTACAGAAGGAATACAATTGAAGAAACTTCTTTTCTTCCACACCTCTCTCAGATGTACAGATCTCTTTCCCTCAAGAGCTCTCTCTCTCAATTACAATCAACTCTAACACTTGGATTGATACACATATACAATTCTTGTACTGTTACTCTACACTTACCATAAGCTATGAAGATATATCCCTATTATATGACTTTAGGGATCATGAGCATACAATCACAACCATTAGATGCACCTCCTAATTAAGGGCTTAAAATAGTCTTACTTAAAATAGAGATGCAAACTTAAGACTAACACTTAATCCTATCATGTAAACATTTTGTTTTGTCCAGAAAACTAGTATTCTAGACACACAGGTGACCAACATCGGTCCCTGCCTATCTGCCTTTGACTGACATCGGCCGATCCATGACCGATGCTAGAATCTCATAGTCGACTCTTGATCAACGTCGGTAGCTCATGACCGACATCGGTGACTGTGTAATTCCTTTAAGCTACAACTTGCTCATTTGGTGAAGCTTTTAGCTCCACACCTTAACAGAAAACCCACTAATTTATATAAATAGACTACATTCCTATAATAAAAAAACCAATCTTTACTAAAGCACCAAATCCACTTGGAGTACCAACCCCAACTAGTCAAGAACCCACTCAACTAGGACTTAAAAAGTATGAACCTACAAGGACGCACCAACTCAGCCACCTAAAAATTTGAATCACCTTCATAAAAATATTTTTATCACACAATACATTATTATCACCTTATTTATCTCTTCTCACTCTTCTATTTGTCTCAAACTCTCTTCTAGGCTTCTTCGCTCAACTGGGTTTCTTCAAAACAGATTAAGTCATATGACCTTGATATTCATCTATAGTAACCTTTTTATATATTTATGAAATTTCCTATACACCCCTATGATTTTATAAATAACTCATTTATCTCTTCAATGTGTTATTTCATTCACTTCCACTCACTTCTTTTCTAACTTACTAATTAGGCCTATTAGGCCTTCTTCTTATACAATCCTCTAGCTCACACACCTATTTATCAGCCATACATACTTGAATACTTATATTACCCTTAAAATATGTCTTATAACATATTTAATACATAAATAGATCATTAAAATATGTCATACATAACTTAAAATATCAAAACCTCTTTTAGGCCTTAAGGAGACCTAATTCAATTAGGCCTTCATTAGTACATGTTACCCTTTGATCTCCTTGAAAAAAAATAAAAATCCAAACATGAAAGGAAAAATTCATATACCACTAAAATATACTTCCAATAATATCATCTTATGTCTATGAAACTTTCTAACTCTAACCACCACTTGAAGCACAACATTAGTAATGCTCACATTAGGCCTTCACACAAATAGAAAGGTCTGTCTAGAACAATTGAAGATAACATATTATTTATCCATAAAACCATGATAATAAATCACATAAAAATAACCTCCAATACCTCAAAATATTTATCATATGCATTATACACTTCAAATAAAGGCATATATTCTTGAAAGCACCTCTGTAACTCACTCACTCAAAACTACCATTTTTCCTTAAAAGACTAGTCGTGATAACAATGACATTAAACACCTATATGCTAAATTTAAAATAATTATTATGTAATTATATGATCCTATGACATATCTAGACCATATTAAAAAATAAACATCATATAGTCTAGTGGAAACTATTGGTCTTATAGACTAATTTATAGACCTTACTACGCACAGTTCTCACTAAGCCAGGTAAGCCATTTTGGCTTCATAATTTTCACCATTGTACTTGAATTAATTTTTTTATAAAAATAATGAATATATAATAAAATTCCCAAATAACATCTCTATGCACTTTCTTTTATCACTCTATCATGAAAACACATTCCTAATCATATTATCACTGTTGCCTGGGTTTTTCATTATTTGCATGATTTGACAGATCAACGACTAGCTAACATCGATGATAATTTTAGCACACTTTAATGATATAACCTATACATAAAAAATTATGGACATGAAATGTTAGTCTCTATGTTATTCTTCTATCAATTTTCTTGCTATGTCCAATACAACTTTTAATAGCTACAGTAACTTCTTTAGAAAGAAACCTGTAACTCAACATTTTCTATCTCCTTTCTCTAACCAATACCACTTAGAGGTATCTAGTAGAGTATAATAATATATTTAATATCTTATCTGAGCATAACAATCCATTACGTTCACTTTTGATCAATATCTTCAACATCAGGTCCTTATTAGGGTTCTAAGAGGGTTTAAACCTTTGTCCATTCTTAACAATCATTCATAGATCATATCCCTTAAATTAAAAAAATAATGCTTATAATTTTGATCTAGTAGCCTTACCCATATACCATTAATATCTTATTTTCCCATGAAATTTTTTTTATGAGCTAATGATCACAAGAAAATCCTTCTCAGGTTGAGAACCCTTCATTCTAAGCACTTGAGAGACCTCAAAATTATTTTTCATGCCTTATACTTCAAACTATGATTTAGAAATACATGATCAAACTTAAAAAAACATAAATAACCTATTAAAATTATTACATGATCTCAAACACCTTAAAAATATTATCATGACCCTTCATTAAGCCACACTCTCTCTCTTTAATCTCTTAGACCTTGACCCACAAATCATGTTAGGTCTTAAAAATGTCATGCATCTTTCCATAAACTCTCCACCACTCTCACATAATAAATCAACCTATATCATAATTAATAACTTACATACATCGTTAACATTCCTTGACAATAGATCATGATACCTTATTAGGCCAGGTAGGGTCTAAAAGTGGTTTAGGTGCAGACTTGCCCTAAAGGTCTTACCCCTATAGGTTTACCTTGAGACTCTCATGAGTGATATAATGCCTCACATACATACTAAATAAACCTCATATAACCACTCATGCCTGTGTGTACTCATCTAACCAATATCATGCTCATACCTTATCATAAGGTCTCTTTATGCCATGACTAGGCTTCTTAAGCACTTGAAACTTGAAAACTAACCTTAAAACACTTATGAAATTATCTACACATTAATTACATGATCACACAATTTCAATAAAACCATCACAATAATGTGATTACTTACTTCACCAAACCTCACCATGCACACCTTCTCACAAGATCTAAACTAGGCTTCTCAAGACACCTTGTATTAAGAACTAGTATTCAAACATGCTTACCTCAATGATATCAAATAAGAACATTTTTCAAACAAAACTCTCACACTCCTATAATAATATTTTTTTGATAAACATTCTCTCATTAACCTTATGGAGACCCAGAGCCTCATAACCATGCTTCAATACTCACTTTACCATCATAACTCTTTGTGATAACACTGGAAACTTCAAGATGACCTAAACCTTGACATCAACCTTGGTATCAACTAATAGAAGAGACATTAGTTTCCTTCAAATTCTCTCTTGCCTTCAAATTTTCTCTTTCCTTCAAATTCATCTTGTCACATGGCTTCCTTGTCACATTAAGCACACAAGCTCATACCTCAAAGACCACTTACCATGTATCTTCACAAGATGCACCCTTTTACATCAATGATTAAGAAACGCCAATAGAGTTATCAAAGGACTTTGTGTTATGCTGAAATAAATAGATTGTTAGGATGTGAGGCATAAAAATTGTGGTGATAGAAGAATGAATCGATGAGATAACTAGGATGAGCTACGAATGGAGTGAAAACATTTAGTGATAAAATATGAAAACTAGAATTAATTTATAATTTCTTTCACATGGATGTAGTATTGAATATGAAAAATAAGGAATTCCCAAGATAGGATTTACCTCATCGATGGCCTAAAATATACCTACACATAATGAAGTATTTAACATTAGAAGGTAAGTTCACCCTAATATTTTATCATAATTTTTTGTTGTTAAATCACTTCCACTTGTAAAAAACTAGATTACCTTTCTATCTGTTGAAATCATTAGAAAACATAGCCATCACTTACTATATAAGTCATAATTACTAAAGGATAAGAGTAATGAGACATAATAATCCACTCCATGGGATAAGGCAATCTTAGAGGAGCTTTCAGTATCTATCTAGTTTATTATATAACTTTACTTGTTTTATCTTTGTTAGTGTTTTTTGGTTTTTTTATTTTATTTTAGTTGAAGGCATTCTATGTTTTGTATCCCATTTTGGATTTGAGTCTTAACTTCAGGTGATAATAGTTTTTAAACTTGATAGTTATTATATCCATATAAAACCAACTTATTCTACCTTGTCTAATAAAAAATATTTAAGAAAAACCAAGCCACTATATTCACATAGTAGAGACCAAACCCTAGAGCAAGAGGCCATTGATCCTATTGATTCTTCCATTCTTTTCACTACAACCCAAATAATAGATCCCAAAAGGAGAGTGCATTTTAATGATTTAGTATATGTTTTATTTTTTATTTTTTTATACTCAACATTCACTTGTCCCTCCAAAACCCTCAAACTAGTTAGGGGTATCTCTCAAATAGTTTTCACTAGTGAAATCCTCTATAATGGTCATTTCAAAAACCCTATGCCTAAAAAAATGTGTGGTATAAACTACACCTCAAAGAGGAGTCTCATGATGGTAGAGGGTCTTTTAGTCACCCCTCCAATTACCCATCCATATAAGTGCTTTAATTTTATGACCAGTAATCACTCCACATTACACCTCTGTAGAGGTTGAACAACTTAAATAGAAAGGAGAGCTCATTATCCCTCAATGGGTCAAATAATTATAAAAATTAAAAGGAAATAGGCAAGGCATGTCCTAGTAGATTTTCCTAGAGTATCCATTTTTTTTGAAAAGCATAGTGTTATAATATAGAGGTGAAGAAGAGAAATGCGGTAAACAGTAGCACATGGGAAGAAATAGTTTTGGAACAAAGATAAAATATACTCCAATTAGCCAAAAATTAGAAGATAAATCCCAATTACCCCATTTAATATATATAGAACTTTTGTTCTTTTATGGAATCAACTAGGTAGGCTATGAAATAAATATATATAAATCAGGAGCAAGCCAAAATGAGGTACTTATAAAACCAGATTATTTAAGCCCCAAGATAAATTATAGATAACATCTAAAGTGTATCCACTAAGATGTTCAATATTTTGAATAAAATTAGAATTTATAGAGGTGAATCCCATCCTACATGAGGGAAGGTGATAAATTTTTCTAAGCAATCAAAATAAATTGAAAAAGGCTAAAATTCTTGGTGTAATGTGAAAGGAATAGTACATATAGTCATATGAACTTGATGACTTCCCAAGATACATCATGGGATTTATTTTATGTAATTCCAAAAAGATATAGTGCCTTTAATTTGTATACATAAATAAAAAATTTGGTAGCATAACTCATGGGCCAAGAGAAGGAGACCATAGAGATCCTAAAGACATGAGGGTCACATGTGGTATAACCTCTATAGTGTAGTTGATAAATAGGCCTAATTTTGAAGCACTTATCAAAGCAACTACCAATAGATTCAAAGCATAAGTAAATGGCATTGTTTATAAGATCAATGAAGATAATTTTTAACTAATACATTTTGTGAAGAATAATGTAACTAAGGCAAAGGCACTTAGATTTGGATTCAAAGCTTATCACACAAGGTTGATGGGTGAATTTAATAATATATTTAAACCTTATATACTCAATTATGAAACTATTAATAAGTAAATTGAGGTTGCTTATGCATTATTTGAAAAACTAAAGGTTATTGAGGAGGTTGATAGGATAACATCTAGTACTTAGCCAACACCCACAATGATAATAGAACCTCAAGTGTCATTGCATCTAGTAGCATCTTCTACTTCTTATCCTACTTGTGCTTCATCATCTCATATAATTTTTTCCATGTGAGAACAAAATTTTTAGTTCTCAAAATATGCAATAATGTATACTTCAATGGGACCCATTTTGATTCCTCTAGAAACTAAAACATGAACAATAACTATTTTAGTTCTAACATCTATTATGCAATCATTTTCCTCATCCAATGATGTCACATCAGCACCTCCTTAGAGATACATGTTTGCATCTATTTTTTATATTAAGTTGAGACTCATAATCTCAGACACATTTTCACATATATGAATTATATTTATCAACTTTAGTTGGGGGATTGGATTCATATGCATATCATGCATGAGTTTTGATGTATAATATATTATTAAACAATGTAAATTTGTATTTTTATTGGAGGATGAGGCAACCCATATCTAATATTATATATACTTGTATCCTCCTAATTCTAAAGGGAGATGAATTTTGTCTATTAAGGTGAATAATAAATGTCATGGGTCATTCTACAAATTTGTCTTAATATGCAAGTTCTATTCTTATTCAAATATGTGAATCATTGAATAAGTTCCATTATTATAGTATTTTAGTATTTAAGTTGTGTATAAGTGTTATTTTGATACAGTTATCAATATTGTGAAGTAGCTAATTTGAATTATTTGTGTTTAGTAATCATAATCTTCCTTTGTAGATGTGCAACTGCAACTTATAAACATAACCACCTTTGATTATGTACACTGAAGTTTACTAATTTTTATTTTTATATACTCTTAAATAACTTTGACTATTTTGTCTGCTAACATTAAATTAAAATAAGAATTGGTTTTCTAACTATTTTTTCCACCTATAGCTTAAGATCTAGTTTAGAAGGGTTTCATCTAAATTTGAATCACAATTCTTATTTTCTACCCTACCCTTCTCTATTTTTTAAATTTTATTTTGATCATGCCCACCTTAAGTTACATTTACGATCCATCCATGCATCTCATGTAGGTTTATAATTACATAATATATGAACCATTTGAGGTACATAAATACTTTGATCACCATTATTCCACCAACAAGTTGTTTACAAAACATGATACCTTAGAACTCATACCTTGGAGTGAATATTTTTCATAGATCCTAAAATTTTAGAGGATACATATCCCACCCTTATAGATCCTTAGGAAAGTTAGGTTAGATAGAGGTGTCTTAAGAGGACCTAAGTCTTGATCATATTCTAGAATTAGAATAAATCAACTTCTTCCAAGTATGATTACCTTATCTTGGTTATCTAGTTCTACTATTGATATCCCTAGAGATGTGTATGATTTGCCTATAAACCCTAAAAAGTATATTCCTACCTTTTCTCTATCAGGGGTTAAGATTTAGGCATAACACATAAAGGATTTCAATACTATTTTAGGGATACTAAGTGTAACCCACGAATATGTGACATGCATACTTTTCCCTTTTACCTTTCAATATGTTGTTTATTATTTGATTATTAATATTTAAAAAAATTCAATTACATGTTGGAAATAGTGTTAAGAAACATTCTTGGCACAGTTTGGATAGGTCAGTAGCCCAAGTGTCATATTCTAGTACTTTACAATCATGAGGAGAGAGCCCAATGAATCAATTAGATCCTTCAATGCTAGATTTCAAAATATGTATAGCAGAGTTGATAATCACTATAAACCTAATGAAGAATTAACCCTTGAAATGTGTAAAAATGCCTTAGATTCCATGAAAAATTAATTTATTTGTAAAGCACCTAATATAAACACCCTAACACTGGCCTACATTGAAGCTATTAATATTGGCAGGTAGTTAAATACACAGTTATAAGCTTTGGCCCCACCTAATATTGGTCTTATTTTTCCAACCCTCTACCCCATTCAAAATGTTAATTATAATGTTGTGGCTCAAAATTAGAACCAATTTTATATGTAGTTTCCTTTGTCCCATGTTCTATCTAACTGAAACCTTACCTTTCTAAATAATCTTATGTCTGCAACTAATCCCAAGGTGTTTCTTCTAATTATAAAAAAGCATAATTGGATATTATTTGAAAAATGGTATATAAGCTAAGTAATGAGTTTATAAGCATGTAAAAGTGAATGGGAAACACAATGGGTCAAATCAACAATGAAAATTTTTCATATCAAAGATGTAACAAACCCTTCAATAGATTTAGAAACAACATAGAATAATACTCACCTAACAAGATGCCTAAAATAAATATCATGGAATCAACACTACCTAATTAGTGTTGAATCTATAACATAGATAAGTATGGTGAGATAGACTACATATAAGTATGCACCTTCTTTGAGATATTACATAAGGAAATGGATAGGTGTGAAGTATTTTTGAATCAACTAAATCCATCTCTTTCCACTACTCTAGGTCCTTGTAGCACAATGATGGTGTTTGAAACATATGAATTTCCATTTAAAGTAGAAGATGAGAATGAACCTAAATATAATACAAATGAAATCCATGCCTTTCAAATTTTCTATAGGAATAACTATAACTCGATGAGTAAGCAACATGATACCACTTTGACATATCCAAACAATAGTGATACTACTCTTCAAGATCCTAAGGAAAAAATAATATGCCTCCCCCAAAAAGAAAGGATTAGATGTAAAATACTGAACCATGTAACAAAGGAGGATACAATATATTCAAATATATGAAAAATATCAAAGTAAATATCAATATTCATGATTTGGCTCAAATTACTGAAAAAATATATTTTTTGTTCAAATCCTTGACTGGTATATCATCCACTCATAAATCAAAATCTTCTCATACCATCATGCTTGTTTCGAAGGATAAACCTAAGGTACCAAATTTTCTATTAACCATCATAATGTTTAGAAAGAATGTGCATAATTTTTTAATTTATTCAATTACCTTAGCCAATGTGATGCCCATAATTATATGTAATAAACTAGGTTTGATCCCAGATAAATTTGAAAGAGTCATCCTACAACTAGATAAATCATCTATGCCATACATTGTGTAGTTGAAAAATGTACACATTGATCTTGCCTCTGAGCCATGCTTATAATAATACATAGACATTTTGGTCATTTACATTCTTAAATCATATGTCTCATTATTAAGGTGTGATTGGTCAAAGACATTAAATGGATATATGGAAACAAACATCTCACACATGTGGCTACCTTGGAAAGGAGTAGCCAATTAGATCTAAGTAGACTAAAAACCCAACATGAATTACCTGATTACCAAATATAATGCCAATAACAATAAGGTTGGCTTTTCATCCTTACATGTAGGTGTTTAAACATTCACCATAAAACTTGAACCTCATGAACAAGAATTTGAAGGTCCTTCATAGTTATAGACTCTATGCATTGATGGTGTTACATCAATTCTATGTTCTAGAATTGCTATAATTTCAGTCTACTCAAATGAGAAAAAATATCTTGTTGCATACATATTGTAATTCCCTTGCACCAACAATTGAGATAAGGATGAAGCTCTAATCTAGGGATTATAGTTCAGATTGAGACACAATGTTAAATAATTATGGATATTTGGTATTCATAGCTTGTTGTCACTAGTTAATAAAATATATATCAATGTAAACATACTTAAGGAAATATAAACATATATCTTGATATCTAATCAAGTCATTTGAAGTGTTCAACATCTAATCTATCCCAAGAGAAGAAAATTAGATAGAAAATTCACTTGAATCTTCAACTATTAGCTTAGCACCACTCTAGGAGTCTAAAATGTGAAACTTTTCTATGGAGTTGGTGCCTTGCCCTTATGTCCCAAATAACATGGATAAATTCTAAGTATTTGATGATGATCAATAGATAATACAATTTATGAACAGTTATGGGGCCTTTGAATCTCATGTAATAGCTAGAAAGGATTTTGAGCTTATAAACATAAATGACCTAGGTGAATATGGTATATTATAGCTAAAATATAATCATATACCTATGGGAATGGTCTCATTAGAATGATCTTTTGACATGGATACACAAGCTCAAAAAAATTAGTCTAAAGAGAATAAATATAATTTTGTCAAAGTGAATGTTGGAAACATCCAAAATATTTAATATGTTAATCTAGGCATAAATTTCATTGAAAGTGAGAAATATAAATTGAAGGGCCTACCCATAGAATATAAATATGTGATAGTTTGGACATATGAATACTTAAATGTCTTTGATATCAAATTCATCACACATACTCTCCCACTGAAGCCAGAACACAAGGCCTTTAGGAAATGTTAGAGGTTAGTAAATTTAATTTTAAAACCCCTCATTTAGACAGAAGTTTATAAAATCTTGGATGATAAACTGTTGATCGAACTTTGTTCAATCATATCGAACTTCATTCGTCTTCCTTGATATACCTTTATAGTTTTAGTTTTTTGTTTTTTTTCAATACAAGTACCATCCCAATTCATAACTCATTTATTTTAACTCATATTCTCTATATTGGTATATATTTCTCATTTAGCATTCCACATGGGTTGCTGACTTAGTGTATATTTCAAATAAGAATGTAAAAATTAGGTTGTGTGCCAATTTTAGGAACTTGAATAGAGCATCATATAAATATAACTACCCTTTGATTTCTTTAGATGAAGTAATCCATATTGTTAGTGGATCTAATATGATGTCCTTATTAGATGGATTCTTAGGATATAATAAATTTCTATTATAATCATAAGATAGAATGAAGACTGATTTTACTACCAAGTGTGGCATTTTTATGTATAAAAGGATGTATTTTGGCTTGATTAATGTAGGATAAAACTTCCATTGAGATATGGAATTCACTTTTCAAGCTCTTTTTATCATGTACATCATCATCTACATGGATGACCTCATAGTGTTTTCAAAGAATAGGGTTGATCATATAGATCATCTAAAAAAGGTGTTTGATAGATCTAGAAGATATGGAATATCACTGAATATAAAGAAGAGCATCTTTGGAGTTATTGAAGGGAAATTATTATGCCATGTAATTACCAAATATAAGATTTCCATTACCCAAAAAAAATTGAGGGCATTTCCAAGATAATGCCTCCTAATAGCAAGAAACAATTGAAGTCTTTATTTGGCAAGATAAACTTTGTGAGTAATTTTTTTTTTGGATTTGTAGATATTGTCAAGCCATTGAATACCATGTTGAAATAGGATGCTAAAATAAAAATGGGCAACTAAATCTAATAAGTATTTTTAGGATATGAAAACTATTATTACTGAATCCCCAATTTTAATTTGTCCTATTTTCATGAAAGATTTATTTCTTTATTCATTTGATTTAGAACACACCATAGTGGTGGTACTAATGCAAAACATAAATGATAAAAAAACATTTGATTTCCTTCATGAGTACAATTTAAAATATGCACTGTTAAAATATTCAATGATAGATAAGTAGATATATGTACTAATCAAAGCTATAAATAAAATTAAAAACTATATTTTGAGGAATAATACATATGTTATTGTCTCTTATCTAATCATTAAGATTACACTTAGCCAGAAATAATTGGTTGAGAGAAGAGGTAAGTGGATGGAAAACATGAAATAATTTGATCTTAAAATTAGATCAGATAAGATGGTATGTGGCCAAGGGATCATCCAACTAATGACTACGATAGATCCATCTATTCTTATTAAACAAATAAATGAAATGAAAGTGTCTCATGGTGAATGGTATGCTCATGTCATCTATTACCTACTCACATGTATGTGTCCCTTTGAGATTAATAGAGAACAAAGGTGAGACCTTAAGCTTAAATCAACCCATACCATGGTTAAAAAGGGATTTTTGTAATGAAATAACTATGAAGGCATATATTTAAGGTGCATGTAAAAATAGAAAGTTTCACATCTCCTGAATAATTTATATCATAAAATAGGTAGTAGACATCCCTTAGGCAATGAAAAAACATATAAAATCTTGAAACTAGGATATAACTAGCCTACGTTTTTAAAATATTCCCATAATAATTGCATGGCATGCCATGAATGTTAGGTATTTATAAAAAGTTAATTACATGCTGACATGACTTTACAACCAGTCATTGACGGATGTCCCTTTTATCAATAGGGTCTTGACTTTGTTGGAGTGATCAATCCACAATCCTCAATAGGACATAAGTTTATCCTCACATCTATTGATTATTGTACCAAATAGAGGTTGTATCCATGAATAATTTTAGATTCCAAAATGTGATCAATTTTCTAGAAGAAAACATACTCACCAAGTATAGGATTCCAATTTCATTGGTCTATGAAAATGGTCCAACATTTTAGATAGTTGAATATACATAATGGGCCCATGATAACCATATTATAATGATTTTTTATCAAATTATTACCCTCAATTGAATGGAGATACATATTTCACCAACAAGAATATAATGGATGCCATCAGTAAATCAGCATAACACAAACCCAGATGATAACATCTATTATTGAAGTATGCACTATGGGTAGACATAATAAGACATAAGCAAGCCCTCAAGGATTCATCTTCTTATTAGTGTATGAAAAATAAACATTTTTTCTACTAGTTCATTAAAGAGTACATGGGAGTAGATGAAATAGTTTAGTCTAGACTACTTGGTATATTTTAGATGAAAGACGCATGAAATTAAGCATTGCATAACTTCAGCAAGCACCAAGTCTTATCAAAAAATGTTTTGATAAAATATCAAAATTCAAGACTTTTAGGATTTTAGATTTAGTTCTTTTATGGGATAAGGCACATGAAAATAAAGGGAATCGTGATAATTTCATTCTTTTATGGGTTATGCCATACTAAATATCTAAAATACTACGTAACAATGCATTTTATCTAAATGACCTCTAGAGGCAATGACCTCACTTTTCCAATCAATGGATAGTTTTTTAAACATTATTTATTGGCTACTCTAAATAGAGATGCTTCTGAATGTGATGTGCTCCCAATGAACTCTCACAAGAATGATTAAGCAATTAATTAAATAATGGGAAAGAACAACTATCAAGGCTAGATGAGAATCACAACTCAACTCATATATTCTTAAAATGACACTCTTCACAATAAAATTCCTTCAACTCTTTACAAACTCTACTTGAATTCAAAGCATACAAACCCCCATATTTTACAAAGGATTTCAAGTCCTTATATATGACAATAACCCACATAAATATAAACATATTAATCCACCTAAGAAACACACCCTCATCCACTTAGAGGAAATAAATACAAGATACAAGTCATTCTCCACTAAGAATGAGTAAACACAAACCTAAAAGTATACACTACTAGGAAATAAAGAGAAAATTATAGGACAAAATACAAAATTCAAGATAATTTATCCACCCTTATCATAGAAGGAATAGTAGATCATGATGAGATCTTTTTGAAAGTGTTCCACTTTATCCTAAGTCCCTTCAGCATCTACAACATGGGTGGACAAATCTGAATATTAAATTTATTCCCCACTTTCATGTGCATTCAAAAAAGTAATGGATTCTCTTTTCATGAAGATCAAGCCCACTATCAAGGTCTAGACATGAAACTCATCCCATGCCACCTAAGACGCATGAATAATGTTGGTGATTACACCTCAACAATGAATTATGTCATCATGAATAGTGTTTGACACCTCATCAATGAATAGTGTCTTGCCATCTCATGAGCATGAATAGTGATTTTTTTTCTCCACATTAGAATGACTATGAGTTCACACATATAAATAGGATTAGATTGGGTTTTCTTATTTCTATGGTAGTTTTCTTACTTTCCTAGACTAGTTTCCTATTTTCTATATTTTCTTTCATAGTTAGTTTTGTTTCGTTATATAGTAGTTTCCTTAAGACTATTGAATAGTCCATAAAAATTATTTTGTTGGAATTATGAAAGACCCACCAAAATAAATGAGATAACTCAATAACTACACAATTAGCATCCACCATAAATTATTCTTATAGTACTCAAGGTTTTGGAATTGAGACACATGTTACTACTATCATTGAATATGATGATGGTGCAGTACTACTAACTTGTGGTATCAATCCTCTTCCTATAGGCTATTGCCCAATATGTGAAGCTAATATTGGTTGAACTAGAATGATTATGCTCACAATCTATGTTATTGAACTAGCACCCAAAGCTCTAGAGGTATCCTCACTCAACTCCTCATAAGGACAAACTTGTTTAGGTACAAAATTATACTCCAAATATTTAAAATGGTCAAATTTTACGTTGATAATAGGGTCAATTATCACTATTATTTCTTCCTATGGGGGATTTAACACATGATCTTACACTATAGGTTTAAAAGGGGTAGGCACTTCAGGTGCATCTTCTATTACCAAATTCTATAGTGACCCAGTGCATACTTCACCCAATTAAATTTTAAGCTTGATCTACAGCTTAATTTATTCTCTACTCCTTGTGTTGATGTAATTAAAGATATCCTTCCCCATGTCCTTCCCACTCACTATAGGTTCTCTCATCCCTTCCAAGTTTTAGATATTCTATCCTTTTATGTCTTCTCTTGTTATAAGTCTAGTTTCTAAGCTCTTGAATGTTAATCTGCTTGTCCCCTTCGATTGCCCCTCACTCACACATCCCCTTTTTCCCTATTGTGCTACTCATACATGAAAATACATTATCCTTCCATTATTATGGTTTGAAATTCATAATCCACCATCAATTTCTTAAGCTCTATGCTAAATTATTTCAAAAATGTGCCTTTAGGCTTGTGTAAAAATTGATACTCTACTTCTTCAGGGTAGGAGTTGTCAATACTAGAAAGTCAATCAAGTAACTATTCATCACTCCTTACCACCATCGATTTATATCTCTAATATAATTGGAGTCAAGGTTCTCAATCTTCTCTAGGTGCTATTTTGTCCACTCATGGTGTTATCCATGACTCTACCTTATGTGAGTCTCTAGCCAACTATCAGTACACATGCTCAAGTAATACGTAAAAGAAGACCTCATACAAAACATCATACAGGTTGTTTTAGACCCACTTTCTTGGATTATATTCTTTATAGGATAGATGCTTTAGTGCAAATCTATCTTTCACATATTACATCTAGCACTCAATGTTTGTGAGGGAGAGTCATATCATTATTCTATCACACCATTGTAGTAACAAAATTCAACATGGGTCCCAATAATGGAACTAAATGCTATAGATATTTAGGGGTCTCAATTCATTCTCTATCAAGCACTTATTTGGATTTCGAAGTCAGGTCTAGACATATTACAACTAGGCATAAATATGGAATAATCCTATAGCATTCAACATTTATCACTTGACTACATTGACATCAATTAACATAAGGTTCAAGCCTTATGTGCTCCCCAAAAGCACAACAGATAAATAATCAAGGTCTATGTTGGACTAGTTTTGCTATGGTGTAACTCATTCTTCATAGGACTTGGTCATTGCAATAATGGTGTTGGTAGGTTTATTATCACAAACCATTTCTGGACTACGTTGATGGTCTATAGGTGCAAATCCTCTTAGGGGAGCTCATTTTGGTCATAGGGGCATAAGCTCATATTTGGTTGTTCTATTGTTTCAAGGGTGCAAATCTTTATCTTACTATTTTTAGCACCATTTGGCATTAAGATGGGTCAATTTGATTGCTTTAGATCAATGTCTTATGCTTAAGTGAGTGTTTTAGGAACATATATCATTACTTGGCACGGGGCCTTTCCTACACTTAGAGTATTCCCACATAATTTGATGACATCATCATAAATTATAGAGATGGTATAAATGCTCTGAACCAAAAATTTATGTAAATAGCTCATTCATATATTTAACTAACTAGTATATTTATTGTAAATGTTGCATAATTCAATACTAAGGTGAAAAACTGTTTATCAAAAGGCACATCATAATACAACAACTGATCTTAATTTACTTATTATTTCAAATATAGGTTACAGTTCATATTATGAAAATAGATTAAATGCTCATCTAAACTAATACACAACCCAGTGGCTCACAAATAAACTTAGGCACTACAAGTTGGAGCCTCAAAGGAATCCATGATAATCCTTAGATTCAGAGTCAGTTGAATTACTACTATCTAAAACCAATTCTGTAGAGCTTTACTAAATCAAAGTTGCATCCCATCTCACTAAATTGAACACAGCTTTGTAGCACATAGGAGCATCCTCATGCTAGGGTGGAGGGTGAACATTGGGCGAGGAGCTATAGTTTTATCAATCATTTTGTTAGTTATCTTACTTTGTGCCCTTCACATTATGATATCCATGTGATGTAACTTTTTAAATATACCCAAGTCATCATAAAATTAGTTATCCATCAAAGTGTATGTTGAGTTGGCATGGATCCATACTTAGATGAATTAGGGATCCAATAGTATTAATTATGAGAATTTTGGCTCATAAGGGACCATATCCCAAAAAAATTAACTTAAACTAACTTGATTCCACATGAAGATCGAAAAAAAGAGGTGTTTAGTTTTGAATAGGTCAAGAAATAGACTTGCTAACTATAACCACACCTATTTGGTTTTTTTAAATATAAAATTAGGGTTAATCAAGTCACAATAATTGAATAATTATTTTAAAAAGTAACATATATATACAAAAAAATATGTAATTAAGATGCTTGTAATTAATGCATGCATTAAATTATGAATCAGTATTCTCTCAACCCTCACTATAATATTTACGTTATGAGTTATTCAATTAATTTAGTTTAGGCAGACTTAAAAATCTTGTAAATTTCATTAATTATTCTTGAAGACCCTATAAAACAACCATAATATTCTCTAAAATGAACACCAAGATGTAAAAGGTACACCTTAAAAATCTTAGGGTCAATATTAAAATATTGAAATTGACTAATTAAATTAGATTTAAAAATATGTACTAAATGATAACAACTTTAACTCTTATTCTAATTTTATTATCCAAAATATCTTTAATTTATTATATATTTTAAAATAAAATTACATAATAAGATAACTCATAATTAAATATAAGTTTTAATTAATATACATAAACATGTTCAATTTCCAAACGCTTTTATTGCACGTTATAATTTCAGTAATGCATGAGATTGATCACATCATCACTTCTATTCTACCATTCAAAATAACATTAACAAACTTTAAGTCTATTGGTTTTAATCTTCTTTGACTTGAGGTTTTATTTTCCACCCAATATTCAAAATATAATTAACTAAATATGTTTTTTAGATTAGTTAAATATATGAGTCTTTTTATTAAAAAATTGTCATAAATTAACATAGCTTTGTATCATATTTGATCAAACATCTATGAAAATAGAAGCCTAAAATCAATAATTTATCATTTGATAGAATAATCATCATTTTATTATATAAAATTTCATTTTTTCTATGGTTCCAACAAGAAAACCACAACTATAGAGCTGTAAAATTGTCAACATAATCTGTGACTTTATTTTTTGGTCTATTTTTGTCTTGCAGTTACAACCTTGTAGTTTGGAAAATGTGATATAAGACTCAAAATGGACCATATTATTCCCTTAATGTGCTATATTATTTTCTAATGATGTATTATATAGTAATAGAGGCTTCATGTTTTTCATTTTTAATCCTTTTGATAATGTTCTGATCCAAAGAATCAAAATATATTAAGCATAGCTAAAATATGATCGTCTTATCATACTATTTAATTTTCCATAATATTTTGATTATTCATTGATTAACTTATTTTACAACCCTGACAAGTTGATATTCCACATAAATATCTTTAGTAAAACCCTGACCTCTTATATTTACAAGGCTTATATTTTTTTGTCTTGGTAGGAACAAACCCAAGAGAAATGTGAATTTTGATTATTAAGTTGTCATGTGTATGTGTCTCTATCTATATATAGAGAGACTGTGTGTGTGTGTGGGTGTGTTTTAAATACGTCAAAATTTTTCTATTGTATATCTTTAAATAGGCCTTTGACATCATAAAAAAAATTTATTTGAGGGTCTAACCATTTTTTTCTTTTGTTACAAAGTCATCAATGTGAAAGTGTGACATTATACTATAAATCCATAATATTATTTATAAGTGTTTAATCCTATAAAGTATCTACATTGGAGTTATCTAGGGTTAAATGGGTAGAGATACTTTAAGGAACAAAGATGATAAACTATCTTTAATGTAGATCAATTAAGTGATAAAACTTAGATAAATATATATTGAATCTGTTAAACTAAGTAGGCTAAAAATAATAAGTACAACTATGCTAGATATAGAAATGACAAAGAATATAAGTACTTAGATAGTTTTAATGCTTATGTAGTTATGAATCTAGAATAGGTAGGAAGCAAACTGAAAGATGATTTTAGAATAGTCTCCAAATTCTAGATTGAGTGGATATGGGATTATGGAAACTAGTATCAGTCTAGGCTAATTGCATCGACACTACTATCAGAATATGATGTATGTATCATGTATGAAATACTTGTTGAAAAAATATGTGATCCCTTGAATGCTTTTGGGTTTGTCTTCACCTTCACTCTTGTGTACTTAGATCTAGGTCATAGATTGTCATTCCTAAAACACTAGTTGTTCATCTTTATGATGACCATGGGGCAAAATGATTTAGTGAACACATGATGTCAAGCTGACCCCAAAGCACCCTCTATCAATGAGCATTGTTGACATAGCTAATACTCCAAAGAGGGCCTCAAATTGATGTAGTTCTTCCCTACATGTTGGCTTCTATGTGAGCCATGCAATATTTGTAAAGAAATTACAATAGTGACCTAGTTTGTAACTTGGTAAATCTAGCTCTTGGATTCTTCCTTTAGTATTTCAAACTTGTGTATATTTTTTCCCCATAACTAATATGAAAATAAGATAAAATATGGAAGCTTTGCTCACTTGAATGCTTGATTGAATGCCTTTTTTAAGTTGATTGGTGAGTAGGTAAGAAGTTTCTAGGTGAGGAATGAATGAGGATTGATTTTGTATTTATATCAATTCCTTAAAGAAATAACTCATATTAAAACACTTAGACCTAGCATTAAGATAAATTTTATTTACAAATCAGATGACTTTAAGGAAATGAGTACTTGTGTTAGAGCAAGACACATGCATCAATGTAGGTGTCTATCTTAGATGCTAGTGTCTAGACAATACAAAAGTAGGTACAAACCCAAAACTTATAGAGATAGAATATAAGCATGGTTTAAGCATTTTAGGTAAGATAGAACCTATTTGAGTTATCAACATAAGACTAATTAGACAAAGAAAAATGCCAAGAAATATAAGATAAAGTAGATGCAATACTTTATAAAGTGAAAATGGCCTAAAACTAAGAGGAACAACCAATATCTACGTTTATCAAATGTACAAAAATGGACTAATATATAATCCAAAAATAATGTCTACATTTACCCCCCTTTGATCTAGTAATGAAATTATTAGTTTAAAGATAAGTAATACATACTTGAGTGTGTATAACACACTTTTATTTTGTTTGATTCTAATTTGAGTTATTTATTGGTGATTGAAATACAACCCAGAGTATGTTACAAACATAATTAGTGTATATAATTTGTATTTGAATGGATTTGAAATGATTGAAGCTGAAAGAGTAATGTTTATTAGTACACATAAGTATGGATGTAACTATCTTGCCTATTCACAAATAGATTTGGAAGATGTATCATCATAAGGTTCTAAAATTAATATTAGGACAAACATATATAAATATAAAAAGTACATATATCTAGGGAAATAGAGAGAGATAAAGAGATTGGAAGGCACATGCCCCCAACCTTAGAGAAAATATGAGTTGATATCTAGAAGTTAATATTAGCTCAATCGTGCAACCCAATCATACTTATAACCTTGTGAGTATGAGAGAATAAAGTCAACTCATACTATCAAATTAGTAAGGCTATATGATACAATTAATTCCAACCTAAAAACATGGCAAAACTCAGTGATTTAATCACCTCAACAATACCTAAAGTGAACCAACTACTATACTAGATTAGCACAATATAATCCTTAAAAATGCATCCTAGTGGGTGATGATATTACCTAAGAATGTTTTGAAATCTAAAACAAATTTGTATTTATATTATTAGGTGAATATTTAATAGCATATACACCTTAGATATGTCTCATGATAAAACTATGTATAATAATGCTACAAATGTATAGAATTCTATCTAAACTATGAATTTAAATTATATAACTATGTACTTTCACCAATTAAAAAATTGTGTAAGTATTGAGAACATGCTTTCAAATCATGCTCTCACTATATATTGATAAATCTAAAAATTCAGATAAGTACCAATGTGGAGGACATATTTCCAAAACATGCCCCCACTGACTCTAGGTGTGTTAAATATTGAATAAGTGTGGAGAACATGATTCTAAAGCATACCCTCATTTAATCTAAAAACTTTAAATGTGTGGAAGCCATGCCTATATGACATATATTCACTAAATATAAAAAATTATATATGTACTAAATATTGAATAAGTGTGGAGAACATGCTTCTAAAATATACCTCTACTGAATCTAAAATTATGAATGTGTGAAATTCATGTCTATATGAAATGGTTACACTAACATTCTCCACATTGAGGTGAGATAAGAATGCAAACTAGTAGTTACCTCACCTCAAAAGGATAATACAACTATATAATTTATAAATGTAACCATGGATCATATAAAAGAACATGTCTAGATAAATGTATCATTGAAGTGTCTAAAATAATTTGATCACATGAAGGCCTAAGATGCATGATAAATATCATGGCAACATTTAGATATTAATATTTCAAGTTCAACAATAAAATCAAGCACACACAAAATCTCACCCAAAATGAAGTCAAAAGTGTAACAACATTATTGGGTCAGACATAGAAATACATGGTTTTCTTTTACTTTAACACATATAACAAACATAAATTATACTACAAAAATATATAGAGATCATAATAAATAAACATGGTGATAATAGAAACAAGCATAATACATCACATAATATTGATCTATAATATCATGAGAGTACATGTCATAATGCAAATATAGAAAGTAATTATATTATCTCACCTACAACTGAAACAAGTCTACAACCATCATTATTGATTTATAATAACAAGAAATTACAATTCTTCATGACAATACTCAATTATAAATACAATACAATACAATTTACATATAGGTACATGACTCGTCAGAGCATGAGTTCCTTATACTCTACAATATTTGTGGCAATCTCGAGTGTCATATCAATAGTAGTACTATTGTGGGGAAAAAGAGCATCATCCGAGTGATTTTACACACCAACCATGAACCAATGATCCCCCCACATAATCTCTCATCATGGAATGGGTCTCCATGGATAAATAAATAGTGATGGCATGGGAATCTAGAGAGACTAACAAGTATCCATGTGTTTTATGATTCTAAAATAAACATGTAGTGTATCATAGAAATCTGTTCTACTTCAAGATATCATAAAAATATATGAATCATACTCATGAAATGATAATCTCTCACTAAACATACTTTGTCCCAAAATTTTACAAATGATAAATAATAATGATCTAGATCAATTAAATTCATACACACCACTTGATCGGATTGCCTTTATTTGTCATTATGAGACTAACAAGATAATTCAAATAATCTCACTCCTTACTTTGAATCAATAATAAATATTATTCAAATACAACTCAACCATAATATTCATTTAATTTACATCTTATTCACACATAAAATCAAACCAAATACTAAATATAGATGTAACCAAAGCATACATTTATTCTGTCAAATATATAAATGAATCTTATATTATTTCTATCCCATAGTAGAAATAATAACTATAGTCTATACCACCTAGATAAAATATACATAACTATATATTTGAAAAACTATAATTTTTTTAAAACATACTACACCTATGATAACCCATTATACCATAGTCTAGTATTCTAAGACATATCTACCATTTTCCTATAAACAATCATATAAATTAGTCTTAAATACATGAAATATTAAGCATTATACAAGTAACTATATATAATAAAGCAATTCATCATTTCCATATAACTCAATAACATACCAACATAGGTTTTGTTAAATTTTTAAAGTTTTTATGTACACACATATAAGTATTACCAATTGTACAACACATTTTATCCTTAATAATAACTAGCATATATATAATAAAGAATTCAATGTAAATATAAATGTAGGTATAATAACTATAGTATGTACAACCCAAGTACAACATACTTTTATACTATAGTACCTTATGATATCCCATACAATCATAGGTTTTCAACTACATAATAACTCATAATTCAAACTTATGATTTTTAAGACTGAACTAATTCATGTAGATAATCACAAGAAATAATAAAGAATCATATCATCTAGATATACCCTACATTAAAATGCGTACAAGCATACCCGAGTACTAAAATATATAAACATTCATCATGATATACTATTATGCACTAAGTATAGCTAAACATTTATACATAATAACACACTTATAGTATGTAATGCACACAACTATTCCATACTTAATACATATGAGTAATGGTCATTCATATTATTAGTAATGAGTCAGATAATTCATAACCCATTATGCTTGTTTATTCTAATGATTCATTGTTTCTAAGAGATTGTTCCAAAGGTTATAATTCTTGATTTCTATGTAACTTAATAACTTATTCAAATGATCTAATAAATTATAGGTATAATCCCTCTATACTAGTATTTACACATCCTAATGTACATTACATATAGGTATTATAATGCTATGCAATTTTTAAACCATGGTTTAGTATTTTAATCATAACTACCAAGCATAGAAATCAAAAAATGAAGTAGTTATAAATACATAGAACACACTTTGCATACAACAGCTATAAAAATCAGAACTTCATTTTCTCAAAACATAATTAATCTATTTTATAACCAATTTATATATATGGGTTTACAAAAAATAATTCATTATCTTTGATTAATCTTTTAAATTTTTAGTTAATATTTTTTTTTCAGAATATTAACTAAATAAATCTACCCCCATGGTTCTAATTATGTAATTAGTCATAACTTAATACAATGTCACATATCGTGTGATGAGTTTTCCTATATCAAAGAATCTAAAAGTTTTGTTAGTTTTAACCCATAAACGGAGGTAGTTATGTTGTACCTATTCAATTCCATTTACACATGGCTATGGTCATCTACACAATAATGACTAAGAATCTAGTTTCATTTTACCACTCTCAAAATTAGATATCAATTCTAAGATTTATGTCCACTGAACAATAAAACTCTAATGTTATTAAGGATAATTTGAAAAATCCATTACAAAACTTGAAAATTTATAATAAATCCCAAATTTAATTTCTTATATAAATCAAGCTTAAGAATTCCATCTGAGGTTCACTTTAAAAGATGTTCAATTATAAATTTTCCTCTAATAACATTTCTATTGGCAAAGACCAATACCCATATATGATGTATATATTAACCTGATCTTTTTTCAACTACATTTCAAGGTCTATACCACATGATTAAAAAATAATTTATGTCTGTTTATGATTATAATAGTTTATAATCATCTTACTTATTTTAGAAATCTCTTTTTAGATTAAATGAATACATTTCTGTTGCCACTCAAATATAGTATTTAAACTTTAGTATATATTCTCCTAAGTATTAAACTTATCTTAAAGAAAACCTACTATTTAGCATTGTTTAAATAATTAACTTTTTAATTTATTACTAAGCATATAAACGATAATAGACATTTATTTATGTAGTTTATTTTGAAATTGATTATTTTGGTTGAAATGGGATGATGCCTCATTTAGATAACAACCATCCTCTAATATATATTTAATAATTATAGACTATCAGTTATACATACATCTATATTTTATAATTTATACAATATAAATCATATTATTTTATTATATTTATAGAATATTGTACATCACCCATTTCAGAGTATAAGTAGATTATTAAACAGTATAAAAACTTTCAAAATAGTCGACACTAGATAGTAGAAATCCTGTTCTTAAAGCATATAATCTCATTTATATTAGGGTGACACATCAATATCTTGAATTTTATTCTAAAGCAAATCATACCAGACCAACTTAATTTTTGTCTAAGAAAATAGACAAACCTATGGTAAGCGATGCCTCAAGAATATAAGAATGTAGTATGTATGACCTACAACTGAGCATATTCAATATTTGACAACTTAACCATAACTTTTTGACTAATTTTTCTATTTTCTAACTTCAATTGATATCACTTACATAAGTCATAACAAAAATGGTATTTAGGATCTATATTTTTTTACATTTGGCTACACATTTAACTATCATTGTACACTATTTATTTGTACTATCACCATAAAAGTATAACATAAAGTACATATTGATGATATATATAGTCCATATATCATTGTGCGACATTCAACTTCATGCACACTTATTGATCTGTGTGTGTGTGTGTGTGTGTGTGTGTGTGTGTGTGTGTGTGTGTGTGTGTGTGTGTGTGTGTGTGTGTGTGTGTGTGTGTGTGTGTGTGTGTGTGTGTGTGCGCGTGCGTGTGAGTGTGTGTGTGAGTGTGTGTGTGGTTCTCTTAGTTGGGAAGGACAATGCTAATTGAATAACCAGACTATTTTTTAAAAGAACATATAGAGGACGTAAGGGGAAATTGACACCCTACACAATATATTCTACTCCAAAACATACAGTCTAACCTACAGTAAAGCAACACCTTAATTGGTGCATTCACTATACAAAGCACAAGTAATTAGATGCCAAACTAAATATATATACTTAGCTGCAATATGTCTAAAAAATTTTTCATCATTATAGTATTTATACATGCCGAAATAATATATATAGTTTATATTCATATACCCCGAATCCTTTTAACATCATACACCTTCTTTTTGTATAAAAAACACATACTCTATACTATATAAATTGATAGAGTTATAGTGAGTAAAAGTGTAATTTAAAACCAATATCTTAACATCCTATGGCATTAACATAAGGTCATCGGTTTGAATTATGTAAAATAATATATAATTTTATGAATCTAAGGCCTACCTAGGTATTAATGGAATTTATGTATATCTATATTTTATTCAGTTCCTACATAAATTTAATCATGACTACATCTACCTAGTTTTCTCCATCTTTTTTTCTTAAAATCATGCTCCTTGCTCCTTCTCTAGGCTTCTCTCCAAAGTTTTTCTCTTCTTGCCTAAACTATCCAAAATTCATCTATAATTATTTTTCTTAAATAAAAAATAGATGATAATTTATTTTCCAATTTTTCTTTTTGGATTTTTTTTTTAATCTTTTTGGTTTTGTTAATTTTAAGACATTTAATTCTTTTTTTTGTTTTTTCTAGATTTTTAATTTTTTTCTCAATTTTTTTCTAATTTTAATGGCTTTTTTTTCTTTTTTTGAAAAATAATTCCATTTTTTATATTTGAATATGAAATTTAAATTTAATATTAAATTAATTTAACATTTAATTACACTTTAGCAATTTAATAATAAAGTCATAAATAACCCTATTTAATTTTAATTTTATTAAATTTACCTCTATGTGTATAAATAGGTTATCATGTTAAACACATAAGGATTTATTTTTATAATTTACGTACTTATAAAATCATAGAAAGTAACAATTTAAACAAATATCAAAATCAACTATTTTAAAATTTATTTTATACCATGCCTAATTATTGTGATGTATGCAAAATTTTACTAGCTCTCTATAGACCTGTGATGTCTCTATCTACATCATCCTCTCTGATGATGCTCTCCCTCTGATATGCTCAAGGTATGAATTCTCTTATATCCACCTCACAACATGTAGGTAATTAAATCATATGACATGATAATCATAATGTAATAATAAACAACTAAAATAATACATTAATATGCTTAAGTTGTAAATACATATATAAATCAATTTATAATAAAAAATTATGTATTATCATCTAACTAAAAAATATTCAATAATTCCATAATATCATAAATCTCAATCTTAGTTAGAAATATAACTAAATATAAATTTGTTAATTATAAATATCCATAGATAAATTTAAGAAAAATGTGGCGAAGAATCAGGATGTAACATCTTTCCCCCTAAATATAGTCATCATCTCCGATGAATCTTATTTAAAGATAAGTTCTAAATAAAAAAACATTTCTTAACAAAGTAACAAAATGATAGATAATGTTAAACTAAGAATATAATTAGAAAATTACCTATAGAACTCACCATGATTCTTTTAAGTTCATTTATTCCTAAAATATTGGTCTTACAAGACCCTATTCAATGACATCTCTAAATTAAGCAAACATGATTCAGAGTATTATTTACTCTAACAATTTTTTAATGAAAACTCTAGGGTCTAGAATCTTCAAATGAAGCCTATATACTATAGGATTGACCACTTCTATTACCTTGAAGGGTCCCAAATATCTTAATGAAAGTTTCACTAAATTTCTAAGAGCACACAAGATCATCATTCAAGCCAAAATAAATGATCAAAGAAAGTTCCATAAAATCTTCCATCCTTCAACACATCTTCTTAACTTAAAGAGTGTGTTTCTCATTTTAAAGAAAATTATTTATGAAATCTAGAAAAAATAATGTGTATAAGTTAATACTATCACTACTTTAAATAGCTTCAGATAAGTATAACATGTCAATACTATCACCACTCCATGTAGCTCTTGACAAATATGATGATGAATAAGAACTAGAAATCCTTCATTTCTAATTTATATCAAAATTATGGAATATCTATCCATAGTATACATGTGTATAGCTATATGACTGAATTTGATAAGTTCTATTTGTTAAATTTTGTGTTCAATAAGTCTATCTATCAGATCATACTCAGTAACAACTTAGTCACTATGAGGTTAAATAAGATACCATCTTATTGCTTAGAACTCATATTCCTAATTCAACACTCTTCCCTCAGGTATCCATGACCTAACGATCTCAGTAAAGTTTTTAAGATTTAATGAACCACAAATCCATACTAATAAATCATAGAAAACATTTTTACATGATAAACGTTTCTAGATGGATCATCTTACATATAAAAGAGATCATACAATCAATCTGTAATTGTATTAAGTTACTACTAGTTAGGCATACTAGTATCATATTTCATAGTTTAACTTATTTTAATATACTCATGATTCAGAGGAAATAATATTATAATTAACATAATATACATAGGTCAAGAATCACACCATTCTCTCAACCTTATATGGGGATAAACAAAACAATATATCCTTACTTTCACAACTAGAACATAAGTTAAAAGTTTATTTTAACCCTTATATTGACAAAATGTTATGTACCTCCTATACCCTACTTGCTTCCAAAGAAATGTATAAAATAACTCTTCAAAACAACATGCATTAGGCAAAATAGATCAATATCAATCTATTCAAGGGTAAATAATAATATAGTAACTGTAATCATATATATATATATATATATATATATATATATATATATATATATATATATATATATATATATATATATATATATATATTACACCTTACGTGGTCTAAAATCATAAGTTAGATAAAGTGTAAATATATCATCTTAAAAACTCCTACTTACACTCCCAAGGTAAAAAGAAAACACCACAACTCAATATCACCCAAACACTAGCTACTTACCAAATCTTAAGCTTTTACACCTTACGTGGTCTAAAATCATAACTTAGTTAAAGTGGAAATATATCATCTTAAAAACTCCTACTTACACTCCCAAGGTTAAAAGAAAACACCACAACTCAATATCACCCAAACACTAGCTACTTACCAAATCTTGTAATTATGGTATGTCAATCTATTTTCACAACCAGAGAGATATATGCCAACCATAAAGATGTGTCCATCCATTCAATCTTAAAACTTCTCTCTCACCAAGATTATAAAACATTCTCCACAAATTTCAAGGGAGTACAATCAAACAAAATTCAAAAATAATTCTCATTTAAGAGAATACTAAATCAACATCATGTATATAAGAATCCTTTCAGTAGCATCATATTAATGTCAAAAGAGAATAAGATAATAAAAATTGTCCTCTATGCTAACTAAAAGAGATTACACTTCTTCCTAAACCACATAGTTTAAGAGTGAAAATTCTATAAACAAACTCCTCATACAATGGAATTATCAAGAAACATAGAAATACTCTACTAAGAATATTTCCATTGCCTTAGGTGGTACTAAAAAAGGGTCTATGAGATTTTCCACTTCTCAGATTTATGAATATAGACATAAAACTAAAGCACATATATTTTGAAAGTGAAGCATTATGAGCTTATTAAGTAATCACAAAACTCAAAGAAAAATACTAATTGATAATCAATAAGGACGTAATCATACTCGAGGTGTTTGATTTAAGTGATCAAACTATGGTAGAAAGGTTTTATTCAGAACTCATAAACTATGCTATGTACCCATCTAAACAAGCCTCAAATACAACCATCACCATTGTAACACTCAATAAAATGATATTATAAATAACTCAAAGGGGTACAAGTGCTCTTAAGGGTACACACTCAATGGTCTATAAATTTTATGAATGTCACAAAACTCCAATCATGGTGTAACATGGTTCCATACTGAGACACCACAAGTCTAAATTCTAGTGTAAAAATTCATGTCACTAGGTTCACGAGACACAAAAATGGTAATGGACTTATTAGGTCTTAGAGTTTGATCCACAACTTTGATATCATATGTAACAACACTGTTAGATTAGACATAGAAATACATGATTTTTTTTAACTTAACACACATACCAAATATAGATTACATTATGAGAATATATAAAGACCATAAAAAATACATGTTTTGATAATAGAAACAAGCATAGTACATCACATAATAATGATCTGTAATATCATAAGAGCACTTCATAATGAGAATACATAAAGTAATTACATTAACTCAATTACAACTGAAATAAGTCTACATCCACCAATGTTTATTTATAATAACAAGTAATTATAACTCTTCATGACAATACTCAATGATAAATACAATAAAATACAATCTATATATAGATACATGGCTCCATGGAGTATGTGTTCCTCAAACTCTCTAGTATCTATGGCAATCTCAAGTGTCATCTCAATAGTAATACTATTGTAGGGAGGGAGAGCATCATCCAAGCACTTTTCCACACCAACCATGAACTAGCAATCCCCCACACAATCTGTCATAAGGAAATGGTCCTCCCTTCATAGATGAGTAGATAGTGATGATGCAATAATCTAACGAGACTAACAAGTACTCATGTGTAGTATGATTTTAAACTAAACATGTAGAGTATCATAGAAATCCATTCCATTTCAATATATCACAAAAACATCTGAACCGTACTCATAAAATGATAATATTTCACTAAACATACTTTGGTCTAAAATTTTATAAATGATAAATAATAATGATCTAGATCAATAAAATTCATATAAACCTCTTCATCGGATTGTTTTTATCTATCATTATGAGACTAGTAAGCCAGTGAAGTCCATCTCACCCTTTACTCCAAATCAATAATACAAATTGATCAAATATAATTCAACCACAAAATTTATTTAACTTACATCTTATTCACATATAAAATCAAATCAAATTCTAAACATAAGAGTAACCAAAGCATACATTTATTTCATCAAATGTATGATGAATCTTACATTGTTTCTATCCCATACTAAAAACAATGACTACAGTCTATACCACCCAGGAAAAATATACATAACTATAGGTTTCAATAACCATAGTTTATTTTGAAACATACTATATGTATGATAATCTATATTACCATAGTCTAGTATTTTAAGACATAACTACTAATTTCTCATTAACAATCATATAAAATAATCTTAAATACACAAAAACTTAAGCATTATACAAGAAAATATATATAACAAAGTAATCATTTTCAAACAACTCAATAACATACCAACATATCTTTTTCTAAACTTTTAAAGTTTACATTCACATTTATATAACTCTTATCAATTGTACGACATACACTATCCACAGTAATAATCAACATGTATATAGTAAATCAATCAATGTAGACATGAGTTTAGGTATAATAATTATAGTATGTATCATCTGGGTATAATATAATTTTATATTATGCTACCGTATGATATCACATACTATCATAGGTTCTCAACTACATAATAACACATAATCTTAAATTATGATTTTTAGGACTCAACTGATCCATGTAAATAATAAAAATCAAAAATAAATAATTATATCACCCAAGTATACCCTAAATTAAAATGTATACAAGCATACCAAAGTACCAGAACATATAAACATGCATCATGATGCACCATTATGGACTAAGTATAGCTAAGCATTTATACATAATAACACACTTATAGTATGAAATGCATATAAGTATTCAATAATTAATGCATATGTCTAAGGGTCATTCATATTATCAATAGTTAGTCAGATAATTCATAACCCATTATGATTGTTGATTTTAATGACTCATTGCTTTTAGGAGACTATTCATAGGGTTATATTTCCTATTTTCTATGTAACTTAATGACTTATTCAAATCATCTAATAAACTATAGGTATAATCCCCATATACTAGTAATTGCATATCTTAATGTGCACCACATGTAGCTATTCTAATGATATGTTATTTCTAAACCACAGGTTAGTATTTTAATCATAACTACCAAGCATATAAATTAATAAATAAAGTATTTATAAATACATAGAGCATACTTTGCATACAATAGTTAGAAAAATCAAAACTTTATTTTTTCAAAACATAAGTAATCCAATTTTATAACCAATTTATATTTGGGAGTTTACGAGTAATCATTCACTATCTTTAATCAATACTTTCAATTTTTTATTAATATTTATTATGAGAATATTAACTAAACAAATTTACCCCCATGGTTCTAATTATTAAATTAGTTGTTACTTAGTACAATCTAACATTTCGTGTGACGGGTTTTTTTATATGAAAGAATTTAAAAGTTATGTTAATTTTAACTTACAAAAAGAGGTAGTTATATTTTACCTATTTAATTTCATTTAGACATGGTTATGGTCATCTATAAAATAATGACTAAGAATCTAGTTTCATTTTACCACTCTCAACAATAGATATTAATTCTAAGATTTATGTCTAATGAACAATAAAACTCTAATGTTAACGAAGCTAATATGAAAATCTGTTACAAAAATGGAAAATTTATAACAAAAGCTAGTTTTAATTCCTTATATAAATCAAGCTTATGAATTTCATCTAAGTCCAACTTTAAAAGATGGTTAATTATAAATTTCCCTCTAATAATGTTTCTATTGGCAAAGTCTGATACCCATATATGTGGTATATATTAATCTAATATTTTTCTACTACATTTCAAGGTCTATACAACATTATTAAATAATAATTTCAATCTATTTATGATTATAATAGTTTATAATCTTCTTACTTATTTTAGACATCTCTTTATAGATTAAATGAATACATTCCTGATGCCACTCAAATATACTCTTTAAAGTTGAGTATATATTCTCCTGAGTATTAAAATAATTTTAAACAAAGCCTACTATTTAGCATTGTATAAATATTAAAAATTGGTTAATTATTGAGCATATAAAGGATAATAAAAATTCAATTATGTAGTTTATTTTGAAATGGATTATTTGGATAAAATGGGGTGACACCTCATTTGGATAATAGCCATCCTCTAGTATATATTTACTAATTATATAAGACCAGTTATACATACATTTGAATTTTATAATTTAAACAATATAAAATTAGAATATTTTATTATATTTATAAAATATTATACATCACCCATTTCAAAGTATAACCAACTTATTAAAAAAGTATAATAACTTTTAAACAAGTTGACGTTGGATAGTATAAATCCTATTCTTAAATCATGTAGCATCATTTGTAGAAGGGCGATATCTCAATTTATTGAATTTTATTCTAAATCAAAGCGTACTAGACAAACTTATGGTAAACAACACCTCAAGAATATAAGAATGTTGTATGTATACCCCAGAACTGAGCATATGAAAGCTGACATCTTAACCATAACTTTTAGACTAATTTGTCCCTTTGCTAACTTCAATTGATATCACTTACAAAAGCCATGATAGAAATAGTATTTAGGATCTATATTTTTTTTTTAAATTTTCCTACACATTTCATTATCGCCATACACTATTTATTTATGATATCATAGCAAAAGTATAATGAAAAATACATATTGATGCTACATATAATACATATATCGTCTTATGACATTTAACTTCATGCACACTTATTGCTATATATATATATACGGTTATTATCTTGTTTGGGAAGGGTTATGCCAATTGAACAACTAGACTATTTTTTAAAAGAACATATTTACGACGTAAGTGGAAATTGATGCCCTACACTATATATTCTAATCCAAATCATATAGTCTACCCTACAATAAGGAAACACCTTAATCAGTGCATTCACATTTCAAATCCTAAGTAATTTAGATGCCAAACTAAATCTATATACCTGGATGGCATATGTCTAAGTAAATTTCCATCAATATAGTATTTATACATGCCAAAACAATATATATAGTTTATAGTCATATACCCTAAATCCTTTTAATGTCAAAGATTATATTATGTATAAAAGGCATAAACTTTATACTATATAAATTTACATCCTTATAGTGATTAAAAGTGTAATTGAACATGAGTATCTTAACATTCTACAATATAAACCTATGTTGTCAGTTTGATTTATATAAAATAATATACAATTTTACAAATCTACGACCTACCGAGGCATTAAAGGAATTTTAATATATCTATATTTTATTCATTTCCTACACAAATATAATCATGACTCTTATATTCAAGCATTCAATTATTTCCAAAAACACACATATAATGGATTGAAAATTGAATTACAACACCTACCTTACATTCTCCATCTTCTTTTCTAAAATCATGCTCCTTGCTTCTTCTCTACCCTTCTTGCCTAAACTATCCAAAATTCTTCCATAATTTTTTCTCTTACATAGAAAATAGAAGCTAATTTATTTTCCATATTTTTATTTTTCACTTTCTTTTTCTTTTTATCTTTTTAGATTTGCTAATTTTAAGACATATAATTTTTTATTTGTTTTTCTAGATTGTTAATTTATTTCTCTCTTTTTTTCTTATTTCAATGTTTTTTATTCATTTTATTTTAAAAAAATTCCTTTTTTATATTTTTATATGAAATTTCAATATCATATTAAATTAATTTAAAATTTAATTACACTTCAACAATTTAATGATAAAATCATAAATAACCCATATTTAATTTTATGGTTATTAAATTTGTCTATATGTGTATTAATGATATATCATGTTAAGCACATAGAGATTTTATTTATATAATTAACCTACTCAGGCAATCACAAAAATAAAAATTTAAATAAATATGAAAAATAACCATTTTAGAATGAATTTTCTACCATGACTAATTATTGTGGTGTGTGCAGGTTTTTGTTATCTCTCTATCGACCTGTGATGTCTCTATCTACATCATCTTCTCCAATGATCCTCTCCCTCTAGTACACTCGAGGGATGAATTATCTCACATCTAATTCATAACACATAGGTAATTAGATCATATCACATAATAATTATAAAGTAATAATATATAATTAAAATAATATAGTAATATACTTAAAATGTAAATACATATACGAACCAATTCATAATAAGCAATCATGTATTATCATCTACCTAAGCAACATTATACTATCCCATAATAGCATAAATCTCAAGATTAATCATAAATATAACTAAATATTAATTTTTTAAATGTAGATATCCACGGATAACCTACCAAGTTTGTCTGGTGAGGAATCAGGATGTAACAAAAAGGCAATGGTCTAAAGAGAATGTAAACAAGGGGCATGATAAATTTTCATATAATTGAAGGGACTTGACTTAGTTAAATGTATAAAAAAACAAGGATGACATATTCAAATGTCCATATAATAATTAATGACATGTTCAAATGTCAAAGAAAACATATATGGGCATGGGGGCCATAAATAAAGGAGAAAATTAAAATAATCGAATAAACAAGACAATAGTAAGGTAAGACATTAAAATAAGTGCATATATGAAAACATAAGAAACCAACATAAACATATCATAGTAGCCCATGGATCAAATGTTTTAACAAAAAATATGAAGAGCATAACATATCAAGTACCCTTTAAAAAAAATAATTATAGATAAAGACATGCAAATAGATATATGAGCTCAAAACATGATAATGTATAGTTACCATATAATTATATAACCTATAAGTATCGTGATGATAAAACATAGATGCCCCTAATGTCTATATAACATGAGTGGAGGAAAATCCCAACATCTAAAATAAATGTTGGTGTGAAAATGGTTCTCACCTAAATGGGTTTTACCTTTGGGTCCCTTCACACTTATTCATTTAAGCTTACTTAGGCTCTTAATTATTTTCAAATGTGATTAGCTCCTAATCACATATTCACATGTTCTTAGTGCACGATGGGTTCTTATCACCCCTAAGTTGGGGATAATGGCCAACCTACTCACCTAGTGGGAGGGCCACCTATTTTTTCCCCACTCTCCTCTTACTCCTATAAATGATGCACTTATGTTGTGCATTCATAAGGAAGTGAGAGAGGGAAATGAAGTTCTATGTACTTAACATTGTATAATTTATTTATAAGTAATATATTATTTTCTTAGCTTTGTGTGAAATGAATCAATGGTTTCTACTATGGTAATGAGCTTCTAGATAGATCTTAGATGTGATTTCAAAACTCTTTCAGGGTATTAGAGCAATCTACATGAGCCATTACACATCCATTATGTCTATAATTTTTCCACACTCTATATTTTCATCCTCCTTAACTGCCTAAAAGACATTTACATTTGAGAATGAGGTGACAATGTATTTCTCTTTACGTAGTTGGTGCAAGAGTAAAGGAATATTTTACTTAGTATGATGAATATGGATTAATTCACTATTATTGTTGTCAACACGTTTCACCTATTCTAGCATGAAGTACAAGTCCATGCATGGTGGAGGAAACCATTTGGATTTGTCACATAGTTGTCACCCCTAAATTAGCTAATCAGCATCATGATAGTGATCTTTGGTCTTCTAGTGGCCACTGATGTTATATAATGGAATTTTATGCAATAAAACTCCATGCTTAGGAAAACCATCATTGGCATTAACTTCCTCTACTCTCAAATTTTTGGTAAACACATTCCATTCTACCACACTACCTTCCATCCATGTGGAATGTTATCGATATTCTATCTACTCTGCACCTATCAAAGGCCCATTGTCCTATCCAAGAAAACCACCATGTTACATTTAGAGATATTTGAGTTAATTTCATTCGTTCCCTTTACCTTGTAGTCATATGGTGACATCATGTTAGTTGGATGGATTTATAATATAAATAGATCCTTCCTTATCTCTAGCTAAAGATCAGAGGGTTGAATCTATTCAATATTTTCCTCTAATTATTAGCTTCAACTAATCGAAAAGTCTCAATGCATTCAACATCCAAGGGAGAATGGCCTATGGGTTTAGGTATGCTCACCCACATGGCAACAACATGTTTTATCTTCCTTGTCACTAGTCCTCTAGTCAATGTCTTTTCATATATGATAAAGCAAGAATAAAGAGGTTTTTTTTCCATTTATAAAGGAAACAAAAATCATTAAGATCTCCCAAAATTGATTAATATTCACAATCTATGGCCTCCTCTTGAGCCTTTCTCAAGTGTTGGTTAATGAGAAATATCTGGTGAAGTTTTAAATAAGTGCATACCAAAATGAGGTATGGTGTAATATGATGGAAATGGATGTATGTCATGTGATTTTTTGAAGAACTTGGTAGATTTATTTCAAGGTATACGTGATTTATTAAACACAACTATCTATTAAGAGGGGGCAAATCAATAGATCAGCGAAAACTAGTTCTTTTAAACTTTTTAGAGGAAATACAAATTCATATGCAAGTAAAAGAATAAATGCAAAGATTACATATACACATAAAAACACATTACTCAAGATTTTTACATAGAAAACCCAAAAGGAAAAACTATGGTGAAAATGGTTCCTAGAATTTACTATTCAAATTCAGCCTCATTGTTAAATGCCTCACTGACTAACATCACTGGTTACATTCAAGAGCATCCACTATAAAGAATCACCCACTCCCTAAGAGGACACCAATACCCTATTTGATCACCAACTCATTTTTTGATGGCACAACTTTAGAATACAATATGGATTCATAAATAAATCTAGATCAATTTCTTTGTTACAAGTTTAGTCTGTAGCTGCTCAATCTCTGCACATTCTCTATGCACTCTTTCTTCCTCTATGCCTCAATCTAAATTTCTCTATCTTTCACTCTATGTCATTATACATTTCAAAGTGATACTCTTCAAGTTTCTCTATAGCACTCTATCAATTGTAATAGTAGCATCTACACAATGAATAAGATGTCATGTATATACATTGAGTTTTAGGGTTTTACATTTCCACTTTGCATTCACACTTCACAACTTCTTTTCTAGTTCTCATTCAATGTGTCATTGACATATACACTTTATTATGTCTTGGTTCATGTTTTCTATTGCTATGTTCAGGTCTCTTTACTATATTTGATAACTACAAGATTTAAGTCATTACTATAATGTTTCCTTAACCATCGACTAATTACATCAATTAATATTAAGCTCTATGTATCCATAACCAGTTCTTGTCTTTTTCAAACTTGACCATTAGAGCACATTTAATGCAAGCCTTTGATTCCTTTATTTTCGCCATCTCTAACCATTGATATCCTTTTCCAATCTCTACATTTCCTATTATTACAGGATCACTTTCGCTCTTTTTTATTATATTCAATATGCTCAACCTTTACCCTTTCTATTGTATCATTAAACTCTGGCATGTTTATGTGATCTCATTTTCTTCAACATTATTGTAATGATTTTACACCATTGATCCTTGTAGACTTGCTCAATATTTAACATGCCTTCTCCCTTTGAGAATGCCCTATAAGACTTCCACACTTTATCCTTTGGAAAATTTGTAAGTGACCTTTCTGTTTGGATAATTTGTTGCAAGATTTTTTTCAAGGGATTTTCGAGACAATTTCCCCAAACAATTTCCCCAAAGGAATTGTTGTGGATAATTTCCCTAAAAGAATTGTTGTGGACAATTTCTTTGAAGGAATGTCTACATGCCATTCAAATTTTATTAAAGGGTCTAGATACCCTTTGGCTTTTCTATAGGGGTCTACATACCCTTCGACATTTTCAAAAACTACCCTTCAACGTTTTTGTAAGGATCCACATACCATTCATATTTTTTGAAAACATCCCTTTAGACATTTTTCAATGGTTCACATTCCCTTCAAATTTTTTGTAATGGTCCACTTACCCTTTCAATTTTTTGAAAATATCCCTTCATAACTTTTTCAATGGTATACTTACCCTTTAGAATTTCTCAAAGTGTCCTTTTGGAAACCTTTTTTGGTCCACTTTCCCCTTGGACTTCTTGCAAAGTATCCTTAGGAAATGTTGTTACAGACATTTATCCGACAATACTTAATCAATTTTTTGAAAGAATTCTCCATGACATTTTTTATAAAAGAATTGACTAATTTGGGTTCTTGACACTTGCATACTTTGGGTTCTTCTCATTGCTTTACTCATTAGATTGAAATAAGAAAAGACATTTTGGAAACCCAATCAACTTCAAGAAGTAATGACATTCTAGAAAGTTGATCAACTCCACTAGACTAATTTGGGTCCTTCACACCACTTGACTTATATAAAACAAAATAGAAGTTAAGTCACTTGATAAACCCGATTCACTCCTTAACCCAGTTGGGTTTTTTGCAATGCTTTACTTATGAATATTTATAATTAGAAGAAATTTGAGTTCACGAACCCTTTTCACACTACCTTGACCTAGTCAAGTTCTTATCATTGCCTTACTTATGACACCATATAACTCAAAGAAAAAGAAGTTCACATACCCGATTTGCACTGTCTTGACTCACTCATATTCTCTACAATGTTTTACTTGTGAAACTTTATGAGTCAAAGGAATTGAAGTTCACAAACCTGATTTACACTCTCCTGACCCAATCAAGTTCTCGATATAGATCTAATTATAAAAATTTATAAGTAGAAGGAATTAAAATTCACAAACTTGATTCACATTCGCTTGACCTAGTCGGGTTTTTGACATGACTTTACCTGTGAACATTTATAAGTAAAATTGAATGAAGTAAATGGACTTGACAAACCCAAATCACTATTCCTTTATCATTAATGTTTGCCTATTTGACATCAATGACAATCTTATAGACAATCTCCTTATACACCATGATACTCAAATTTCCAATAATCTCCCCCTTTATCATTGATGGAAAAACATACTCAAAATTATGACCCTTCTTCATTTCATCACCATTTACTTTCTCCCCCTTTGACATTAATGATAAAGAGTCCTTGTCTTATCATGGAGATGGGGTACTTCTTTAGTGTGTGGCTATTCTAATCCTTAGACCTGGCTAGTTAGAGCACTTTGTGAAGGACTCCCCCTTAGGAAATGGCATATTTACCTAAGCTTCTACACAGGAACTTCAAATATAGCTTTTTTGAATCCATGATTATCTAGATGAGCATATATATATAATTGGTCTAAAACACCAATCAAGAAATGACATATCTTTGTATAGAGAGGCATAATAATCTATATCTAGCATACCTTTGTCATTAGATTGCAAAGGAACTATAGTTTTCTCACCAAAGTACCTTTTCTCTTAATCTAAGACTTAATAATGTTCCTTAAATACTCCACCTAGATTCATGTCCTATCACTAAAAGTTAGTGATGTGGTATGGGAGCCACTACTCCCAACTTCTCTCTCAGATACTCAAATTGCTCCTTGGGAAGAGGCTTGGTAAATATGTCTACAATTTGGTCCTTTATTGGAACATACTCAATTTTGACCTCTTGATCTGCAACCTTTTCTTTCAAAAAATGATACTTGATGGATATATGCTTGGTTCTAGAGTGCATCCCTGGATTCTTAAAAATGTTTATAGCACTTGACTTATCACAAAAGATAAAAATAGATTCTTTAAATTCTACCTTGATGTCTCTAAGATTTTGCTTCATCCACAAGAATTGTGTGCAACATGTTGTTGCTACTACATACTTTTATTCTACTATAAAAAGCGTAATTGACTCCTTCTTTTTGCTTATCCAAGATGCAAGTCTATTTCCAAGGAATAATGCACCAACACTAACGCTTCTCCTATCATCCACACTTCTAGCCCTATTAGCATCTGCATATGCAACCAAAGTGAGATCTTCACTTGGAGGGTACCACAGACCATAGTCAAGTGTGATCTTGATGTATCTAAAGATTCTTTTCATGGCATTGACATGTGATTCCTTGGGTGCTGATTGATATCTTATAGCCATGTATATAGGTTGCATGATGTTTGGTCTTAATGTAGTTATGTATAGTAGGATACCTATCATTGATCTATACATTATGTTATTCACATTAGGGGATTCATCTTCTTTGCTTAACTTGCATCCAATTATGATGGGAGTACTAACTGGTCTGCTATCTTCCATTCTAAATTTTTTGAGCATCTCCTTTGCATACTTAGTTTGAGATATGAAAATTCCATCATTTGTTTGTGTAATTTGTAAACCAAGAAACAAGGAAAGTTCTCCAAGCATAGACATTTAAAATTCACTTTGCATTTGTGTGGAAATTTCCTTACACATATTAGTGTTTCCACCTCCAAAAATGATATCATCTACATAGACAAAAATGATCAACATGTGCTCACCTTAAGATTTAAAGTAAAATTTTTTGTCTACACATCCTTTATTAAAGTGTTATTGTTATAGGTATTGATCCAATCTTGAATACCATCTTTTAGGTGCCTATTTCTAACCATACAATGCCTTCTTCAATCTGTACACATATTCTTCTTCATCAGTTACCTAAAAACCTTCTGGTTGTTCAATGTATACTTCCTCTTCTAAGTTTCCATTTAAGAAGGTTGAATTTACATCTATTTGGTAAAATTTGAACTTATTAGGAGTAGAAAAATACATAAACATTCTTATTGCTTTCAGTCTAGCTATTGGAGAAAATGTCTCTTCAAAGTCTATGCCCTCTAATTATGCATATCCCTTGTACACCAATCTTGCTTTGTTTCTTATGACTGTTCCATCTTCATTGATTTTGTTTCTGTAAACCCATTTTATTTCTATCACATTCTTTTTTTAATGTCTAATAAATAATTCCCATGCTTTATTTTTTCTATTCGACTAATTTCTTCTTCCTTAGCATTTATCCAATTTTCATCCTTGTTGGCTTCATGGAATGTTTTAGGCTCAATTTCTAAAAGTAAAAGAAAAAAACTTACTTGCTCCTTGTTCATTGTAGCTCTTCTCCTTGTCTAAACTCCTTCATTTTTTTTTGCCAATTATATACTCCTTGGGATAAACCTTTTGAAAAAACTTTGGAGGTGATTTTACAATCTTTTCTTCCTCCTCTTCACTACCTTCTTCTTCATTTTTTGCTTCTTTTATTTCTTCAATTATGATCTTCTCATTAGGCTCAAATTATTTGAATCCTTCTTCTACATTGACATTGATGCTTTCAACAATTTTATACATCCTCTTGTTGTAACACACATATGTTTTACTCTAAGTAGAGTAACCAAGAAAAATTCCTTCATCACATCTTGACTCAAAGTTACCTAGTTTTCTCTCCTTTCTTCTGATGTAGTATTTTCTTCCAAACACTCTGAATTACTTGACTAATGTAGGATTTCCATACCATAGTTCATATGGTATTTTGTCACTTTTCACCCTCAAATTAATTCTATTTAGGATGTATATTGTTTTTTGGATTGCTTCTCTCCAATATCCATTAGATAATTTAGCCTCTTTTAACATTCTTCTAGCCATCTCCTTGATAGTCCTATTCTTTCTCTCAATAACTCCATTTTTTTGTGGAGATCTTGTAGAAAAGTAGTGTTTTTTAGTCCCATGTTTCTCACAGTATTCAATGAACTCATTTGAAGTGAATTCTCCACCCTTATTAGATCTCAGACATTTGACCTTTCTCCCCATTTTTTTTTCAACCATGGCTCTAAAGATCTTAAATATCTCAAAGGATTAAGATTTTCCTTTAAAATGGTTACCCATGTCATTTTTGAGTAATCATCTAAGAAAAACATGAATTAATGAACACCTTTTGATCCTTTTGTCTTGGTAGAACAACAAAGATCAATATGAACTAATTGCAGAGGCTTTGTAGTTGCATACTATTTTGTTTCAAATTTGACCCTTCTTTGCTTGCCTAACTAACATTCTCTACATGTAGTATCTGCAAGTTTGGTTTCCTTGGGCATATATCTTACACACTTGCTTAAACTTACTTTGATTATATTATTAAAATTGACATGTCTCATTATCCTATGCCACAACTAGCTTTCATCAATCTTTCCTAAGAGGCAACTATCATTGTTTACTATATGAGTAGTTATTTATGCCATTTAGGCTAGCTAATATACTGATAACATTCATGATATTGATGATTGAGGTGTTGAAACCATTCTTATAAAAGTATGTTATTATTTACTTGGATGATATTCTGGTGTTTAGAACAATCAAATATGAGTTCCCATAAAAATTTATTTGATTTGGTTATTTTTTTATTTAATTTGTCTTATAAATTACCTACTCCCAAAAAAATTTACTCAAATTATCTCCATCCTCCACAAATATATTCCAAATCATTCTATTTTTCCTAATCATAATGGGTTGGTTTTTTTGTGTCTATTTTGGCCTATAACTTACCAAATCTAATGAAATATTTATATTAGTTGGTTGTTAAACCACATTACCAAATTGATGCGTATTAATCAAATTACACATATTTAGGCCCCAATATGAACTAAATTGGTCCTATCCCACATGAATGTGTCCTAAATAATACACATTTTTCAAAAATGGAAGTTGATTTATTGTGTTTATTTTAGCCTATAATAGTCCTAATTACATGCAATATCAACATGAATGGGTGGTTTAGTGTGATCAGGGCACCAAATGAACATAAATTCCCCCAATTTCAACTATTTTGGGGTGAATATTACCTTAATTAACTTGGTTACATATGAATGTTCCCTAAACAACATAAATGAGTGGTTATGTGTGTACAAGTTTTGTTTTGTTTATTTTCATTTATAATAGACATAATCCCATGAAATTTTAGTTAATTTGTATATATGCCACTTAAATATGACCCAAAACATCCAATTTTTCTTTATTCATAAGTGGGTGGGGTTTTGTTGTATCGATGTTTTCATATAAAGGACCTAGTAGTATGCAATATTAACAGAAATAGGTAATTAAGCATGTAGGAATCACCAACTATACATCCATTGCAATAGTGACACCTATTTTTACCCTAATTAAAAATTAAATTGGTTTGATCACATATGTATGTTGTTTAAATTATATAGATTTCCCAAATTACAATTTACATTTTATTTCTAATGTTCATTTTAACGTATAATGGAAATAATTTCATACAATATATAAATGGGTGGATTTACAATCGCAAGTCATAAAATCAACCTAATTTATGCCAATCATACTAGTCTCAACTTGAATTTGACCAAAATTAACTTGAATATGTATTAATTTGCCCCAAAATCAACATAAACAGGTAGTTGGATATGTCTAGGGTTTTGTTGTGTTGATTTTTTCTTATAAGGGAGCTAAAACCACATAATTTTTTCAAAAATTGTCCCAATCCCACAAAAATGTACCCCAATCATATTATTATTCCTATGTCACAACTAATTCAGATTTGTTGTGTCGATTTTTCCTTATAAGGGAGCTAAAACCACATAATTTTTTCAAAATTTGTTCCAATTCCACACAAATATGCCCCAAATCATATGATTATTCCCATGTCATAATTGATTGAATTTTGTTGTGTCAATTTTTTCTTATAAGGGAGATAAAACCACATAAATTTTTAAATTTTTATCTAAATCCCATGTAAATGTGACCTAAATCATATGATTATTCCCACGTTACAACTGATTCAGCTTTTGTGTGTCAATTTCTTTATATAATATATTTATTTACATGTAATATCAATAGAAAGGGGTGGTTTGACATGTAAATATCACCAAATCAATCTGCATTACTCCAATTCCACCTATTTGTTCCTTTGTTTAAACTAATTATCACAATCCTAATTGAATGCGCAGAAAATCATCTAAATATGCACAAATTATTAGTTAATGTTTGTTTGTTTTGCTTTTGACAATTTTGACCTACAACAAACATAATCCCCACAATATCAACATGGAATTGTTGGATGTGTGAAACTCCCCAAATTGACTTACATTTCCCTAATCGAACTTTTTTAGGTTTGAATTTTACATGGATGCCCTCTGAGTTGTCTATAGTTAACACAATTACAAGAGATTACTCGGGAGTTTTTATGCCTATTTTGTCTTATTAAGGATATAACCATATAGAATTTAAGAGTTGCATTTATAATTTAGTTTGTTTGCTGATGATAAGCATTTTGAGAAAGTTACTTGCAACTTCATCCTTTTCGTGGTATAAAATAGAGGGAAAAACTCCCTCAAAACTTAACGTTAATATGTTGGCGATTTATTTTTCATGATTTTAATATGAAAATGAACAAAAAGTATCTCTTCCTTCTTTGACAATAAGAGAGGTGAAAGGGGGCGGGGGTGGATTAGTGTAAATACTTCTTATATCACAATCAAAAGGGACCTAATGCTTCAATGGCATACACCAATCTAAATTAAATTGTTGTGCTCCTCGTAAACTCACCTTACCAATGCATAAAAATTATTTAATTAAAAATAGAGAATTTATAATTCTATATATCGATAAAACAATTTAATATATTAAAACATTTTTTCTATATTATAAGAGCTTGAACTCTTTTTCACAAAATAAATATTATAAACTTCCAAATAAAATCTAAAAGAGAGAACTTTGGTTTTTTAAGAAAACAAATAAACTTATGTCGAAGCCTTCATTGCTCTTCTGTATATTTTCAGCCTTCTATAATTAATTATACATCTTTATTTTTGTCCTTCATGAAAGGCTGCAAAATACAAAATAAATATTACAAACATAAAATAATAAATGCACATGATTTAAATATATAGCAGCAAATTTCCGTTTGAATACAAAAACACAACGATTATATTGTAAAGTCAACAACGGTTATTCTATGTAAAAACTAACAAGTTGAAATGAACAACCAGAAGTTTAAATGATCAAACTTGACAGATTGATCCAACTTTGAAGTTGACTAGTAAATTGAATTCAGTTTGAATTTAATTTAAACATTGCTAAATAGTAGATAATCAAACTATTATTTAATTAAATGCCTAAACATTGCTTATTAAAATGTCAGCAGAGTGAATATATAAAGAATTACAATACTGAATAGGTGTACATCTAAATAAGGTCGCAGCATATTACTTTATAGATCAACATAATACTGTTAAGATATTATTTCCTCTATTTCCATACACAGCATTGAATATATATTTACAACAGATCGGCAATCCCATTACTCAAGAAGGATCGAGAGATGATTGAATATGACTTCTGAGTAAGATGGACGGAATCAAAGAAGACATATTTTGAGGCATCGGTGCATGTCCACGGTGTTAACGAGTTGCAGAGGAGCGCAAGTTCAAATGTTCCTGTACCACAGCACGATTTTGAAGTGTCGGTAAAACCTGCAAATCATATCACCCCAAATTAAGACAAATTGTACCAAAACAGAATAAGTAGAGCCATTTTTCCAATTATTAAAACTGTAACAATAAAATTTTTGTGTCACTAGAGTACCGTATTTTTCAGGAGATGTTAAAAGGTCCATAACACGGGAGTAATAATCCAGAGTAACGAATTTAAGTCCAGGAAGCATAGGTTTAAGCCCATTAATCATGGATGCCACTTTTAGATTGAATCCCTTTGCAGCATCGTTTTTATCCTGCGCGCAATTGCCGTTGCGGCTTGCTAATAATGTAAGCGTTCTCTCTAACGGTAAACAGCCCAAGGGAGGCACATTGATTATCGCGATCTTACGCACATCCAAACTGTATAGATCCTGAAATGCGACAAAAAATGAGAATCGACATGGATGATTATAAAGCCTAACTGTAAATGTTCCAGTGAATTGGGCATAACTTACCTCTATGTAGGAAGAGCAGATATGTACGAGAAAATCTTGAAATTGGGGAACATTATACTGCAACCGGCGATTTAGTAGCTGAAAATAATTCACAATAAAGTCGTTAGTGCCAATGCTGATAAACATCAGGGCTCGGTTCAATAGGATAGTGGCATCATCTTGACCAATCAGCGCAGTTATCTGTCTGCGATAAGATCTGAAACTTTTTATTTGTTGCCAAACAGGAATAACAGCCTGCATATTGATATTTTTTTCACCAGTAAGAAACAATGAAAAAAAGAAAATCCAGATTAAATGATATTTGAAGATGAGAAATCCAAACCAGTGTAGTTGCCGTGAGATTGTCTAGTCCAGTACCAGCCGAGGAAAAGCTAACACCTTTAAGTAAATCTTGGTGTGTTATGTTATCATCCAGATATGCTGGCAGCAACTCCTTAATGCCTAGCCCTGCAACTGTGAATTTATGTAGCCATGATTTCAGTCTTCAGATAAAATATATATGACACTGCTATAGATGTTCAGAATGAGATGATGCTTACCAATATAGTCGGGTATGATCTTGCCATCAGAGAAGCGCCCTGTGGCCTTCTGCCCTGCGAAGTTTTTACCGTAAGGATGAAAATTGCTCCTAAAAGCCGTGGAAAGAAAGTCGTTATTTCCAGGATCTCCATATGAATCTCCAAAAAACAGGACCTTCAACTCTGTACAAACTCTACTTGAATTCAAATCATACAAACCACCATATTTTACAAAGGATTTCAAGTCCTTATATATGAAACAACCCACATAACTCTAAACATATTAATCCACCTAAGAAACACACCCTCCTCCACTTAGAGGAAATAAATACAAGATACAAATCATTCTCCATTAAGAAGGAGTAAACACAAACCTAAAAGTATACACTACTAGGAAATAAAGACAAAATTAAAGGACAAAATACAATCTTCGAGATAATTTATCCACCCTTATCATAGAAGGAATATTAGATCATGATGAGATCTTTTTAATAGTGTTCCAATTTATCCTAAGTCCCTTCAGCATCTACAACATGGGTGGACAAATATGAATAGTAAAAGTTATTCCCCACTTTCATGTGCATTGAAAAAAGTAACGGATTCTCTTTTTCATGAAGATCAAGCCCACTATTAAGGTCCCCACATGAAACTCATCCCATGCCACCAAAGATGCATGAACAATATTGGTGATTACACCTCAACAGTGAATTGTGTCATCATGAATAGTGTTTGACGCCTCATCACTGAATAGTGTCCTACCATCTCATGAGCATGAATAGTGATTATTTTTCTCTACATCAGAATGACTATGAGTTAACACATATAAATAGGAGTAGATTGGTTTTTCTTATTTCTAGGGTAGTTTTCTTACTTCCCTACGTTAAATCTCTCTTGTTTTCCTAGACTAGTTTCCTATTTTCTATATTTTCTTTCATAGTTAGTTTTGTTTCTTTCTATAGTAGTTTTCTTAAGACTATTGAATAGTTCAAAAAAAATATTTTGTTGGAATTATGAAAGACCCACCAAAATAAATGAGATAACTAAATAAGTGCACAATTACCATCCACCATAACTTATTCTTATAGTACTCAAGGTTTTGGAATTGAGACACATGTTACTGCTCGCACTGAATATGATGACGGTACAACAATACTAAATTATGGTATTGAGCCACTTCCTATGGGCTATTTTCCAATATGTGAAGCTAATATTGGTTGAACTAGAATTATTATGCTCACATTCTATGTTATTGAACTAGCACCCAAATCTCTAGAGGTATCCTCACTCAAATCCTCATAAGGACAAACTTGTTTAGGTACAAAATTATACTCCAAATATTTAAAATGGTCAAATTTTATGTTGATAATAGGGTTAACTATCACTATTATTTCTTCATATGGGGGATCTAGTGAATGATCTTGTACTACAAGTTTAAAGGGGGTAGGCACTTCTGGTGCATCTTCTATTACCAAATTCTATAGTGACCCAGTGCATACTTCACCCATTAAATGTTAAGGTTGATCTACAACTTAAATTGCTTCTCTACTCCTTGTGTTGATGCAATTCAAGAGATCCTTCCCCATGTCCTTCCCACTCACTATAGGTTCTCTCATCCCTTCTAGGTTTTAGATATTCCATCATTTTGTGTATTCTCTTGTTATAAGTCTATTTTCTAAGCTCTTGAATGTTAATATGCTTGTCCCATTCCATTTTGCCTCACTCACACATCCCCTTTTCCCCTATTTTGCTACTCATATGTTAAAAGAATTTAACCTTCCATTATTAAGGTTTTAAATTCATAATCCACCATCATTTTCTTAGGCTCTATGCTAAATTATTTCAAAAATTTGCCTCTGGGCTTGTGCAAGAAATGATACTCTAATTCTTCAGGGTAGGAGTTGTCGATACTACAAACTTAAGCACGTAACTATTTATCACTCCTTACCACCATCTATCTATAGCTCTAATCCAATTAGAGTCAAGGTTTCCAAGCTTCTCCAGGTTTTATTTTATCCACTCAATGTGTTATCCATGACTCTACCTTATGTGAGTTTATATCCAACTATCAGTACACATGCTCATGTAGCACGTAAAAGATGACCTCATACAAAACATCATACAAGTTGTTCTACACCTAGTTTCTTGGATTCTATTCTTTACAGGATAGATGCTTTAATGCAAATCTATCTTTTACCTATTACATCTAGCACTCAATGTTATTGAGGGAGAGTCATATCATTATTCTATCACACCATTGCAGCAATAAAATTTAACATGGGTCCCAATAATGGAACCAAATGCTATAGATATTTAGGGGTATCAATTCATTCTCTATCAATTACTTATTTGGATTTCCAAGTCGGGTCTAGACATATTATAACTAGGCATCAATATGGAATAATCTTGTAGCAGTCAACATTTATCAATCAACTACATCAACATCAATTAACATATGGTGCAAACCTTATGTGCTCCCCAAAATCACAACAGATAAATAATCAAGGTATGTGTTGGACTAGTTTTGTTATGGTGTAACTCATTATTCATAGTACTTGGTCATTTCAATAATGGTGTTGGTAGGTTTATTAGCACAAACCATTTCTAGACTAGGCTGATGGTCTATAAGTGTAAATCCTCTTAGGGGAGCTCATTCTAGTCATAAGGGCATAAGATCATATGTGGTGGTTCTATTGTTTCAAGGGTGCAAATCTTTATCTTGCTGGTCTTAGCACCATTTGCCATTAAGATGGATCAAGGGGATTACTTTAGATCAAAGCTTTATGCTTAAGTTAGTGTTTTAGGCACATATATCATTACTTGTCACGAGGCCTTTTTTACACTTAGAGTATTTCCACATAATTTGATGGCGTCATCATAAATTATAGAGATGGTATTAATGCTCTAAACCAAAACTTTATTTAAATAGCTCATTCATATATTTAACTAACCAGTATACTTATTGTAAATGTTTCATAATTCAATACTAAGGTGAAAAACATTCTATTAAAAGACATAGTTTAATACAACAACCGATCTTAATTTACTTATTATTTCAAATATAGAGTATAGTTTATATTACAAAAATAGATTAAATGCTCGTCTAAACTACTACACAGCCCAGTGGCTCACAAATAAGCTTAGTTGCTACAATGTGGAGCCTCAAAGGCATCCATGCTAATCCTTAGATTTAGAGTCAGTTGAATTATTGCTATTTAGAACTAGTTTTGTAGAGCTTTGATACATCAAAGTTGCATCCCATCTCACTAGTTTGAACTCAGCTTTATAGCATATAGGAGCATCCTCGTGCTAGGGTAAAGGGTGAACATTGGGTGTGCAGATAGATTTTTATCAATCATTTTTTCAGTTATATTACTTTGTGCCCTTCACATTATGATATCCATGTGTTGTAACTCTTTAAATATACCCAAGTCATAATAAAATCAGTTATCCATCAAAGTGTATGTTGAGTTGGCATGGATCCATACTTAGATGAATTAGGGAGCCAATAGTATTGATTATGAAAATTTTGACTCATAAGGGACCATATCCCACAAAATTTAACTTAAATTGACTTGATTCCACATGAAGATCAATAAAAAGAGGTGGTTAGTTTTGCATAGGTCAAGAAATAGACTTGATAACTATAACCACACCTATTTGGTTTATTTAAATGTAAAATGTGGGTTAATAAAGTCACAATAATTGAATTTTTATTTTAAAAACTGACATATATATACAAAAAATATATGTAATTATGATGCTTTTAATTAATGCATGCATTAAATTATAAATAAATATTCTCTCAACCCTCACTATAATATTTAAGTTATGAGTTATTCAATTAATTTAACTTAGGTAGACTTAAAACTCTTATAAATTTCATTAATCAATCTTGAAGACCTTGCAAAACAACCATATTTTTTTGTAAAATGAACACCAAGATGTAAAAGTTACACTTTAAAAATCTTAGGGTAAATATTAAAATCTTAAAACTGACTAATTAAATTAAAATTAAAATTAAAAATATGTACTAAATGATAACTCCTTTAACCCTAATTCTAATTTTATTATCCAAAATATCTCTAATTTCTTACGTATTTTAAAATTAAAATAAATAATAAAATAACTCATAATTAAATATAAGTTTTAATTAATACACATAAATACGTTCAATTTCCAAACCCTTTTATTGCACGTTATAATTTTAGTAATGCATGAGATTGATCACAACGTTACTTCTAATCTACCATTCAAAATAACGTTAGTAAACTTAAGCCCATTGGTTTTAATCTTGTTTGACTTGAGGTTTTATTTTGTGCCCAATATTCAATATTTAATTAACTAAATATGTTGTTCAGATTAGTTAAATATATGAGTCTTTTTATAATAAAATGTCATAAATTACATAGATTTGTATCATATTTGATCAAACATCTATAAATATAGAAGCCTCAAGCTAATAATTTATCATTTGATAGAATAATCATCATTTTATTGTATAAACTTGCATTTTTTCTATGGTTCCAACAAGAAAACCACATCTGTAGAGCTACAAAATTGTCAAGATAATATGTGACATTATTCTTTGGTCTATTTTTGTCTTGTAATTATAACCTCGTAGTTTGGCAAATGTGATATAAGACTCAAAAAGCACCATATTATTAATATAATGTGTTATATTTTTTTTCTAATGATGTATTATATAGTAATAGAGGCTTCTTGTTTTTCATTTCTAATCCTTCTGATAATGTTCTAATCCAAAGAATCAAAATATATTAAACATATGTAAAATATGATCATCCTATAATATTATTTAATTTTCCATAATATTTTGATTAGTCATTGATTAACTTATTTTTCAACCCTAATAAGTTGATATTCCACATAAATATCTTTAGCAAAACCCTATCCTCTTATATTTACAAGGCTTATCTTTTTTTTGTCTTGGTAGGAACAAACCAAAGAGAAATGAGAATTTTGATTGTTAAGTTGTCATGTGTATGTGTCTCTATATATATAGAGAGAGTGTGTGTGTGTGTGGGTGTGTTTGAAATAAGTCAAAAAGTTTCTATTGTATATTTTTAAATAGGCATTTGACATCATAAAAAAAATTATTTAAGGGTCGAACCATTTTTTTCATTTGTTACAAAGTCATCGCTGTGAAAGTGTGACATTACACTATAAATCCATAATATTATTTATAAGTTTTTAATCCTAAAAATTATCTACACTGGAGTTATCTAGGGTTAAATGGGTAGAGAGATTTTAAGGCACAAAGATGATAAACTATCTTTAAAGTAGATCAATTAATTGATAAAACTTAGATAAATATATATTAAATCTATCAAACTAAGTAAGCAAAAAATAATAAGTACAACTATGCTAGATATGGAAATGACAAAGAAGTAAGGTACTTAGATAGTTTTAATTGTAATGTAGTTATGAATCTAGAATAGGTAGGAATCAAACTGAAAGATGATTTTAGAATAGTCTCCAAATTCTAGATTGAGTACATATGGGATTATGGACACTAGCATCAGTCTAGGCCAATTGCATCGACACTACTATCTGAATATGATGTATGTATCATGTATGAAATACTTGTTGAAAAAATATGTGATCACCTGAATGCTTTTGGGTTTGTCTTCACCTTCACTTTTGTGTACTTAGATCTAGGTCATGGATTGTCATTCCTAAAACACTAGTTCTTCATCTTTATGATGACCTTGGGGGAAAATGGTTTAGTGAACACACAATGTCAAGCTAACCCCAAAGAAACCTATGTCAATGAGCATTTTTGACATAGCTAATACTCCAAAGAGGGCCTCAAATTGATGTAGTTCTTCCCTACATGTTGGATTATGTGTGAGCCATGTAATATTTGTAAAGAAATTACAATAGTGACCTAGCTTATAACTTGGTAAATGTAGCTCTTGGATAGTTCCTTTTGTATTTCAAACTTGGGTATATTTTTTCCCCACAACTAATATGAAAATAAAAGAAAATATAGAAGCTTTGCTCACATGAATTCTTGATTGAATGTCTTTTTTAAGTTACTTGGTGAGTAGGTAAAAAGTTTCTAGGTGAGGAATGAATGAGAATTGATTTTGTATTTATATCAATTCTTTTAGATATATAACTCATATTAAAACACTTAGACCTACCATTAAGATAAATTTTATTTACAAATTAGATGACTTTAAGGAAATGAATACTTGCGTTAGAGCAAGACACATGCATCAATGTAGGTGTTTGTCTTTGATGCTAGTGTTTAGACAATAGAAAAGTAGGTACAAACTCAAAACTTATAGAGATAGAAGATAAGCATGTTTTAAGCATTCTAGATAAGATAGAAACTATTTGATTCATCAATATAAGACTGATTAGACCAATAAATAGGCCAAGAAATACCAGATAAAGTAGATGCATTATTTTATAAAGTGAGAAAAGACTAAAAATAAGAGGAAAAACCAATATCTAAGATTATCAAATGTACAAAAATGGACAGATATATAATCCAAATATAATGTTTACATTTACCCCCCTTTAATCTAGTAATGAAATTATTAGTTTAAAAATAAGTAATGCATACTTGAGTGTGTATAACACACTATTTTTTTTTTTGAGTCCAATTTGAGTGATTTGTTGGTGATTGACCTACAACCCAGAGTATGTCACAAACATAATTAGTGTATATAATTTGTATTTGAATGGATTTGAAATGATTGAAGCTAAAAGAGTAATGTTTATTAGTACACATAAGTATGGATATAACTATCTTGCCTATTCACAAGTAGATTTGGAAGATGTATCATCATAAGGCTCTAAAACTAATATTAGGACAAACATGTATAAATCTAAAAAGTACATATATCTAAGGAAATAGAGAGAGATAAAGATATTGGAAGGCATATGCCCCCAACCCTAGAGAAAATATGAGTTGCTATCTAGAAGTTAATATTAGCTCAATCATTCAACCCAATCATACTTATAACCTTGTGAGTATGAGAGAATAAAGTCAACTTATACTATCAAATGAGTAAGGTTATATGATACAATTAATTCCAACCTAAAAACTTGGCAAGACTCAGTGACTTAATCACCTCAACAATACCAAAAGTGAACCAACTACTATAGTTGATTAGCACAATATAATCCTTAAAAATACATCTTAGTGGGTGATGATAGTACCTAAGAATGTTTTGAAATTTGAAACCAATCTATATTTGTAATATTATGTGCATATTACATAGCGTATACACCTTAGATATGTCTCATGATAAAACTATGTATAATAATCGTACAAATGTATAGAATTCTATCACAACTATGAATGTAAATTATATAACTATGTACTTTGAAAAATTTAAAAATTGTGTAAGTGTGAAGAACATGATTTCAAATCATGCCCTCACTATATATTGATAAATCTAAAAACTAAGATAAGTACCAATGTGGAGGACAAATTTCCAAAACATGCCCCCATTGACTCTAGGTGTGTTGAATACTGAATAAGTGTGGAGAACATGATTCTAAAGCATACCCTCATTTAATCTAAAAAAATTAAATGTGTGGAAGCCATGCCTATATGACATATTTTACTAAATATAAAAACTGATATATGTACCAAATATTGAATAAGTGTGGAGAACATGCTTCTAAAATATACCTCTACTGAATCTAAAATTGTGAATGTGTAAAATTCATGCCTATATGACATGCTTCCACTAACATTCTCCATATTTATGTGAGATAAGAATACAAACTAGTATTTACCTAACCTCAAAAGGATAATACAACTATATAATTTATGAATGTAAACCATGGATCATATAGAAGAACATGTCTAGATAAATGTGTCATTGAAGTGTATAAAACATTGTGATCAAATGAAGGCCTAAGATGCATGATAAATATCATGAAAACATCTAGATATTAAAGGTGCAATTTCAACAATAAAATCAAGCACACACACAAGATCACCCAAAATGAAGTCAAAAGTGTAACAACATTATTGGGTTAGACATAGAAATACATGATTTTTTTTACTTAAAAAACATATACCAAATATAAATTATACTAAAAGAATATATTGAGATCATAATAAATAAACATGGTGATAATAGAAACAAGCATAATACTGATCTATAATATCATGAGAGTACATGTCATAATGAAAATACATAAAGTAATTACATTAACTCAACTACAATTGAAACAAGTCTACAACCATCATTGTTGATTTAAAATAACAAGTAATTACAATTATACATGATAATACTCAATCATAAATACAATGTACATATATATACATGGCTCCTAGGAGCATGAGTTCCTTAGACTCTACAATATTTGTGGTAATCTCGAGTGTCATCTCAATAGTAGTACTATTGTGGAGAGGAAGAGCATCATCCAAGTGATTTTTCACATCAACCACGAACTAATGATCCCCCACACAATCTCTCATCATGAAATGGGTCTCCTTGGATAGATAAATAGTGATGGCATGGGAATCTAGAGAGACTAACAAGTATCCATGTATTTTATGATTCTAAAATAAACATGTAGTGTATCATAGAAATATGTTCTATTTCAAGATATCATACAAATATATGAATCATACCAATAAAATGATAATCTCTCATTAAACATACTTTATCTCAATTTTTTATAAATCATAAATAATAATAATCTAGATCAATCAAAATCATACACACCATTTGATCAGACTATCTTTATCTATCATTATGAGACTAATAAGCTAATGAAAATAATCTCACTACTTACTTCGAATCAATAATAAATATTATTCAAATAAAAATCAACTATAATATTCATTTAATTTACATCTTATTCACACATAAAATTAAACCAAATACTAAATATAGATGTAACAAAAGCATATATTTATTCTATCAAATATATGAATGAATCTTATATTATTTCTATCCCATAGTAAAAATAATAACTACAGTCTATACCACCTGGATAAAATATACATAACTATATATTTGAAAAACTATAAATTTTTTTAAAACATACTACACCTATGATAACCCATAATATCATAGTCTAGTATTCTAAGACATATCTACCAATTTTCTATAAATAATCATATAAATTAGTCTTAAATACATAAAATATTAAGCATTGTACAAGTAACTATATATAATAAAGCAATTCATCATTTACATATAACTCAATAACATAACAACATAGGTTTTGTTGAATTTTTAAATTTTTCATGTACGCACATATAAGTATTACCAATTGTAGAACACATGTTATCCTTAATAATAACTAGCATATATATAATAAAACATTCAATGTAAATATAAATTTTGGTATAATAATTATAGTTTTTACAACCTAAGTACAACATACTTTTATACTATAGTACCTTATGATATCCCATAAAATCATAGGTTCCCAACTACATAACAACACATAATTCAAACTTATGATTTTTAAGACTCAACTAATTCATGTAGATAATAAGAAGAAATAATAAAGAATTATATCATCTAGATATACCCTACATTAAAATGCATACAAGCATACCAAATTACTATAAGATATAAATGTTCATCATGATGTACTATTATGCACTAAGTATAGCTAAACATTTATAAATTAACACACTTATAGTATGTAATGCACACAACTATTCCATACTTAATACATATTATTAATGGTCATTCATATTATCAGTAATGAGTCAGATAATTCATAACCCATTATGATTGTTCATTCTAATGATTCATTGTTTCTAAGAGATTGTTCCAAATGTTATAGTTCTTGATTTCTATGTAGCTTAATAACTTATTCAAATGATCTAATAAACTATAGGTATAATCATTATATACTAGCACTTACACATCGTAATGTACACTACATGTATGTATTCTAATGCTATGCAATTTTTAAACCATGGTTTAGTATTTTAATCATAACTACCAAGCATAGAAATTTAAAAATGAAGTAGTTATAAATACATAGAACACACTTTGTATACAACAGCTATAAAAATCATAACTTTATTTTCTCAAAGTATAAGTAATCTATTTTATAACTAGTTTATATTTGAGGGTTTACAAAAAATAATTCCTTATCTTTGATCAATCTTTTTAATTTTTAGTTAATATTTTTCTTTAGAATATTAACTAAATAAATCTACCCCCATGGTTCTAATTATGTAATTAGTAATAACTTAGTACAATGTCACATATCATGTGATGGGTTTTCCTATATCAAAGAATCTAAAAGTTTTGTTAGTTTTAACCCAAAAAAAGAGGTATTTATGTTTTACCCGTTCAATTCCATTTGCATATGGTTATGGTCATCTACACAATAATGACTCAGAATCTAGTTTCATTTTACCACTCTCAAAAATAGATATCAATTCTAATATTTATGTCCACCAAACAATAAAAGTCTAATGTTATTGAAGCTAATGTGAAAATTCATTATAAAACATGAAAATTTATAACAAACCCTAGATTTAATTCCTTATATAAATCAAGCTTATGAATTCCATCTGAGGTCCACTTTAAAAGATGTTTAATTATAAATTTTCCTCTAATAATTTTTCTATTAGCAAAGACCGATACCCATATGTGATGTATATATTAAACTAATATTTTTTCAACTACATTTCAAGGTCTATACCACATGATTAAATAATAATCTATGTCTGTTTATGATTATAATAGTTTATAATCTTCTTACTTATTTTAGAAATGTCTTTTTAGATTAAATGAATACATTCTCGATGCCACTCAAATATAGTATTTAAAGTTAATTATATATTCTCCTAAGTATTGTATTAAAGAAAACCTACAATTTAGCATTGTTTAAATAATTAACTTTTTTGTATTACTGAGCACATAAATGACAATAGATATTTATTTATGTAGTTTATTCTAAAATTTATTATTTTGGTTGAAATGGGGTGATGCCTCATTTAGATAACAACCATCCTCTAATATATATTTACTAATTATAGAAGATCAGTTATACATACATCTATATTTTATAATTTATAAAATATAAATCATATTATTTTATTATATTTACAAAATATTGTGCATCACCCATTTCAGAGTATAAGTAGATTATTAAACAGTATAAAAAACTTCAAAAGAGTCGACACTAGATAGTATAAATCTTATTCTTAAAGCATATAATCTCATTTATATTAGGGTGACACATCAATATATTGAATTTTATTGTAAATCAAATCATACCAGACCAACTTAATTTTTATCTAAGAAACTAAACAAACTTGTGGTAAGCGATGCCTAAAGAATATAATAATGTAGTATATATGACCCAGAACTGAGAATATTCAAAATTTAACACCTTAACCATAAATTTTTGACTAATTTTTTCCATTTTATAACTTCAATTGATATCACTTACATAGATCATAAAAAAATAGTATTTAGGATCTATATTTTTTTACATTTGGCTGCACATTTAATTGTCATTGTACACTATTTATTTGTACTATTACCATAAAAGTATAACATAAAATACATATTGATGCTACATATAGTCCATATATCACTGTACGACATTTAACTTCATGCACACTTACTGCTGTGTATGTGTGTGTGTGTGTGTGTGTGTGTGGTTATCTCAGTTGGGAAGGATGATGCTAATTGAATAAATAGACTATTTTTTAAAATAACATATAGAGGATGTAAGGGGAAATTGACACCCTAAATAATATATTCTACTCCAAAACATACAGTCTACCCTATACTAAAGCAACACCTTAATTGGTGCATTCACTATATAAAGCACAAGTAATTTAGATTCCAAACTAAATATATATACTTATCTAGCATATGTCTAATAAAATTTTCATTAATATAGTATTTATACATGCCAAAATAATATATATAGTTTATATTCATATACCCCAAATCCTTTTAACATCATACACCTTATTTTTGTATAAAAAACATAGACTCTGTACTATATAAATTGATAGAGTTATAGTGATTAAAAGTGTAATTGAAAACCAATATCTTAACATCCTATGAAAGTAACCTAAGGTCATCGGTTTGATTTATGTAAAATAATATATAATGTTATGAATCTACGGCCTACCTAGGTGTTACTGAAATTTATTTATATCTATATTTTATTCATTTCCTACACAAATTTAATCATGAATAAACCTACCTAGTTTTCTCCATATTTTTTTCTTAAAATCATGCTCCTTTCTCCTTCTTTAGGGTTCTGTCCAAAGTTTTTCTCTTCTTGCTTAAACTATCCAAAATTCATCTATAATTCTTTTTCCTAAATAAAATTTGATGATAATTTCTTTTCCAATTTTTTTTGGAGTTTTTTTTTTATCTTTTTGGTTTTTTTTATTTTAAGACATTTAATTCTTTTCTTGTTTTTCTAGATTTTTCATTTGTTTCTCACTTTTTTTTCTAATTTCAATGGTTTTTTTTCTTTTTTTAAAAAATAATTCCTTTTTTTATATTTTAATATGAAATTTCAATTTTATATTAAATTAATTTAACATTTAATTGAAATTTAATTATAAAATCATAAATAACCCTATTTAATTTTATTTTTATTAAATTTACCTCTATGTGTATAAATAGGTTATCATGGTAAGCACAAAAGGAAATTATTTTTATAATTTAACTACTTAGACAATCATAGAAAATAAAAATATAAAAAAACATCAAAAGAAACCATTTTAAAATTCATTTTATATCATGACTAATTATTGTGATGTATGCAAGGTTTTACTAGTTCTTTATCAACCTGTGATGTCTCTATCTACATCATCCTCTCCGATGATGCTCTCCCTCCGATATGCTCAAGGGATGAATTCTCTTATATCCACCTCACAACATGTAGGTAATTAAAACATATCACATGATAATCATAAGGTAATAATATACAACTAAAATAATATATTAATATGCTTAAGTTGTAAATACATATATAAATCAGTTTATAATAAAAATTATGTATTATCATCTAACTAAAAAACATTCTATCATTTCATAATAACATAAATCTCAAGCTTAGTTAGAAATATATCCAAATCTAAATTTGTTAATTGTGAATATCCATAGATAACTTAAAAAAGATTGTGATGAAGAAAAAGGATGTAACATCTTTCCCCCTAAATATAGTCATTATCCCCAATGAATCTTATTTAAAGATAAGTTTTCAATAAAAAACATTTCTTAACAAAGCAACAAAATGATAGATAATGCTAAAATAAGCATATAATTAGGAAATTACCTATATAACTCACCATGACTCTTTTAAGTTGACTTATTCCTGAAGTATTGGTCCTACAAGAACCTACTCAATGGCATCTCTAAATTAAGCAAACATGATTTCGAGTATTATTTACTCTAAAAAATTCTATAATGACCACTCTAGGGTCTAGAATCATCAAGCAAGCTTATATACTATAGGATTGACCACTTCTATTACCTTGAAGGGTCCCACATATCTTAATGAAAGTTGCACTAACTTTCTAAGACCACACAAAAGCATCATGCAATCCAAAATAAATGATCAAGGAAAGTTCCATAAAAAAATTCATCCTTCAACACATCTTCTTAACTTAGAGAGTATGTTTCTCATTTTAAAGAAAAATATTTAAAGAATCTGAAAAAAATAATGTGTATAAGTTGATACTATTACTACTTTGCATAGCTTCAGATAAGTATAACATGTCAATACTGTCACCACTCCATGTAACTCTTGACAAATATGATGATGAATAAGAACTAAAAATATGTCATTTCTAATTTATATCAAAATTATGGAATATCTATCCATAGTTTACATGCATATATCCATATGACTTAATTTGATAAGTTCTATTTGTTAAATTTTGGATTCAATAAGTCTATCTATCAAATCATACTTAGTAACAACTGAGTCACTATGAGGTTAAATAAGATACCATCTTATCGCTTAGAACTCATATTCTTAATTCAACACTCTTCCCTCAGGTATCCATGACCTAACAATCTCAGTAAAGTTTTTAAGATTCAATGGATCATAAATCCATACTAATAAATTATAGAAAACATTTTTACATGATAAATGTTTCTAGATGTATCATCTTACATATAAAAGAGATCATACAATCAATCTGTAATTGTTAAAAGCTACTACTAGTTAGGCATACTAATATCATATTTCATAGTTTAACTTATTTTATTATGCTCATGATTCAAAGGAAATAATATTATAATTAACATAATATACATAGGCCAAGAATCACACCATTCTTTCAAATTTATATGGGATAAACAAAACAATATCTCCTTACTTTCACAACTAGAACACAAGTTAAAAGTTTTTTTTTAACCCCTAGATTGACAAAATGTTATATACCTCCTATACCCTACTTTCTTCCAATGAAAAGTATAAAACATCTCTTCAAAACAACATGCATTAGGTAAAATAGATCAATATCAATTTATTCAAAGGTAAATAATAACATAGTAACTCTAATCGTATATATATATATATATATATATATATATATATATATATATATATATATATATATATATATATATATATATACACACACCAAGGTTTTACACCTTACGTGGTCTAAAATATTAAGTTAGATAAAGTGGAAATCTATCATCTTAAAAACTCCTACTTACCCTCCCAAGGTAAAAAGAAAACACCACAACTCAATATTATCCAAACACTAGCTACTTACCAAATCTTGTAATTATGGTATCTCAATCTATTTTCACAACAAGAAGAGAGATACGCCAACCAAAAGGATGTGTCCATCCATCCAATCTTAAAAATTCTCTCTCACTAAGATTAGAAAACATTCTCCACAAATTTCAAGGGAGTACAATCAAATAAAATGCAGAAATAATTCTCATTTAAGAGAATACTAAATCAACATCATGTATATAAGACTCCTTTCAGTAGCATCATAATAATGTCAAAAGAGAATAAGATAATAAAAATTATCCTCTATGTTAACTAAAAGAGATTACACTTCTTCCTAAACCACATATTTTAAGAGTGCAAATTCTATAAACAAACTCCTCATACAATGGAATTATCAAGAAACATAACAACACTCTACTAAGAAGATTTCCAATGCCCTAGGTGGTACTAAAAAAATGGTCAATGAGATTTTCCACTTCTAAGATTTATGAATATAGACACAAAAATAAAGAATATACATTTTAAAATTGAAGCATCCTAAGCTTATTAAACACTCACAAAACTCAAATAAAAATACTACTTGATAATCAAGAAGGATGTAATCATACTCAAGGTGTTTGATTTAAGTGATCAAACTATGGTAGAATTTTTTTATTCGAAACTCATAAACAATGATATATACCTATCTACCCAAGCCTCAAATACAACCATCACCATTTTAACACTTGATAAAATGATCTTCTAAAAAACTCAAAGGGGTACAAGGGCTCTTAAGGGTACACACTCAATGGTGTACAAATTTTATGAATGTCACAAAACTCCAATCATGGTGTAACATGGTTCCGTACTGAGACACCATAAGTCCAAATTCTAGTGTAAAACTTCATGTCACTAGGTTCACAAGACACAAAAATGGTAATGGACTTATTAGGTCTTAGAGTTTGAGCCACAACTCTGATATCATATGTAACAACACCATTGGATTAGACATAGAAACACATGATTTTTTTTTAACTTAACACATATACCAAATATAAATTACACTATGATAATCTATAAAGACCATTAAAAATAGACATTGTGATAATAGAAACAAGCATAATACATAACATAATATTGATCTCTAATATCATAAGAGTATACTTCATAATGAGAATACATAAAGTAATTACATTAACTCAGTTACAACTAAAATATGTCTCCATCCACCAATGTTTATTTATAATAACAAGTAATTATAACTCTTCATGATAATATTTTATGATAAATACAATAAAATACAATAGTAATACTATTTTGGGGAGAGAGAGCATCATCCAAGCGCTTTTTCACACCAACCATGAGCTCAATTCCCCACACAATCTCCCATAAATGAATGGTCCTCCCTTCATGGATGAGTAGATAGTGACGATGCAATAATCTAACGAGACTAACAAGTACTCATGTGTAGTATGATTCTAAACTAAACATGTAGAGTATCATCAAAATCTATTCCATTTCAATATATCATAAAAACATCTTAACCATACTCATGAAATGATAATGTTTCACTAAACATATTTTGGCCTAAATTTTTATAAATTATAAATAATAATGATCTAGATCAATCAAATTCATATAAACCACTTGATCAGATTGCTTTTATCTATTATTATGAGACTAGTAAGATAGTGAAGTCCATCTCACCTTACTCTGAATCAGTAATATAAATTGATCAAATAAAACTCAACCACAAAATTCATTTAAATTACATGTTATTCACATATAAAATCAAATAAAATTCTAAACATAATAGTAACCAAAGCATACATTTATTTTATCAAATGTATGAATGAATCTTATATTATTTCTATCCCATACTAAAAATAATGACTATAGTCTATACCACCCAGGTAAAATATACATAATTGTAGGTTTCGATAACAATAATTTTTTTTGTAACATACTACATGTATGTAATCTATATTACCATAGTCTAGTATTTTAAGACATAACTACCAATTTTTCATAAAAAATCATAGAAAATCATCTTAAATACATAGAAACTTAAGCGTTATATAAGAAAAAATATATAACAAAGTAAGTCATCATTTTTAAAAAAATCAATAACATACCAACATAGCTTTTTTAAAACTTTTAATGTTTGCATTCACATATATATGTCTTATCAACTGTACAAATCACACTATCCACAATAATAATCAACATGTATATAGTAAAACAATCAATGTAGATATGAGTTTAGGTATAATAATTATAGTATGTACCATCTAGGTATAACATACTTTTAAACTATGCTAACCTATGATATCCCATAGTATCATAGGTTCTCAACTACATAATAACACATAATCTTAAATTATGATTTTTAAGACTCAACTGATCCATGCAAATAATAAAAATAAAAAATAAATAATTATATCACCCAAGTATAACCTAAATTAAAATACATACAAGTACACTAAAGTACCACATCATATAAACATGCATCATGATACACCATTATGCACTACGTAAAGCTAAACATTTATACATAATAACACACTCATAGTATATAATGCATACAAGTATTTCATACATAATACATATGACTAAGGGTCATTCATATTATCAATAGTGAGTCAGATAATTCATAACCCATTATTATTGTTCGTTTTAATGACTCGTTGCTTTTAGGAGACTGTTCATAGGGTTATAGTTCTTGATTTCTATGTAACTTAATGACATATTCAAATCATATAATAAACTATAGGTATAATCCCTATATACTAGTAATTGTACATCCTAATGTGCACCACATATAGGTATTCTAATGATATGTTATTTTTAAACCACAAGTTAGTATTTTAATCATAACTACCAAGCATAGAAATCAATAAATAAAGTATTTATAAATACATAGAACATACTTTGCACACAACAGTTAGAAAAATCAAAACATTATTTTTTTAAAACATAAGTAATCTAATTTTATAACCAACTTATATTTGGGGTTTTACAAGTAATCATTCACTATCTATAATCATTACATTCAATTTTTTATTAATATTTCTTCTAAGAATATTAACTAGACAAATCTACCCCCATGCTTCTAATTATTAAATTAGTTGTACTTAGTACAATGTAACATTTCGTGTGATGTGTTTTATTATATCAAAGAATCTAAAAGTTTCATTAATTTTAACTTAAAAAAAGAGGTATTTATATTTTACCTATTTAATTCCATTTAGACATGGTTATGGTCATCTATACAATAATGACTAAGAATCTAGTTTCATTTTACCGCTCTCAACAATAGATATTAATTCCAAGATTTATGTCCAATGAACAATAAAACTCTAATGCTAAGGAAGCTAATATGAAAATCCATTACAAGACTTGAAAAATTATAACAAAAGCTAGATTTAATTCCTTATATAAATCAAGCTTGCGAATTTCATTTAAGTCCCACTTCAAAAGATGGTTAATTATAAATTTTCCTCTAATAATGTTTCTATTGGCAAAGTCTGATACCCACATATGCGGTATATATTAATCTAATATATTTTTACTAGATTTCAAGGTCTATACCACATGATTAAATAATAATTTCAATCTATTTATGATTATAATAGTTTATAATCTTCTTACTTATTTCAGACATCTCTTTTTAAATTAAATGAATACATTCCTGATGCCACTCAAATATACTCTTTAAAGTTAAGTATATATTCTCTTAAGTATTCAAATAATCTTAAACAAGGCCTACTATTTAGCATTGTATAAATATAAAAAAATTGGTTAATTATTGAGCATATAAAGTTAAGATTATTTTGGATGAAATGGGGCAACACCTCATTTGGATAATAGCCATGCTCTAGTATATATTTACTAATTATAGAAGACCAGTTATACATACATTTGAATTTTATAATTTATACAATATAAAATCAGATTATTTTATTATATTTATAAAATATTGTACATCACCCATTTCAGAGTATAACCAACTTATTAAAAAGTATAATAAATTTTAAACGAGTCGATGCTAGAAGTATAATTCCTATTCTTAAATCCTATAATATCATTTTTATAAGTGCGACATCTCAATATATTGAATTTTATTCTAAAGCAAAGCATACCAGATCAACTTAATTTTGATCTAAGACACAAGACAAACTTGTGGTAAGCAGTACCTCAAGAATATAAGAATGTTGTATGTATACCCCAGAACTGATCATATGAAAGCTGATACCTTAAAAATAACTTTTAGACTAATTTGTCCCTTTGCTAACTTCAATTGATATCACATATAGAAGCCATGATAGAAATAGTATTTAGGATCTTTTCTTTTCCCTACACATTTCATTATCGCCACACACTATTTATTTATGCTATCATCATAAAAATATAATACAAAATACATATAGATGCTACATATAATACATATATCATCTTACGACATTTAACTTCACGCACACTTACTGCTATATATATATATATATATCATCTTACGACATTTAACTTCACGCACACTTATTGCTATATATATATATATATATATATATATATATATATATATATATATATATATATATATATATATAGCAGTAAGTGTGCGTGAAGTTAAATGTCGTAAGATGATATATGTATTATACGTAGCATAAATATCTATTTTGTATTACACTTTTATGGTGATATATATATATATATGTATGTATGTATGTATGTATGTATATGTATATATATATATATATATATATATATATATATATATATATATATGGTTATTATCTTGTTTGGGAAGAGCGATGCCAATTGAATAACCAGACAATTTTTTACAAGAATATATTGAGGGCGTAAGTGGAAATTGATGCCCTATACTATATATTCTACTCCAAAGCATATAGTCTACCCTGCAATAAGGTAACACCTTAATTAGTGCATTCACCTTTCAAATCCTAAGTAATATAGATGCCAAACTAAATCTATATACCTGGACGGCATATGTCTAAGTAACTTTTCATCAATATAGTATTTATACATGCCAAAACAATATATATAGTTTATAGTCATATAACCTAAATCCTCTTAATGTCACACACTATATTTATGTATAAGAGGCATAGACTTTGTACTATATAAATTTACATCCCTATAGTTAAAAGTGTAATTGAACACGAGTATCTTAACATTCTACAATATAGACCTATGTTGGTTTGATTTATATAAAATAATATACAATTTTACAATCTATGACCTACCGAGGTGTTAATGGAATTTTTATATATCTATATTTTATTTATTTCCTACATAAGTTTAATCATGACTCTTATATACAAGCATTCAAATGTTCCCAAAAACACACATATAATGGATTGAAAATTGAATTACAACACCTACCTTGCATTCTCCATCTTCTTTTCTGAAATCATGTTCCTTGCTTCTTCTCTGGCCTTCTCTCTAAAGCTGCTCCCTTCTTGACCTAAACTATCCAAAATTCTTTCATAACTTTTTCTCTTAAACAGAAAATAGAAGCTAATTTCTTTTCTAGATTTTTATTTTTCACTTTCTCTTTCTTTTTATCTTTTTGGTTTTGCTAATTTTAAGACATCCAATTCTTTATTTTTTTTTTTCTAGATTGTTAATTTATTTCTCTCTTTTTTTCTTACTTCAATGTTTTTTATTCATTTTGTTTAAAAACAATTCCTTTTTAATATTTTTATATGAAATTTCAATATCATATTAAATTAATTTAAAATTTAATTTCACTTCATTAATATCATGCTAAAATCATAAATAACCCAAATTTAATTTTGCCTTTATTAAATTTGTCTCTATGTGTATTAATGATATATCATGTTAAGCACATAAAGCATTTATTTCTATAATTTACCTACTCAGGCAATCACAAAAATAAAAATTTAAAAAAACATAAAAAATAACCATTTTAAAATAAATTTTCTACCATGACTAATTATTTTGGTGTGTACAGGGTTTTGTTATCTCTCTATCGACATGCGATGTCTCTATCTACATCATCTTCTCCAATGATCCTCTCCCTCCAGCACACTCGAGGGATGAATTATCTTGCATCCAATTCATAACACATAGGTAATTAGATCGTATCACATAATGATCATAAGGTAATAACATATAATTAAAATAATATAGTAATATACTTAAATTATAAATACATATATAAATCAATTCATAATAAGCAATCATGTATTATCATCTACCTAAGCAACATTATACTATCTCATAATAGCATAAATCTCAAGCTTAGTCATAAATATAACCAGATATGAATTTGTTAAATGTTGATATCCATGGATGACCTACCAAGTTTGTCTAGTGAGGAATCAGGATGTAACAAAAAAGCAATCCTCTAAAGAGACTGCAAATAAGGGGAAAGATAAATTTCCACATAATTCAAGGGACATGACTTAGTTAAATGCATACAAAAGCAAGGATGACATATTAAAATGTCCATATAATAATTAATGACATGTTAAAATGTACAAGAAAACATATATGTGCATGGGTGCCATAAATAAAGGAGCATATTCAAATACTAGAATAAACAAGACAATAGTAAGGTAATACATTCAAAGAAGTGCATATACAAAAACATAAGAAACCAACATATACATATCATATTATCCCATGGATCAAATGTGTTAGCAAAAAATATGAAGTGCATAACATATCAAGTACCCTATGAAAACTATAATTATAGATAAAGACATGTGCAAATACATATATGAGCTCAAAACATGATAATATATAGTTACCATAGAATTATATAACTTATAAGTATCATGATGATAAAACATAGATGCCCCTAATGTCCATATGACATGAGTGGAGGAAAAGCCCAACATCTGAAATAAGTGTTGGTGTGAAAATGGTTCTCACCTAAATGGGTTTTATCTTTGGGTCCCTTTCACACTTATTCATTTAAGCATACTTAGGCTCCTAATTATTTTTAGATGTGATTAACTCCTAATCGCTTATGCACAAGTTCTTAGTGCATGGTGGGTTCTTGTCACCCCTAAGTGGGGGATAATGGCCAACCCACTCACCTAGTGGGAGGGCCACCTATTTTTTCCCCACTCTCCTCTAACTCCTATAAATGATACACTTATGTTGTGCATTCATAAGGAAGTGAGAGAGGAAAATTAAGTTATAAGTACTTAGAATTGTATAATTTATTTATGAGTAATATAGTATTTTCTTAGCTTTGTGTGAAATGCATCAATGGCTTCTACTATGGTAATGAGCTCCTAGATGGATCTTAGATGTGATTTCAAAACTCTTTCATGGTATCAGAGCAATCTCTTTGAGCCATTACTCATCTATTATGTGTATAAGTTTTCCACACTCTATATTTTCATCCTCTGTAACAGCCTAAATGACATTTGCATTTGAGAATGAGGTGTCAATGTATTTCTCTCTACATAGTTCATGCAATAGTAAAGGAATATTATGCTTAGCATGATGAATATGGATTAATTTTATATTCTTGTTGTCAACATGTTTCACCTATTCTAGAATGAAGTAGAAGTCCATGCATGGTGGAGGAAACCATTTAGATTTGTCACATAGCTGTCACCCATAAATCAAATAATCAGCATCATGATAGTGATCTTTGGTCTTCTAATGGCCACTAATGTTATAAAATGGAATTTTATGAAATAAAACTACATGCTTAGGAAAACCATCATTGGCATTAACTTCCTCTACTCACAAATTTTCGGTAAACACATACCATTCTACCACACTACCTTCCATCCATGTGGATTGTTATCGATATTCTATCTACTCTACACCTATCAAAGGCCCATTGTCCTATCCAAGAAAACCACCATGTCACATTTAGAGAGATTTGAGTTAATTTCAGTTGTTCCCTTTACCTCATAGTTATATGGTGACATCATGCTAGTTGGATAGATTTATAAGATAAATAGATCCTTCCTTATCTCTAGCTAAAGATCAGAGGGTTGAATCTATTCAACATTTTCCTCTCAATGTTGGCTTCAACTAATTGAACAGTCTCAATACATTCAACATCCAAGGGAGAATGGCCTATGGGTTTAGGTATGCTCACCCACATGGAAACAACATGTTTTATCTTCCTTGCCACTAGTCCTCTAGTCAATGTCTTTTCATATATGATAAAACAAGCATAAAGAGGTTATTTTTTCCATGCATAGAGGAAACAAGAATCATTAAGATCTCCCAAAATTGATTAATATTCACCATCTATGGTCTCCTCTTGAGCCTTCCTCAAGTTTTGGTTAATGAGAAATATCTAGTGAAGTTTTAAATAAGTGCATACTAGAATGAGGTATGGTGTAATATGATGGAAATGAATGTATGTCATGTGATTTTTTGAAGAACTTGGTAGATTGATTTCAAGGTATACCTGATTTTTTTAATATAACTATCTATTAAGAGGGGGGTGAATCAATAGATCAACTAAAACAAGTTATTTTAAACTTTTTAGAGGAAATACAGATTCATATGCAAGTCAAAAAACAAATGAAAAGATTACATATACACATTAAAACATATTACTCAATATTTTTACATGGAAAACCCAAAAGGAAAAACCATGGTGGAAATGGCTGCTAGAATCTACTATTTTTATTCAGCCTCATTGTTAAATGCCTCACTAACTAACATCACTGGTTACATTCAAGAGCATCCAATCTAAGGAAGCACCCACTCCCTAAGAGGACACTAATATCCTAACTGATCACCAACTAATTTTTTGATGGCACAAACTAATCATAACTATGAAGCTATAACTTTAGAATACAAGATGGATTCACAAATGAATCTAGATCAATTTCCTTGTTACAAGTCTAGTCTGTAACTGCTCAATCTCTACACATTCTCTATGTTCTCTTTCTTCCTCAACACCTCACTCTCTATTTATCTATCTTTCACTATATGTCAGTATGCATTTCAAAGTGACACTCTTCAAGTTGTTCTACAGCACCATAACAATTGTAATTATAGTAGAATCTACATAATAAATAAGATGTCATGTATATACATTGAGTTTTAGGGTTTTACATTTCCACTTTGTGTTCACACTTTCACAACTCCTTTTCTGGCTCTCATTCAATGTGTCATTAACATATACATTTTTTTATGTCTTGGTTCATGTTCTCCATTGCTATGTTTAGGTCTCTTTATTATCTTTGATAACTACAAGATTCAAGTCATTACTGTAATGTTTCCTTAACCATTAACTAATTAGATCAATTAATCTTGAGCTCTATGTAGCCATAACTAGTTCTTGTCTTTTTTAAACTTGACCATTAGACAAACTTTAATGCAATCCTTTGATTCCTTTATTTGTATCATCTCTAACCATTGAGATCCTTTTCCCATCTCTACATTTCCTATTATTATATGATCACTTTCACTCTTTTTTATTATATTCAATATGCTCGACCTTTACCCTTTCTATTATATCATTAAACTCTGGCATGTTTACGTGATCTCATTTTATTTAGCATTCTTGTAATGTTTTTACACCATTGAACCTTTTAGACTTGCATAATATTTAACATGCCTTGTCAATTTGAGAATGCCCTATAAGACTTCCACACTTTATCCTAAGACAAAGTTGTAAGTGACCTTTCTGTTTGGATAATTTGTTGCAAGATTTTTTTCAAGGGCTTTTCGAGACAATTTCCCCAAAGGAATTGTTGTGGATAATTTACCTAAAGGAATTGTTGTGGACAATTTCTCTAAAGGAATGTCTACGTGCCATTCATAATTTCTTTAAGGATCCACATACCCTTTATCTTTTTCAAAAACTATCCTTCAGCTTTTCTATAAGGGTTTACATACCCTTCAACCTTTTCAAAAACTACCCTCTAGCTTTTTTGTAAGGATCCACATACCATTCATATTTTTTAAAAATATCCCTTCAGATTTTTTTCAATGGTTCACTTTCCCTTCAGAATTTTTGCAATGGTCCACTTACCCTTTAGACTTTTTCAAAATATCCCTTCATAACTTTTGTAATGGTCTACTTACCCTTCAAAATTTCTCAAGGTGTCCTTTTGGAAACCTTTTTTGGTCCACTTTCCCCTCAAACTTCTTGCAATGTACCCTTAGGAAATTTTGTTATAAACATTTTATCCGACAAGACTTAATCAATTTTTTGAAATAATTCTCCATGACATTTTTTTTGAAAGAATTAACTAATTTGGGTTCTTGACACTTGCATACCTTAGGTTTTTCTCATTTCTTTAATCATTAGATAGAAGTAAGTAAAGATATTTTAGAAACCCAATCAACTTCAAGAGGCAATGACATTCTGGAAACTTGATCAACTCCACTAGACTAATTTGGGTCCTTAACACCACTTGACTTATATAAAACAAAAAAGAAGTTAAGTCAGCTGATAAACCCGATTCACTCCTTGACCCAGTTGGGTTTTTTGCAATGCTTTACTTATGAATCTTTATAATTAGAAGCTCTTTGAGTTCATGAACCCTTTTCACACTACCTTGACCTAGTCAAGTTCTCATCATTGCTTTAATTATGACACCCTATAAGACAAAGCAAATGAAGTTCACATACCCGATTTGCACTATCTTGACTCAGTCAAATTCTCTACATTGCTTTACTTGTGAAACTTTATGAGTCAAAGGAATTAAAGTTCACAAACCTGATTTACACTCTCCTAACCCAATCGGGTTCTCGACACACATCTACTTATAAAATGTTATAAGTAGAAGCGATTAAAATTCACAAACCTGATTCACATTCTCCTAACCTAGTCAGGTTTTGACCTAATTTTACTTATGAAAATTTATAAGTAAAAGTGAATTAATTAAATGGACTTGACAAACCCAAATCACTATTCTTTTGTCATTAATGTTTGCTTATTTGACATCAATGATAGTCTTACAAACAATCTCCTTATACACCATTATACTCAAATTTTTAACAATCTCCCCCTTTGTCATTGATGGAAAAATATACTCAAAATGACTATCCTTCTTCATTGCTTCACCATTTACTTTCTCCCCCTTTGACATTAATAATAAAGAGTCCTTATCATATCATGGAGATGGGCTACTTCTTTAGTGTTTGGCTATTCTAATCCTTGAACTTGGCTGGTTAGAGCACTTTGTGAAGGACTCCCCTTTAGGCAATGGCATATTTTCCTAAGCTTATACACAGGCACTTCAAATGTATCTCTTTTGACTCCATGATTATCTAGATGAGCATGTATATAAAATTGGTCTAAAACACCAATCAAGAATTGACATATCTTTGTATAGATAGGCATAATAATCTAGATCTAGCATACCTTTGTCATCAAATTTCAAATAAAATATAGTTTTCTCACCAAAGTACCTTTTCTCTTAATATAAGAGTTAATAATGTTCCTTAAATACTCCCCCTGGATTCATGCCCTATCACTAAAAGTTAGTGATGTGGTGTGGGAGCCACTACTCCCAACTTCTCTCTCAGATACTCAAATTGCTCCCGGGTAAGAGGCTTAGTAAGTATGTCTACAATTTGTTAATTTATTAGAACATACTTGATTTTGACCTCTTGATCTACAACCTTTTCTTTCAAAAAATGATACTTGATGGATATATGTTTGGTTCTAGAGTGCATCACTAGATTCTTAGAAATGTTTATGGCACTTGAGTTATCATAAAAGATAAAAATAGATTCCTTAAATTCTACCTTGATGTCTCTAAGAGTTTGCTTCATCCATAAGAATTGTGTGCAACATGTTGTTGCTACTACATACTCTGATTCTAATATAGAAAGCATAATTGACTCCTATTTTTAGCTTAGCCAAGATGCAAGTCTATTTCCAAGGAATAATGCACCACCACTAGTACTTCTCCAATCATCAACACTTCCAACCCAATCAGCATCTGCATATGTAACCAAAGTGAGATCTTCACTTGGAGGGTACCACAGACCATAGTCATGTGTGATCTTGATGTATCTAAAGATTCTTTTCATGACATTGACATGTGATTCCTTAGGTGCTGATTGATATCTTACAACCATGCATATAGCTTACATGATGTCTTGTCGTAATGTATTTAGGTATAATATGATATCTATCATTAATCTATACATTATATTATTCAAATTAGGGGATTCATATTCTTTGCATAACTTACATCCAATTATCATGGGAGTACTAATTGGTTTGCTATCTTCCATTCCAAATTTCTTGAGCATTACTTTGTATACTTGGTTTGAGATATGAAAATCCCATCATTTGTTTGTTTAATTTGTAAACCAAGAAAGAAGGAAACTTTTCCTAGTATAGAAATTTCAAATTCACTTTTCATTTATGTTGAAAATTCCTTACACATTATTATTTCCACCTCCGAAAATGATATCATCTACATAGACAAAAATGATCAACATGTGCTCACCTTCAGATTTAAAGTACAAATTGTTATTTTTACATTCTTTTTTGAAGTGTTATTTTTATAGGGATTGATCCAATCTTGAATACAATGCTCTAGGTACCTATTTTTCACCATACAATTTCTTTTTCAATCTGCACACATAATCTTCTTCATCAGTTAGCTAAAAACCTTCTAGTTGTTCAATGTATACTTCCTCTTCTAAGTTTACATTTAAGATGGTTGAATTTACATATGTTTAGTAAACTTTGAAATTCTTATGAGTAAAAAAATCCAAAAAGCTTTTTATTGCTTTCAATCTACCTATTGGAGCAAATGTCTCTTCAAAGTCTATGCCCTCTACTTATGCATATCCCTTGCACAACAATCTTGCTTTGTTTCTTATGACTACTCCATCTTCATTGAGTTTGTTTTTATAAACCCATTTTATTCCTATCACATTCTTGTTTTAAGTTCTAGGTACTAATTCCCATGTTTTTTTTTCTATTTGACTAAGTTCTTCTTCCATAGCATTTATCCAATTTTCATCCTCGTTGGCTTCATTAAAAGTTTTAGGCTCAATTTATAAAAGTTAATCAAAACTTACTTTCTCCTTGTTCATTCTAGCTCTTCTTTTAGTCTGAACTCCTTCATATTTTTTTCCAATTATCTACTCCTTAGGATAATCCTTTTGAACAAACTTGGGAGGTGCCTTTACAGTGTTTTCTTCCTCCTCTTCACTATCTTCTTCTTCATCCTCTACTTCTTTTATTTATTCAATTTTGATCTACTCATTAGGCTCAAATTATTTGAATCCTTCTTCTACGTTGACATTGATACTTTCAACTATTTTATGCAACCTCTTATTATAACACACATATGCTTTACTCTGAGTAGAGAAACCAAGAAAAATTCCTTCATCACATCTTGACTCAAAGTTACCTAGTTTTCTCTCTTTTCTTCTAATGTAGCATTTGCTTCCAAACACTCTGAATTACTTGACTGATGTAGGCTTTTCATACCATATTTTATATGTTATTTTGTCAATTTTCACCCTCAGATGAATTCTATTTAGGATGTATATTGTTGTTTGGACTGCTTCTCTCCAATATCCATCAGATAGTTTAGCCTCTTTTAACATTATTCTAGCCATCTCCTTGGTGGTCCTATTATTTCTCTCAATAACTCCATTTTGTTATGGAGTTATTGTATAAAATTAGTGCTTTTTAATCCCATGTTTCTCACATTATTCAATGAACTCATTTGAATTGAATTCTCCACCCTTATCAAATCTCAGACATTTGACCTTTCTTCCCATTTTATTTTCAACCATGGCTCTAAAGATCTTAAATATCTCAAAGGCTTGATATTTTTCCTTTAAAAAGGTTACCCAAGTCATTTTTAAGTAATCATCTACAAATAACATGAATTAATGAGCCCCTTTTGATCCTTTTATCTTGGTAGGACCACAAAGATCAGTATGAACTAATTGAAGAGGCTTTGTAGTTGCATATTCTTTTGTTTGAAATTTGACCCTTATTTTCTTGCCTAACTAACATTCTCTACATGTAGTATCTATAGGTTTGGTTATCTTGGGTATATGTCTTACACACTTGTTCGAAATTACTTTGATTATATTATTAAAATTGACATGTCTCATTCTCCTATGCCGCAACTAGCTTTCATCAATCTTTCCTAAGAGGCAACTATCATTGTTTGCCTTTACAAGATTGTAGATGTTATTCTTAGTCCTTTTTCCTTATGCAATTATTTTTTCAAATCTCTTTAACTTACAGCCTTCAGCATCAAATATGACCTTTTATTCATTGTCCCACATTTGGTTGACACTTAGTAGATTATGCTTCAGTCTTTTGACATAAATAACATCTTGTGTATGAAGCTTACCATCAATATGCAAGGTTCCTTTGCCTTTGATTTTTACTTGAATTTAGCAGAGGATCAAATGATTTTTTACTTACAAAACTAATTCTTCTAGGAGGAACAATTCTACATTCAATGGACCTATGATCAAACTAATTATAGATGTAATAATATCCATAAAAACATGAATAATACCTGGTCATAAAGTTCTTTGGTGCAGTATGATTACCTTTCATACTCCTTTGTTTCTTCAAGTCTATCACTTGAGTAAATCCTTCTACATCTTTGATTATAGACCTTTTTCAAAAATTTATTCTCTTCCCTTTCTCTTGGTTTGGATCTTTTGTAGTGTCCTTGTTGACCTTCTCCTTATTTTCTTTAGCTCCTCTTCATATATTGATGTTGTCATACAAATTAGTCGACGTACTAGTTGATGATCCATTTCCTTTCTCATATCCAAGACTAGATTTTTAATTTGAAGGCTTTTGACCACTGATTAATTCATTAAGAATTTTTTATCCTTTTGTACACTTTAGACTTTTGTCTTTTTGAATTTTTGCCTTCTCAAGTTCTTTCCTCAAAGCTACTATTTGTTCATCAATCTTTATGCACTATTTATACTTTGTTTGTAGTCTCATCTTAAATACTTCTATTCTTTTAGTCTCTTCAAGTTGAGTTTTTAGAGTCACTACCATTTGATCAAATTTCTCAATCTTCCTTTTCCCAAGTTTCTTCTATTTTGAGTTCTCTTTTCTTATTTTCTCAATCTCTTCTAGAGCACATACTAGTTTACCTTTTAAATCAATTTTACCTTCCTATTCTTCATTCCAATCTTCATCTTTGTCCTATGCTTGATTTATGGAAGTAGGTACTTCTACCATGAATATAAATTCTTTTTCCATTTCTACAAAAGCACAGTCGTGATTATCATCTGAACTATCACTATCATTGCTTTTCACTGAGTCATTGTCTTCTTTTATATATAGACTTTTCTTGCTCTTGAACAAGTTATTCCTTTTAGCATAGTGAGTTTTCACCTTTTTCCTACCATCAACTTGCTTAGAGTTGTCCTTTTTGCTATGAGGACATTTGGTAGAAAAGTGTCCTACCTTACCATAATTAAAGCATTTGAAATGTACCTTACCTTTATATTTTCTTGATCCTATCTTAAATTTTTTGGCAAAGCTATCTTCTTCTCCATCAGTATTCTTAGATTCAGATGTAGATGTTTTTTTTCTTTTTACTTTATTTGCTACTTTGAATGAAACTTCTCTTTTGAAGGTGTCAGTCTCTCCCATTCTCATTTCATAGGCTGTAAACATTCCATGTAGATCATCCACTATGAGCTTGTATAAATATCTTGCTTCTTCAGTTGTAGATATTTTGGATTTATATCTTGATGGTAGGGATCTTAGAACCTTTTTGACAAAAGTTGACTCTTCTATTGTTTCTCCAAGTCCTCTGATACCATTCACTATTTCATCTACCCTGAGGAGGTAGTCAGAAATCTTCTCATCTTCATTCATCTTAAGAGTTTCAAACTATCATTTGTATGTTTGGAGCTTAGCTTGATTCACCTTGTCATCTCCTTCATAGATGCTTTTAAACTTGTTCTAGATGTCTTTTTCACTTTGACAGTGCATTACTTTGACAAAATCTAAATTTGATAGTCCACAAAGAATGGCATTCTTTGCCTTGGCATTGTTTTCATATGCCTTCTTAGCATCTTGATCTGTAGGGGCTACAAAAGGATCCGTATATTCATTTACCACAGACATCCATACATCAAATCTTAATGAGAAAAAACATGCTTCCATTCTTATGCTCTAAAAAGCATGGTTAGACCCATCAAAGAGAGGTGCTTTGTTTGATGAGGATCTTTATTGACTGGCCATTACATTCACTGACCAAAATCTACTTGGGTTGATTAAGCTTTTCCTAAGGAACCCTAGGCTCTGATATCAATTTTTGAATATAAATATTTACTAAGAGGGGGGAGTGAATCAGTAGATCAACTAAAAATAGTTCTTTTAAACTATTTAGGGGAAATACAAATTCATATGTAAGTCAAAGAAAAAATGTAGATATTACACATACACACAAAAGCACATTACTCAATATTTTTAAATGGTTGTTAGAATCTACTATGAAAATGGTTGCTAAAATCTAACATTCTAATCCAGCCACATTGTTGAATGCATCACTGGCTAACCTCATTGGTTACATTCAAGAGAAACCACTCTAAGGAAGCACCCACTCCCTAAAGAGACACTAATCCCATAAGTAAGCACCAACTTAGTTTTTTTATGGAATTAACTTATTATAACTATGAATCTATAACTTTAAAATAGAAGATGGATTCAGAAATGAATCCAGATCAGTTTCTTTATTACAAGTCTAGTCTATAACTGCTCACTCTCTACTCAATCTCTACATATTATGTGTGTTCTTTCTTCCTCTCTACCTTAATCTCTATTGCTCTATCTTTCACTCTATGTATGCATACATTTCAAAGTGACACTCTTTGAGTTTCTCTATAGCACTCTATCAATTATAATGATATCAAAATCTACATAATGAAAAAGATATCATGTATATACATTGAGTTTTAGGGTTTTACATTTCCACTTTGTATTCATACTTCACAACTCCTTTTTTGGTTCTCATTCAATGCATCATTGACATATACACTTTCTTATGTCTTGGTTCATGTTCTCCATAGCTATGTTTAGGTCTCTTTACTATCTTTGGTAACTATAAGATTCAAGTCATTACTACACTTTTTCCTTAACCAACTACTGATTAGATCAATTAATCTTGAGCTCTATGTAACCATAACTAATTCTTGTCTTTTTCAAACTTTACTATTAGATAAAATTGAATGTAGGCCTTTGATTCTTTTCTTCATGCCATCTCTATCCATTGAGCTCCTTTTCCCATCTCTACCTTTCTTATTATTATAGGAGCACTTTCACTCCTTTTGACTATATTCGATATGCTCGACCTTTACCCTTTCTATTATATCATTAAACTCTAGCATGTTTATGTTGTCTCATTTTCTTTTGTATTCTTGTAATGCTTTTTCACCGTTGATCCTTGTAGACTTGATCGATCATTAACATGAGTTATCCCTTTGAGAATTCCCTATAAGACTTCCACACATTATCCTTCAATAAAGTTACAAGTGACCTCTCTCTTTGGAAAATTTGTTATGAGCTTTTTGTCAAGGGATTTTTGGGATAATTTCCTCGAAGGAATTATTGTGAACAATTTCCTCAAATGAATTATTGTGGAAAATTTCCCCAGAGGAATGTCTAAGTGGCCTTTTTATTTTATTTAAGGGTCCACATACCCTTTGGCTTTTTTAAAAATAACCCTTCAGCTTTTATGTAAGGGTTCACATACCCTTTGACCTCTTTAAAAACTACCCTTCAATTTTTTGTAAGAATCCACATATCCCTCACTTTTTGAAAAGATCCCTTCAAACTTTTTACAATGGTCTACTTTCCCTTTAAAACATTTACAACAGTCCACTTACCCTTCAAAAATTCTCAAAGTATCCTTTAAAAAACTTTTTTTGGTCCACTTGCCCTTCAGACTTCTTGTAAAGTATCCTTTGGAAATGTTATTGTGGATATTTTGTCAAACAAGACTTAATCAATTTTTTGAAAGAATTCTCGATGACATTTTCTCTAAAAGAATTAACCAATTCAGGGTCTTAACACTTGCATACTTCTAGTTCTTCTCATTGCTTTGCTCATTATATTAAAAGAATTAAAGACATTCTGGAAACTCGATCAACTCCACTAGACCAATTCAGGTCTTTAACACCACTTGACTTATCTAAAACAAAAAAGAAGTTAAGTCACTTGATAAACCCAATTCACTCCTTGACCCAGTCAAGTTTTCTACAATGCTTTACTTATGAATCTTTATAAGTAGAAGCACTTTGAGTTCACAAACCTGATTCAGACTACCTTGACCCAGTCGAGTTCTCATCATTGCTTTAATTATTAAACCCTATTATTCGAAGCAAATAAATTTCAAATACCTGATGTGCACTGTCTTAACTCAATCACATTCTCTACATTGCTTTACTTTTGAAACTTTACGATTCAAAGCAATTGAAGTTCACAAACCTGATTTACACTTTCCTGATGTAGTCAAGTTTTTAACACGGCTCTACTTATGAAAATTTATAAGTAGAAGTGTTTAAAATTCACAAACTTGATTCAAATTCTCTTGACCCAGTCATGTTTTTGACATTGTTTTAATTATGAACCTTTATAAGTAAAAGTGAATGAAGTACATGGACTTGATAAACCTGAATCACTATGCCTTTGTCATTAATGTTTGCCTATTTTACATCAATGATAATCTTACAGAAAATCTCCTTATACACCATGATACTCAAATTACCAAAAGAATTTTCAAGAAAATACCAATTGATTAAATAAGGATAGGAGGAATTATACCTTGAGCCCATTAAAATATGAGGAAGAGAGAGCATAATAGTGTTTTCCCAAGAGTGTTGATGGTATTGGGCAAGGAGTTACTAAGGAAATAAGAGTGGGAAGAGGCATGTTATGCACTCATGAAAAATATGGTGTAGGATGCAACAAAAATATGGAGGAGTCTCTTTTGTGTAAATTAAAGGACTTTCTAGATGAGTTCATCGACATTTTATTGAGTGACTTGCTAGAAAAACTACCACTAGTGAGAAGTATTAGTCATCAGAAAGATCTTATCCCAAGATCAAATTTACTAATAAAAATTGTGTATAGGATGATGTTTATGGAAAATGAATAAGTACAAAGAAAAATACATGAATTATTGAAGAAAGGGTTGATAAGGGAAAGCTTAAGCCCATGTGTAGTACCCACAATGTTGGCAACAAATAAAGGTGGATAGTGGTGCATGTGTATCAATGCTAGAGACATTAAAAAAGAAATATGATCAAGTAGATTTTTCCATTTCCATTCATGGAAAACATGATGTATTTCTTTAGTGGTACAAGATACATTAGTAAGATCAACGTAAAGAGCATATATCATCATATCAGAATCCACAAAGGAGATGAATGGAAAACAATGTTCTATAAGAAGGAAAGGCTATATGAGTAGTCAGTTATGCCATTTAGGCTAACTAATATACTGATAACATTCATGATATTGATGATTGAGGTGTTAAAACCATTCTTATAAAATTATGTTATTATTTACTTGGATGATATTCTGGCGTTTATTAGAACAAAATAAGATTCCAATAAAAATTTATTTGATTTGGTTTTTTTTTTTTTAATTTTGTCTTATAAATTATCTACTCCCAAAAACATTTACCCTAACTATCTCCATCCCACACAAATATATTCCAAATCATCCTATTTTTCCTAGTCATAATGGGTTGGGTTTTTTTTTGTTTATTTTGGCCTATAACTTACCAAATCTAAAGAAATATTTATATTAGTTGGTGTTTGGACCACATCACCAAATTGATGTGTATTACTCATATCATAGATATTTATGCCCCAACATGAACTAAATTGGTCCTATTCCACATGAATATGTCCTAAATAATACACACTTTTCAAAACTAGAAGTTGATTTATTGTGTTGATTTTAGCCTATAATACTCCTAATTACATGCAATATCAACATGACAGGGTGGTATAGTGTAATCAAGGCAGCAAATGAACATAAATTTGCCCAATCACACCTATTTTGGGGTGAATATTTCCTTAATTGACTTGGTTACATATGAATGTTCCCTAAACAACATAAATGAGTGGTTATGTGTGTACAAGTTTTGTTTTGTTAATTTTCATTTATAATAGACATACTCGCATGGAATTTTAGTTATTTTGGATATATTCCACTTAAATATGCCCCAAAACATCTAATTTTTCTTTATTCATAAGTGGATGGGGTTTTGCTGTATCGATGTTTTCCTATAAAGGACCTAATAGTATGCAATATTAATAGAAATCGGTAATTAGGGATGTAGGAATCACCAAATATATGTGCATTACACTAGTATCCTATAAAGGACCTAATAGTATGCAATATTAATAGAAATCGGTAATTAGGGATGTAGGAATCACCAAATATATGGGGTTTTGCTGTATCGATGTTTTACCCTAATTAAAATTAAATTGGTTTGATCACGTGCGTATGTCATTTAAATTATACATATTTCCCAAGTTACAATTTACACTTTATTTCTAATGTTCATTTTGATGTATAATGGAAATAATTTCATATAATATAGAAATGAGTGGATTTACATTAGTAAGTCATAAAATCAACCTAATTTATGCCAATCATACTAGTCTCAACTTGAATTTGACCAAAATTAACTTGGATATGTATTAATTTGCCCCAAAATCAACATAAACAGGAAGTTGGATATGTCTCAGGTTTTGATGTGTTGGTTTTTTCTTATAAGGGAGCTAAAACCACATATTTTTTTCAAAAATTGTCCCAATCATATAGTTATTCCTATGTCACAATTGATTCAGATTTATTGTGTCGATTTTTACTTATAAGGGAGCTAAAACCACACAATTTTTTCAAAATTTGTCACAATTCCACACAAATATGCCCCAAATCATATGATTATCCCCATGTCATAATTGAATGAGTTTTGTTGTGTCAATTTTTTCTCATAAGAGAGATAAAACCACATAAAATTTTCAATTTTTATTTAAAACCCATGTAAATGTTCCCTAAATCATATGATTATTCCCATGTCACAACTGATTGAGTTTTTTTGTGTCGATTTCTTTATATAATATATTTAGTTGCATGTAATATCAATACAAAGAGGCGGTTTGACTTCTGAGTAAGATGGACGGAATCAAAGAAGACATATTTTGAGGCATCGGTGTTAACGAGTTGTAGAGGAGCGCAAGTTCAAATGTTCGTTTTTGAAGTGTCGGTAAAACCTGCAAATCATATCACCCCAAATTAAGACAAATTGTACCAAAACAGAATAAGTAGCGCCATTTTTCCAAATATTAAAACTGTAACAAGAAAATTTTTGTGTCACTAGAGTACCGTATTTTTCAGGAGATGTTAAAAGGTCCATAACACGGGAGTAATAATCCAGAGTAACGAATTTAAGTCCAGGAAGCTTATGTTTAAGCCCATTAATAATGGATGCCACTTTTAGATTGAATCCCTTTGCAGCATCGTTTTTATCCTGCGCGCAATTGCCATTGCGGCTTGCTAATAATCTAAGCGTTCTCTCTAACGGTAAGCAGCCCAAGGGAGGCACATTGATTATCGCGATCTTACGCACATCCAAACTGTATAGATCCTGAAATGCGACAAAAAATGAGAATCGACATGGATGATTATAAAGGCTGACTGTAAATGTTCCATTGAATTGGGCATAACTTACCTCTATGTAAGAAGAGTAGATATGTACGAGAAAATCTTGAAATTGGGGAACATTATACTGCAACCGGCGATTTAGTAGCTGAAAATAATTCACAATAAAGTCGTTAGTGCCAATGCTGATAAACACCAGGCCTCGGTTCAATAGGATGGTGGCATCATCTTGACCAATCAGCGCAGTTATCTGTCTGCGATAAGCTCTGAAATTTTTTATTTGTTACCAAACAGGAATAACAGCCTGCATATTGATATTTTTTTCACCAGTAAGAAACAATGAAAAAAAGAAAATCCAGATTAAATGATATTTGAAGATGAGAAATCCAAACCAGTGTAGTTGCCGTGAGATTGTCTAGTCCAGTACCAGCCAAGGAAAAGCTAACACCTTTAAGTAAATCTTGGTGTGTTATGTTATCATCCAGATATGCTGGCAGCAACTCCTTAATGCCTAGCCCTGCAACTGTGAATTTATGTAGCCATGATTTCAGTCTTCAGATAAGATATATATGACACTGCTATAGATGTTCAGAATGAGATGATGCTTACCAATATAGTCGGGTATGATCTTGCCATCAGAGAAGCGGCCTGTGGCCTTCTGCCCTGCGAAGTTTTTACCGTAAGGATGAAAATTGCTCCTAACAGCCGTGGAAAGAAAGTCGTTATTTCCAGGATCTCCATATGAATCTCCAAAAAACAGAAGCGCTGGTACTGAACTAGTGTTAGCTTTAATCTCAGCCTCGCACAATCCACACCAAATTGTCCAAACAGCGACCATCCAGATGTTGAAGGCCATGGAATTAAGGAATGAAATAGCCATGGAATTAAGGAATGAAATAGCCTCGCACAATCCACCAATCGATTTGCTAGTGTTTTCTCAACGCCAATTCATGTTACTATATAACGTGGATTCAATTGTTGGCTCCCCTACGTTTCTACTCTCGGATTCAAGGGGGAGGATTGGCCATCTGGCAGCTACGATGAACACAGGGTGCCAGTTTGAGCGCTTCAAATGTGCTTTAATACATATTCATTTTCCTTCTCTCTTACACAAACCTCTTTTTTCGACTTTGTCTTTCTAACTCTATTAGGACATAATTTTTCAATGTGTCCCACATTATGAAAATTATAGCAAAAAAATTATTCATACTTCTTGACTAATGATTCCTTTCATAATCCCATACATATTCATTTTTAGATGGTCTTATACACACTCTTGCTCTATGACCAAACTGATTGCATGTAAAACAGTAACCATTGAATGAGTTATCATACATCATAGCATTAAGTTGTCTGAGTAGTATCTTCATGTTGACCTTCTTGTCTTCATTAACCTTCTCCTTGACTTGAGTTGCCTCTTTTTGGTCTTCTTTGAAACCAAGACCCGTATTATCACTTGTACAGTTTTGAATACTCAGGATGTTATCTAAAGCATCAGTACTCTTTTCAAAATCTATAAAGGTCTTAAACTTTATAGATGCTTAACCCAATTCAGATTTCAAAGATTTCATTCTTGTTCCATACCTAGTGCATTCTTCCTCTTTAGCCTTTAGGCTTGTCATCGTAATCATCATCTGGGTTTATACTTTCTAGATGACCTCATCATGCTCTTTAAATGTGTTACTTAGTCTCTTTTCAAACAAATCAATCTGCGCTTCATAGTCCTTAACTAATGATCTTAGATTATGATTCTTCCTTCTTTGAAACTTTAACTCCTTTAGATCACTCACCAATTCTACCTCAAGGTTCACTTCAACCTCTTCTTCATCATCTATAAGGCTTTTCTATTTTGAGCAACCCTCATTATCTATTTTTAAAACCATAAATAAGGTTTAATTGGTGTCATGTTCATGTTTATTACTGTCATCATCACTATTAGATATAATTGTGTCACTTACATTAGATGAGTTATTATCTTATTTGGTATATAAAATTCTCTTTTTCTTGAATGACCCTTTCCTACCATCATACTTCCTAAAATCTTTCTTATTTTTATCAGGCCTATAGACCTCATTATCATCTCTATGATGTTCATCATGTTATTTGTCATACTCAGTCTTATCCTTATTAGGAAACTTAGATGCAAAGTGACCAATCTTACCACAGTTGAAACATTTGAAAGCTAACCTACCCTTGTACTTACACAATCCAAACCTCAATTTCATTGTACTTATTCTTAGATTTATATGTGGCTTCCTTATCAAGAGGTCTTCCTTCATTTATTCTCATCTCATAGGTAGTCAAGATTCCATGAAGCTCATCCATTTTAAGTTTTTTAAAATTTTACATCTCTTTTAATGTAGGCACCTTAGAATCAAACATAGGAGTTAGTGATCTCAATACCTTTTGAACAAATGTAGACTCATTCACTTTTTTTCCTAATCCCCTAATGACATTGACCACTTCATCAACCCTTAACATGTGGGATTTAATTCTCTCATCTTACTTCATACTCTGACTTTCAAACTACCTTCTATCACTTTGTAATGTATCCATATTCATATTGGTGTCTCCTTCATAGATAGTCTTAAACTTTTCCCATATCACCTTGGCTAACTCAAAGTGCATGACCTTCAAAAACTCTACCTCTGATAGGCCATGTAGAATGGCATTATTTGCTTTAGAATTGTTGTCACTTTCCTTCTTTAAAGTTGCATCAATTGGTGGTGTAGGAGGTGGAGTGTATCCATCCACAACTGACTATCATATGTCATGGCCTATTAAAATTATATATGTCCTCATTCTAATACTCCAAAATGCATAATTAGTCCCATTGAAGAATAGAGCCTTACTTGTAGATAAAACTCCTTAAACTTGACCACTAACCATCCTTACTTTTAGGATATCCTTTAGGATTTTAGGCGTGATTCAAATGGCCATGATATAATTCCAATTATTGGAATCAAAATCAATAAGAGGTGAGGTGAATCAGTGTCTTCAAAATATTCATTCAATTCCACTTAAGTAAACATGAACCATTCTTACAAACATGAACATCTAGCAAAGCATATACAACCATACAAGATCATGAAACACATTACATACATAGGAAGGCCTCAAGGAGAAGAAAACCCACAAATTTATATAAATGGACTACATTCCTATAATAAAAAAACCAATCTTTATTGAAGCACCAAATTCACTTGGAGTACCGACCCCAACTAGTCAAGAATCCACTCAACTAAGATTTAGAAAGTATGAACCTACAAGGACGCACTAACTCAGCCACCTAAAAATTTGGATCACCTTCATAAAAATATGTTTACCACACAATATATTATGATCACCTTATTTATCTCTTCTCAATCTTCTATCTCTCTCAAACTACCTTTTAGGCTTCTTCACTCAACTGGGTTTCTTCAAGATAGACTAAGTCATATGACCTTGATATTCATCTACAATACCATTTTTAGATATTTAATAAATTTCCTCTACACCCATATGATTTTCTGAAATACCTCTTTTATCTCTTCAATGTTTTATTTCATTCACTTCTTTTCTAACTAACTAATTAGGCATATTAGGCCTTGTTCTTATACAATCCTCTAGCTCACCCACCTATTTATCAGCCATACATAATTGAAGACATATATTACCCTTAAAATATGTCTTATAACATATATAATAAATAATTAATTAATTAGAATAAGTCATACATAACTTAAAATACCAAAACCTCTTTTAGGCCTTAAGGAGACCTAATTCAATTAGGCCTTCATTAATACATGTTAACCTTTGATCTCTGAAAAAAATAAAAAAACAAACATGAAAGGAACACTTCATATAACACTAAAATATACTTCCATTAAGACCATCTTAGGTCCATGACACTTTATAACTCTAACCACCACTTGAAGCACAACATTAGTACTACTCACATTAGGCCTTCACACAAATAGAAAGGTCTGTCTAGAACAATTGAAGATAACATATTATTTATCCATAAAACCATGAAAATAAATCACATAAACATAACCTTGAATAACTTAGAAACTTTATCATATGCATTATACACTTAAAATAAGGGCATAGAGCCTCAAAATCACCTCTGTAACTCACTCACTCAAAACTGCCATTTTTCCTTAAAAGACTAGTCATGATACCGATGACCTTAAACACCTGTATGATAAATTTAAAAGACTTATTATATAATTATATGATAATATGACATATATATACCATATTAAAATATAAAAATCATATATTCTAGTGGAAACTATTGGTCTTATAGACTAATTTATAGACCTCACTACACACAATTCTCACTAAGCCAAATAAGCCATTTTGGCTTCATTATTTTCACCATTGTAATTAAATTAAAAGGTTTATAAACAGAAATAATACATCATAAAATTCCAAAATAACATCTCTATGCACTTTATTTTATCACTCTATCATGAAAACATATTCCTAATCATATTCTCACTGTTGACTGGGTTTTTCATTATTTGCACCATTTGACGTGTTAGCGACTGGCTAAATTTGATGATCATTTTAGCACACTTTAATTATATAACCTATCCATAAAAATTTATGGACATGAAACATTAGTCTCTACGTTACTCTTCTATGAATTTTCTTGCTATGTCTAATACAACTTTTGACAGCTACAGTAACTTCTTCAAAAAGAAACCTATAACTCAACATTTTCTATCTGGTCTCTCTAACCAATACCACTTGGAGTTATCTAGAACAGTATAATACAATATTAAATATCTTATCTAAGCATACCAATCCATTATGTTCACTTTTGATCAACATCTTCAACATCAGGGCCTTATTAAGGTTCTAAGAGGGTTTAAACCTTTTTCCATTCTTAACAATCATTCATAAATCATAGCCCTTATTATCTAGGACCCTTACCCATATACCATTAATATCTTATGTTCCCATTAAATATTTTTGTTAGCTAATGATCACAAGAAAATCCTTCTCAGGTTGAGAACCTTTCATTCTGAGTACTTGAGAGACCTCAAAGTTATTTTTCATGCCTTTCTTGCTATGTCCAATACAACTTTTGACAGCTACAGTAACTACTTCAAAAAGAAACCTGTAACTCAACATTTTCTATCTGGTCTCTCTAACCAATACCACTTGGATTTATCTAGGATAGTATAATACAATATTAAATATCTTATATGAGCATACCAATCCATTATGTTCACTTTTTATCAACATCTTCAACATCAGGGCCTTATTAAGGTTCTAAGAGGGTTTAAACCTTTTTTCCATTCTTAACAATCATTCATAAATCATAGCCCTTATTATCTATGACCCTTACCCATATACCATTAATATCTTATGTTCCCATGAAATCTTTTTATGAGCTAATAATCACAACAAAATCCTTCTCAGGTTGAGAACCTTTCATTCTGAGCACTTCATAGACCTCAAAATTATTTCTCGTGCCTTATACTTCAAACTATGACCAAAAACTACATGATCAAACTTAAAACAACATAAATCACATATTAAAATTCTAACATGATCTCAAACACCTTTCAATATTATCATGACCCCTCATTAAGCCACACTCTCTCTCTCTTTGCTCTCTTAGACCTTGAACCACAAATCATGTTAGGTATTCAAACTGATTGTCCTTCCTCTTTCCATGTACTCTCCACCACTCTCACATACTAAATCAACCTATATAATAATTAATAACTTCCATACATCCTTAACATCCCTTGACAATAGATCATGATACCTTAATAGGCAAGGTAGGGTTTAGAAGTGGTTTAGGTGCATACTTCCCTTGATGGTCTTACCCCTGTAGGTTTACCCTGAGACTCTCATGAGTGATATAATGCCTCAAATACATACTAAAGAAACCTCATATAACCACTCACGCATGCGTGCACTCATCTCACCAACATCATGCTCATACCTTATCATAAGGTCTCTTTATGCCATGACTAAGCTTCTTAAGCACTTGAAACTTGAAAACTAACATTAAAACACTTATGAAATTATCTACACTTTAATTACATGATCACACAATTCTAATAAAACTCTCACAATAATGTGATTACTTACTTCACCAAACCTCACTATGCGCACCTTCTCACAAGGTCTAAACTAGGCTTCTCAAGACACCATGTATTAAGAACTAGTACTCAAACATGCTTACCTCAATGATATCAAATAAGAACATTTTTTAGACAACACTCTCACACTACTATAATAATATTTTTCTGATAAAAGTTCTCTCATAACCTTATGCAGGCCTAGAGCCTCATAACCATGCTTCAATACTCACTTTACCATCATACCTCTTTGTGATAACATAGAAAAATTCAATCTAACCTAAACCTCGAAATCAACCTTGGCATCAACTAATAGAAGAGACATTATTTTCCTTGAAATTATCTCTTTCCTTCAAATTCTCTCTTGCCTTCAAATTTTCTCTTGCCTTCAAATTCATCTTGTCACATGCCTTCATTGTCACATTAAGCACACAAGCTCATACCTCAAAGACCACTTACCATTCACCTTCACAAGATACACCCTTTTTATATCAATGATTAAAACATGCCAATAGATTTATCAAAGGACTTTGTGTTATCCTAAAACAAATGGATTATCAGGATGTGAGGCATAAAAATTGTGGTGATAGAAGAATGAATCGATGAGATAACCAAGATGAGCTATGAATGGAGTGAAAACATTTAACGATAAAAGATACAAAATATAATTAACGTATAATTTCTTTGACATGGATGTAATATTGAATATGAAAAATAAGGAATTCCCAAAGTAGGATTTACCTCATCGGTGGCCTGAAATATACCTACAAATAATGAAATATTTAACATTAAAAGGTAAGTTCACCCTAATATTTTATCATAATTTTTTGTTGATAAATCACTTCCACATGTAAAAAAATAGATTACCTTTATATCTCTTGAAATCATTAGAAAACACAACCATCACTTACTAGATAAGTCATAATTACTAAAGGATAAGAGTAAGGAGATAAAACAATCCACTCCATGGGATAAGGCAATCCCAGAGGAGCTTTGAGTATCTATCTAGTTTATTATATAGCTTTACTTTTTTTATGTTTGTTAGTGTTTTTTGGTTTGTTTGTTTGTTTGTGTTTTTTTTTTTTTTTTTTTTAAGTTGAAGACATTCTATGTTTTGTATCCCATTTTGGATTTGAGTCTTAACTTGAGGTCAAACTAGTTTTTAAACATGATAGCTATTATATCCCTATAAAACCAACTTCTTTTACCTTATCTAATAAAAAAATATTTAATAAAAACTAAGCCACTACATTCACATAGGAGAGACCAAACCCTAGAGCAAGAGTCCATTGATCCTATTGATTCTTCCATTCTTTTCACTACAACCCAAATAATAGATCCCAAAAGGAGAGTGTATTTTAATGATTTAGTATATGTTTTTTTTTTTGTTCTTTTTTTTTTTTTTTAAAATACTCAACATTTACTTGTTCCTTAAAAACCCTCAAACTAGTTAGGGGTATCTCTCAAATAGTTTGCACTAGTGAAATCCTCTATAATGGTCATTTCAGAAACCCTATGCCTAAAAAAATGTGTGATATAAACTACAGCTCAAAAAGGAGTCTCAGGATGGTAGAGGGTCTTTTAGTCACCCCTCCAATTACCCATCCATATAAGTGCTTTAATTTTATGACCAATAATCACTCCACCTTTCACCTTTTTAGAGGTTGAACAACTTAAATATCAAGGAGAGCTCATTATCCCTCAATGGGTCAAAGAATTATAAAAATGAAAAGGAAATAGGCAAGGCCTGTCCTGGTAGAGTTTCCCAGAGTATTCATCTTGTTTTTAAAGTATAGTGTTATAATTTAGAGGTGAAGAAGAGAAATGGGGTAGACAGTAGCACATGGGAAGAAATAGTTTTCGAACAAAGATAAAATGCACTCCAATTAGCCAAAACTTAGAAGATAAATCCCAATTACCCCATTTAATATATAGAGAAATCTTGTTCTTTTATGGACTCAACTAGGGAGGCTATGAAATAAATGTATATAAATCAAGAGCAAGCCAAACTGAGGTACTTGTAGAACCAAATTATTTAAGCCCCAAGATAAATTATAGATAATGTCCAAAGTGTATCCACTAGGATGTACAATATTTTGAATAAAATTAGAATTTATAAAGGTGAATTCCATCCTACATGAGGGAAGGTGATAAAATTTTGTAAACAATAAAAATAATTTGAAAAAGGCTCAATTTTTTGGTGTAATGTGTAAGGAATAGTGCATATAGTCATATGAACTTGATAACTTCCCAAGATGCATCATGGGATTTATTTTATGTAATTCCAAAATATATAGTGCCTTTAATTTGTATAAATAACTGAAATTTTTGGTAGCGGAGGCTATAAATATCCTAAAGACATGAGGGTCACATGTGGGATAACCTCTGTAGTGTATTTGATAAATAGGCCCAATTTTGAAGTACTTATCAAAGCAACTACCAATAGATTCAAAGCATAAGTAAATGGCACTATGGATAAGATCAATGAAGATAATTTTTAACTAATAAATTTTGTGAAGAATAATGTAACTAAGGCAAAGGCACTTAGATTTGGATTCAAATCTGATCACACAAGGTTGATGGGTGAATTTGATAATATATTTAAACCTTATATGCTCAATTATGACATTATTAATAAGTAACTTGAGGTTGCTTATGCATTATTTGAAAAACTAAAGGTTATTGAGGAGGCTGATAGGATAACATCTTGTACTTAGCCAACACCCACAATGATAATACAAACTCAAGTTCCATTCCATCTAGGAGTGTCTTCTCCTTCTCAGCCTACTAGTGCTTCATCATCTCATCTAATTTTTGACATGTGAGAACCAAGATTTTAGTTCCCCAAATATGCAATAATGTATACTTCAATGGGACCCATTTTGATTCCTCTAGAATCTAGAACATGTACCACAACTATTTTAGTTCTAACATATATTATACAATCATTTTCCTCATCCAATGATGTCACATCATCACCTCCTTAGATATACATGTTTGCATCTATTTTTTATATTAAGTTGAGATTCATACTTGCAGATATATTTTGGCATATATATATATATATATATACACACACACATATATGTATATATATATACATACACATATATGTATATATATATATATATATATATATATATATATATATATATATATATATACATACACACACACACACACACACACACACACACACACACACACACACACACACACACACATATCAATTTTGGTTGGGGGATTGTATTCATATGTATATCTTTCAAACATGCATATCATGCATGAGTTTTGATGTATAATATATTATTAAACAATATAAATTTGTATTTTTCTTGGAGGATGAGGCAACCTCTCTCTAAGCTTATATATACTTGTATCCTCCCAATTCCAAAGGGAGGTGAATTTTGTCTATTAAGGTGAACAATAAATGCCATGGATCATTCTATAAATTTGTCTTAATATGCAAGTTCTATTCTTATTAAAATATGTAAATCATTGAATAAGTTCCATTATTCTAATATTTTAGTATTTGGGTTATGTATAAGTGTTAATTTGATACAATTATTGTTAAGTTGTGGAGCTAAAAGCTTCACTGATGTAAATGGAGGAGGTTGCTGAGTTACAAAGCAAAAGACATCAGTCTAATCAACTGAAATCAGTCATCTTTAGTGTTCACAGTTACCGATGTCGGTTATGGGTCATCCAACATCGGTCAAATAGGACCGATGTTGGCAACCTGTGGGTGTGTGCGTTTGCATGCACTTTTAGAATTGGTCTAATTTTAGACAGACAGTTAGTTTGCACGTAAAAGACTAATTTTAGTCTTGAGTCTGCATTTCTAATTATTGTAATTAGGAAGTCTAATTATTGTTTGCATGTGATCTATTTATGAGACCCATGGGGCTGTATTATAATCAAGGACAAGGAAGAGATCCTTCTGATTGTAAGATCAATTGATCTGGAGATTGTTACAAGATCAGGGGAGATCTACATGGTAAGTAAGATTAATTGAGTTGCAGGTGTGCAAGATCAGGGAGATCTACTTGGAGTATTTTGAGTACATGGTACTGACAGTATTGTTACTGACTGGTGGAGGGTACAACTTTGTGTTTGAGTTGTGGTTGTAATTAGTTGAGTGAGATAACTCTTGAAGGAGAATTAATAGTACACCCAAGAGGTGTGGGAAGAGTGTGTTTTATTCATTATATTTCCTTCTGAAAGAGTATTAATATAAGATTGTATTGTCTCTCATATTCTGTGTTGTTTCTAATTTCTAGTTACATTTTACTTCTAGTTTAATTTTGTGTTTAGTTGCTTATACAAGGTAATCAATTGTGCTCTTAATCCTAAAAATTGGTATCAAAGCTAGGATCACCAAGTGATACTCTAGAAAAGTGGTATCAGAGCTTGGTTAGGTACACTAACAGGTGGTCAGAGCGTGTTAATTGTTTGTTGATTACAGGTCACTCTCAGGGGTTTCTGATTGAGTGGGAGTAAAGTAATGGCAGAAGAAAGTAAACTAAGAATGGAGAAATTTAATGGCAAGAATTATCAATTATGGAGGATGCAGATACAAGATTATCTGTATCAGGATGATCTGTACTTACCATTGGGTGGGGTTGCAAGCAAGACCACAAATATGAAAAATAAAGAATGGAATGTTCTTGATCGAAAGGCTCTGGGATATATAAGGTTGAGCCTGGCATTATTTGTGATTTCCAACTTATCATAGGCTAAGACAATGGTAGAGTTAATGGAATCTTTGGCAAATTTATCTGAAAAACCCTCAGCTCTGAATAAGGTATTTCTTATGAAGCAATTATTTAATTTGTAAATACTGGAAGGTGGATCAGTACATAGTCATCTTAGTGATTTCCATGGTTTGGTAAACCAGTTAATTTTAGTTAATATAGCTTTTGATGATGAAATTAAGGCTCTCTTAATCTTATGCTCTTTACCTAAAAGTTGAGATAGTTTGGTAATGGCAGTTAGTAATACTGCATCTGCTTCAAATATCTTGAAAGTTGATGATGTTGTTAGTGTAATCTTGAATGAAGAAATTCATAGGAAAAGCACTAGGAAATCATCAGGGAATGCTTTAAGTGTTGAAAGCAGGGGAAAGCAAAGAGAAAAGGTCGAGCAAGGGAAATCAAGGTCAAAGATAGGTAGGAGATCCAGATCCAGGTATGGCAGTAAAATCTGCTGGAATTGTGGAAAGAAACAGCATGTAAAGAAAGATTGTTGGTTGGTAGAAGATTAGCATGAAGGAAATGAAGAAGCAGATGTTGCAGGTATTGTTGCACAAGATGCTCTTGTATGTTCCTTGGATAAAGTGGAATCTTGGGTTTTAGATTCTGGTGCCTCTTTCCATGCAACCCCAAATAGAGAATTTTTTCATGATTATGTCCAAGGAGACTTTGGAAAGATTTATTTAGGGGATGGTAAGCCTTGTCAAATGGTTGGAAAAGGGAAAGTGTAGCTGAAATTGTAGATGGGAAACACATGGATGTTGAAGGAGATCATGCATGTCCCAGTCCTGAATCGAAATTTGATTTTTATAGGAAAGTTGGGTGATGAGGGATGCACAGTAACTCTCACAACGAAATCCTGGAATATTTTCAAGGGTGCACTTTTTTTAGCAAGAGGTAAGAAAGTAGGTACTCTTTATCTATCTACTTGTATTACTGATTCTCCTTCTGGTTTATCTACTTCAGATGTAGATGCAAATATGTGGCTCTGTAGGCTTGGTCACATGAGTAAGAAGGGGATGCATGTTCTTGCGTCAAAAGGTAAGAGTTCAGATTTGAAAAGAATAGATCAAGATTTTTGTAAGCAATAGAAGAAAGTGAGGTTTCTTAAAACTGGGTCAACAAAGAAGGGAGCTTCTATTGGAGGATCACAGTGGTATGCTACAAGAAAGGATTAGGTTTATAGCAGGAAGAGGAAATCTGATGTTTTTGACAAGAATAAGAAAGCCTTGGTTTTAAGGAGAAGATGATGGATAGAGATCAGCTCAAGGGGCTGAGTAATTCTGAGCAGGGCAGTTTGGACAAGGTTATGATCCAAAGTGAGCTCATGGGTAAAAATCATCACTCATAAGAAAACACAGTTACTGACATCAGTCAAGTGAGAATCGATGTCGATGATGTAGGTACCAATGTCAGTCATGTGTAGACCAGAGTTGGTGGTGTCAAGTAGGTGGACACTGATGTTGGTCAGGGAACCATCATCGGTGATTAGGAGGAATCGACATTGGTTGGGTGTAGACCGAGGTCGGCCAGAGGTGACCGACATCAGTCATTGTTAAAATGGATTTTGGGTGGACAGCAAGCTATCAAGGAGTCTCAAATGCCCATGTGGAGGATTGAAAGTGTAAGTAAGCCTCAAATTCATTATTACCCTTCTTTACACTACTTGTTGCTCACTAATGGTCAAGTACTAGGAAGTTTTAAGGAGGCAGAGCAGGTAGAATCCAGAAAATAGTGGGAGCATGGCATGAATGAAGAAATTGATTCCTTGGAAGAGAACCAAACTAGAGATTTGGTAGATTTGCTAGCCAAACAAAAGCACTGAAAGACGAATGGATTCCCAAGTTAAATAAAGGAGAGAATGGACACGTGAGACAGAAGGCCAGGTTATATGGTCTTGAGTAGGCTGTAGGACAATGGTGTTTAAGGTTTGACAGGTGTATGACAAAGGATGGCTTTAGTCAATGTCAATGTGACCATTGTGTTTACTTTACCAGGTTGGATAATATTAGCTACATTATCCTATTACTGTATGTGGTGTATATGCTTGTTACAGGGTCACACATGTAGCGACTAGCTGAGCTAAAGGTAAAGTTAGTTTAGTGGTGTGCCATGAAGGATTTGGAAGTAGCAAAGAAATTCTTTGGCATGAGTATTTCTAAAGATAGGGAAAATCATAGGTTGATGTTGTCTGAAGATGATTATGTGAATAAGGTAGTGGAGAAGTTTAATATGCAGGATGCAAAACCAGTTAGCACACCTATGGATGGACAGTGCATAGAATAGTGTCCCAAATCACATGATGAGGTTGAGTACATGTGTATTAGACTTGACATTGCCTAAGAAGTGGGAGTTTTCAGCAAGTTTGTGGCCAATCTAGGAAAGGAGCACTAGAAATTAGTTCAGTGGATTCTTAGGTATCTGAGAGGGACCAACAACAGGTTAACATGCTATGCAGGGTCAAGCACTTCTCTACATGGGTATGTAGATTCAGATATGGCCGGTTACTTGGATGATAGGAGTAGCACCACAGGATATGTGGTGGTTGGTCTTCAAGATTGAACTTGAAGAGGGATACAAGCTAGGAAACAAAATTAGATGATGTACAGGTATAGGTGCAGCTATTTATCTCCAAGTGGGAGATTGTGAAGTTATGGAGCTAAAAGCTTCACTAATGTAAATGGAGGAGGTTGATGAGTTGCAGAGCAACCGACATTAGTTTGGTCAACTAATATCGGTCATCTTCAATGTTCATAGTAACCAACGTCGATTATGGGTCAGTCGGCATTGGTCAGATAGGAACCGACATTAGCAACCTATGTGTGCATGTGTTTGCATGCACTTCCAAAACTAGTCTAATTTTAGACAGAGAGTTAGTTTTCATGTAAAAGACTAATTTTAGTCTTGAGTCTATGTTTCTAATTATTGTAATTAGGAGGTCTAATTATTGTTTGCATGGGATCTATTTAAGAGACCCATGGGGCTGTATTGTAATCAAAGACAAGGAAAAGATCCTTTTGATTGTAAGATCAGTTGATCTCCAGGTTATTACAAGATCAGGGGAGATATACATGGTAAGTAAGATCAATTGAGTTTCAGGTATGCGAGATCAGGGAGATCTACTTGGAGTACTTTGAGTACTTGGTACTAGCAGTATTGTTACTGACTGGTGGAGGGTACAACTTTGTGTTTGAGTTGTGGTTGTAATTGGTTGAGTGAGAGAACTCTTGAGGGAGAATTACTGGTGCACCCAAAAGGTGTGGGAAGAGTGTGTTTTCTTCATTGTATTTCCTTTTGGAAGAGTATTAATACAAGATTGTATTGTCTCTCATATTCTGTGTTGTTTCTGAATTCTAGTTACATTTTATTTTTGGTTTAATTCCGTGTTTAGTTGCTTATACAAGGTAATCAATTGTGCTCCTAATCCTAACAATTATTAATATTGTGCAATAGCTAATTTTAATTCTTTGTGTTTAGTAATCACAATCTTCCTTTGTAGATGTGCAACTGCAATCTTACAAACATAGCCACCTTTGATTATGTACACTAAAGTTTACTATATTTTGTTTTTATATACTCTTAAATAAGTTTGACTATTTTGTGTGCTAACACTAAATTATAATAAGAATTTGTTTTCTAACTATTTTTTCCACCCATAGTTTAAGATCCAGTTTAGAAGTGTTTCATCTAAATTTGAATCACAATTCTTATTTTCTGCCCTACTCTTCTCTATTTTTTAAATTTTATTTTGATCCTGCCCACCTTAAGTTATATTCACGATCCATCCATATATCTCATGTAGGTTTATAATTACATCACATATGAACCATTTTTGGTAAATAAATACTTTAATCACCATTATTCCATGAGCAAGTTATTTACAAAACCTGATACCTTACAACTCATACCTTAGAGTGAATATTTTTCATAGATCCTAAAATGTTAGAGGATACATATCCCACCCTTATAGATCCTTAAGAAATTTTGGTCAGATAAAGGTGTCTTAAGAGAACCTAAGGCTTGATCATATTCCCCAATTAGAATAAATCAACTTCTTCCATGTAAGATTACCTTATCTTGGTTATCTAGTTCTACTATTGATATCCCTAGAGATAAGCATGATTTGCCTATAAACCCTAAAAAGTATCTTCCTACCTTTTCTCCCTAAGGGGTTAGGATTTATCAATAAAACATATAGGATTTCAAAACTATTTTAGGGATACTAAATGTAAACCATGAATATGTGACATGCATACTCTTCCATTTTACCTTTCAATATATTGCTTATTATTTGATTCTTCATATTTATAAAAATTCAATTACATGCTGGAACTAGTATTAAGAAATATTTTTGGCATAGTTTGGATAGGTCAGTATCCCAAGTGTCATATTCTAGTACTTTGCAAGCATGAGGAGAGAGCCCAATGAACCAATTAGATCCTTCAATGCTAGATTTCAAAATATGTATAGCAAAGTTGATAATAACTATAAACCTAATGAAGCATTAACCCTTAAAATGTGTAATAATGTCTTAGATTCCATGAAAAAATAATTTCTTTTTAAAGCACCTAATTTCACCATCCTAACACTGGCCTATGTTGAAGCTATTAATATTAGTAGGTAGTTAAATACATAGTTATAAGCTTTCACCCCACCTAATATTGGTTCTATTTTTCCAACCCTCTAACCCATTCAAAATGTTAATAAGAATGTTGTGGCTCAAAATTAGAACCAATTGTATACGTAGTTTCCTTTGTCCCATGTTCTACCTAACTGACACCTTACCTTTCTAAATAATTTTATGTCTGCACCTAATCCCAAGGTGGTTCTTCTAATTCTAAAAAAGCATAATTGGTTACTATTCAGAAAATGGTATATAAGCTAAGTAATGAGTTTTTAAGCATGTAAAATTTAATCGGAAACACAATGGGTCAAATCAACAATCAAAATTTTGCATATCAAAGATGTAACAAACCCTTCAATAGATCTAGAAACAACATAGAATAATAGTCACCTAACAAGATGCCTACAATAAATATCATGGAATCAACACTACCTAATCAGTGTTGAATCTATAACATAGGTAAGTATGGTGAGATAGACTACATAGAATTATGCACCTCCTTTGAGATATTACATAAGGAAATGGATAGGTGTGAAGTATTTTTGAATCAACTAAATCCACCTCTTTCCACTACTCTAGGTCCTTGTAACACAATGATGGTCTTTGAAACATATGAATTTCCATTTAAAGTACAAGATGAGAATAAACCTAAATATAGTACAAATTAAATCCATGCCTTTCAGCTTTTCTATAGAAATAACTATAACTTGATGAATAAGCAACATGATACCACTTTGACATATCCGAACAATAGTGATATTACTCTTCAAGATCCTAAGGAAAAAATAATATGCCTCCCCCAAAAGGAAAGGATTAGATGCAAAACACTAAACCATGTAACAATGGAGGATACAATATATACAAATATATGAAAAATATCAATATTCATGAGTTTGCTCAAATTACTGATTTTTTTTTTCAAATCCTTGACTGGGATATCATCCAATGATACATAAAAATCTTCTCATACCATCATGGTTGTTTTGAAGGATAAACCTGAGGTACCAAATTTTCTATTAACCATCATAATGTTTAGAAAGAATGTGCATAATTTTTTAATTGATTCAATTACCTCAACCCATGTGATGCTCACAATTATATGCAATAAACTATGTTTGTTCCCAGATAAATTTCAAAGAGTCATCCTACAACTAGATAAATCATTTATGCCATACATTGGGTAGTTGACAAATGTACACATTCATCTTTCCTATGAGCCATGTTTATAATAATACATAAACATTTTGGTCATTGACATTCCTAAATCCTATGTCTTATTATTAAGGTATAATTGGTCAAAGAAATTAAATGGATATATGGAAACAAACATCTCACACATGTGGCTACCTTGGAAAGGAGTAGCCAATTAGATATAATTATACTAAAAAGCAAACATGAATTACTTGATTACAAAATATAATGCCAATAACAATAAGGTTGACTTTGCATCCTTACATGTAGGTGTTTAAGCATTCACCATAAAACTTGAACCTCATGAACAAGAATTTTAAGGTCCTTCATAGTTATGGAATCTATGCATTGATGGTGTTACATCAATTCAACATTCTAGAATTTCTATAATTTTAGTCTACTCAAATGAGAAAAAATATCTTGCTGCATACATATTGTAATTCCCCTGCACCAAAGTCTACTCAAATGAGAAAAACTATCTTGTTGCATACATATTGTAATTCCCTTGCACCAACAACTGAGATGAGGATAAAGCTCTGGTCTAGGGATTATAGTTCATACTAAGACACAATGTTAAATAATTATGGATATTTCGTATTCATAGCTTGTTGTCACTAGATAAAAAGAAAATATCAATGTAAACTTACTTACTTAAGGAAATATAAACATATATCATGATATCTAATTAATTCATTTTAAGTGTTCAACATCAAATCTATCCTAAGAGAAGAAAATTAGATAGCAAATTCACTTGCATCTTCAACTATTAGCTTAGCACCAATCTAGGAGTCTAAAGTGTGAAACTTTTCTATTGAGTTGGTTCCTTGCCCTTATGTCCCAAACAACATGGATAAATTTCAAGTATTTGATGATGATCAATAGATCATACAATTTATGAATAGTTATGGGGCCTTTGAATCTCAAGTAATAGTTGGAAAGGATTTTGAGCTTATAAACATAGATGACCTAGGAGAATATGGCATATTATAGCTAAAATAGAATCATATACCTATGGGAATGGTCTCATTAGAATGATCTTTTGACATGGATACACAAGCTTAAGAAAATAGTCTAAAGAGAATGCATATAATTTTGTCAAAGTGAATGTTGGAAACATCCAAAATCTTTAGTATGTTAATCTAGGCATAAATTTCATTGAAAGTGAGAAATATAAATTGAAGGGACTACTCATAGAATATAAATATGTGATAGTTTGGACATACGAATACTTCAATGTCTTTGATATAAAATTCATCACACATACTCTCCCACTGAAGCCGGAAAAAAAGCCCTTCAAGAAATTTCAGAGGTTAGTAAATCTAATTTTAAAACCCCTCATCTAGAGAGAAGTTTATAGAATCTTGGATCATAAACTGTTGATCTAAATTCATTCAATCATATCGAACTTCATTTGTCTTCCTTGATATACCTTTATAGTTTTAGTTTTTGGTTTTTTTCAATACAAGTACCATCCTAATTCATAACTCATTTATTTTAACTCATCTTCTCTATATTGGTATATATTTCGTATTTAGCATTCCACATGGGTTTCTAACTTAGTGTCTATTTCAAATAAGAATGGAAAAATTAGGTTGTGTGTCAAATTTAGGAACTTGAATAGAGCATCATATAAGTATAACTTCCCTCTACTTTCTCTAGATGAAGTAATCCATATTGTCAATGGATCTAATATGATGTCCTTATTACATGTATTCTTAGGATATAATCAAGTTCTAGTATAATCATAAGATAGAATGAAGACTGATTTTACTACCAGGTGCGACATTTTTATGTATAAAACGATGTGTTTTGGCCTAATTAATGTAGGATAAACCTTCCATAAAGATATGGAATTCACTTTTCAAGCTCTTGTTATCAATTACATCATCATCTATATGGATGACCTCATAGTGTTTTCAAAGAATAGGGTTGATCATATAGATCATCTAAAAAGGATGTTTGATAGATCTAGAAGATATGGAATATCATTGAATCTAAAGAAGAGCATATTTGGAGTTATTTAAGGGAGACTATTAGGCCATGTCATTACCAAATATAGGATTTTCATTGACCCAAAACAAATTAAGGGCATTTCCAAGATAATGCCTCCTAATAGCAAGAAAGAATTGAAGTCTTTATTTGGCAAGATAAACTTTGTGAGAAAATTCATTTTTGGATTTGTTGATATTGTCTATCCATTGAATACCATGTTGAAATAGGATGCTAAAATAAAATGGACAACTAAATCTAAGAAGGATTTTTACGATATGAAAATTATTATTACTCAATCCCCAATTTTAATTTGTGTTGATTTCATGAAAGATTTATTTCTTTATTCATTTTATTTAGAACACACCATAGTAGTGGTACTCATGCAAAACATATATGATAAAAACATTCGATTTCCTTCATGAGTACAATTTAAAATATGCACTGCTAAAATATTCAATGATATATAAGTAGATATATGTATTGATCAAAGCTATAAAAAAATTTAGAAACTAGATTTTGAGGAACAATACATATGTTATTGTCTCATATCTAATCATTAAGCTTACACTTAGCCAAAAATAATTGGTTGAGAGAAGAGTTAAGTGGATGGAAAACATGAAATAATTTGATATTAAAATCAGATCAGATAAGATGGTATGTGGCCAAGGGATCATCCAACTAATGACTATGATAGATCCATCTATTCATATTAAACAAATAAATGAAATGAAAGTATCTCATGGTGAATGGTATGCTCACGTCATCTATTACCTACTCACATGTATGTGTCCCTTTGAGATTAACAGAGAACAAAGGTGAGACCTTAAGCTTAAATCAACCCATTACATGAATAAAAAGGGAGTTTTGTAATGAAATAACTATGAAGGCATCTATTTAAGGTGTGTGTCAAAATACGAAGTTGCACATCTCCTAAATAATTTATATCATAAAATAGGAAGTAGACATCCCTGAGGCAATGAAAAAACACATAAAATCTTGAGAATGGGATATAAATAGCCTACATTTTTCAAATATTCCCATAATAATGATAGGACATGCCATGAATCTTAGGTATTTATAAAAATTTAATTACATGATGACATGACTTTATAACTAGTCATTGATGGATGTCCCTTTTATCAATAGGGTCTTGACTTTGTCGGAGTGATCAATCCACAATCCTCAATAGGACATAAGTTTATTCTCACATCTATTGATTATTGTACCAAATAGAGTTTGTAGCCATGAATAATTATAGATCCCAAAATGTGATCAATTTTCTAGAAGAAAACATACTCACCATGTTTAGGACTCTAATTTCATTGGTCTATGAAAATGGTCCAACATTTTAGTCAATTGAATTTACATAATGGGCCCATGATAACCATATTATAATAATTTTTTTTATCAAATTATTACCCTTAACGGAATGGAGATACATATTTCACCAAAAAGAATCTAATGGATGCCATTATAAAATCAGCATAACACAAACTCGGATAATAGCATCTATTATTGAAGTATGCACTATGTGTAGACAGAATAAGACATAACCAAGCCCTCAAGTCTTCATATTTCTTATTAGTGTATGAAAATCAACCATTTTTTCTACCAGTTCATTAAAGATTACATGGGATTAGATGAAATAATCTAGACTAGACTACTTGGTATATTTTAGATGAAAGATGCATGAAATTAAGCATTGAATAACTTTAGCAAGCACCAAGTCTTATCAAAAAATGGTTTGATAAAATATCAAAAATCAAGGATTTTAGGATTTTAGATCTAGTTATTTTATGGGATATGGCACATGAAAATAAAGGGCAGCATGATAATTTCATTTTTTTATGGGCTATGCCATACTAAATATCTAAAATACTAGGTAACAATGCATTTTATCTAAAGGATCTCTAAGGTAATGTCCTCACTTTTCCAATCAATGGATAGTTTTTGAAACATTATTTATTGGATACTCTAAATAGAGATGCTTCTAAATGTGATGTGTTCCCAATGAACTCTCAAAAGAATGCTTAAGCAAATAATTAAATAATGGGAGAACAACTATCAAGGCTAGATGAGAATCACAACTCACACTTCATATATTCTTAAAATGACACTCTTCACAATAAAATTCCATCAACTCTTTACAAACTCTACTTGAATTCAAATAATACATACCACCATATTTTACAAAGGATTTCAAGTCCTTATATATGAGAACAACCCACATAACTCTAAACATATTAACCCAACTAAGAAACACACCCTCCTCTACTTAAAGGAAATAAATACAAGATACAAATCATTCTCCATTAAGAAGGAGTAAGCACAAACCTAAAAGTATACACTACTAGGAAATAAAGACAAAATTAAAGGACAAAATACAATCTTCAAGATAATTTATCCACCCTTATCATAGAAGGAATAGTAGATCATGATGAGATCTTATTGAAAGTGTTCCAATTTATCCTAGGTCCCTTCAGCGTCTACAACATGGGTGCACAAATATGAATAGTAAAAGTTATTTCCCACTTTCATGTGCAATATAAAAAGTAATGAATTCTCTTTTTCATGAAGATCAAGCCCACTATTAAGGTCCCCACATGAAACTCATCCTATGCCACCAAAGATGCATGAACAATGTTGGTGATTACACCTCAACAGTGAATTGTGTCATCATAAATAGTGTTTGACACCTCATCATTGAATAGTGTCCTACCATCTCATGAGCATGAATAGTGATTATTTTTCTCCACATCAGAATGACTATGAGTTCACACATATAAATAGGAGTATATTGGGTTTTCTTATTTATAGGGTTGTTTTCTTACTTCCCTAGGTTAAATCTCTCTTGTTTTCCTAGACTAGTTTCCTATTTTCTATATTTTCTTTCATAGTTAGTTTTGTTTCTTTCTATAGAAGTTTTCTTAAGACTATTGAATAGTTTAGAAAAAAAAATTTGTTGGAATTATGAAAGACCCACCAAAATAAATGAGATAACTCAAGAAGTGCACAATTACCATCCACCATAATTTATTATTATAGTACTCAAGTTATTGGAATTGAGACAAATGTTACTATTGGCACTGAATATGATGATGATGCAGTAATACTAACTTGTGGTATCGAGCCACTTCTTATGGTCTATTTCCCAATATGTGAAGCTAATATTGGTTGAAATAGATTGATTATGCTCACATTCTATGTTATTGAGCTAGCACCCAAATCTCTAGAGGTATCCTCACTCAATTCCTCATAAGGACAAACTTGTTTGCGTACAAAATTATACTCCAGATATTTAAAATGGTCAAATTTTATGTTGATAATAGGGTCAATTATCACTATTATTTCTCCATATGGGGGATCTAGTGAATGATCTTGCACTACAAGTTTAAAGGGGGTAGGCACTTTTGGTGCATCTTCTATTACCAAATTCTATAGTGGCCCAGTGCATACTTCACCCATTAAATGTTAATCTTGATCTACAACTTAATTGCTTCTCTACTCCTTGTGTTGATTCAATTTAAGAGATCCTTCCCCATGTCCTTCCCACTCACTATAGGTTCTCTCATCCCTTCTAGGTTTTAGATATTCCATAATTTTGTGTCTTCTCTTGTTATAAGTCTATTTTCTAAGCTCTTGAATGTTAATCTACTTGTCCCATTCCATTGTGCCTCAAACACACATCCCCTTTTTCCTTGTTGTGCTACTCATACGTGAAAAGACTTTAACCTTCCATTATTAGGGTTTTAAGCTCATAATCCACCATCATTTTCTTAATCTCTATGCTAAATTATTTCAAAAATGTGCCTCTAGGCTTGTGCAAGAATTGATACTCTACTTCTTCAGGGCAGGAGTTGTCACTACTACAAACTTAAGCACATAACTATTCATCACTCCTTACCACCATCTATCTATAGCTCTAATCTAATTAGACTCAAGGTTCTAAAGCTTCTCTAGGTTCTCTTTTGTCCACTCAAGGTGTTATTCATGACTCTACCTTATGTGACTTTATATCCAACTATCACTACACATGCTCAAGAAGCACTTAAAATAATACCTCATACAAAAAATCATACAGGTTGTTCTAGACCCACTTTCTTAGATTCTATTATTTACAAGATAGATGCTTTAATGCAAATCTATCTTTCACCTATTACATCTAATACTCAATGTTCTTAAGGAAGAGTCATATAACTATTCTATCACACCATTATAGCAAAAAAATTTAACATGGGTCCCAACAATGGAACCAAATGCTATAGATATTTGGGAGTCTCAATTCATTCTCTATCAAGTACTTATTTGGCTTTCCAAGTTGGGTCTAGACATATTACAACTAGGCATAAATATGGAATAATCTTGTAGAAGTCAACATTTATCACTCAACTACATCGACATCAATTAACATAAGGTGCAAACCATACGTGCTCCCCAAAAGCATAACAGATAAATAATCAAGGTCTGTGTTGGACTTGATTTTCTATGGTGTAACTCATTATTCATAATACTTGGTCATTTCAATAATGGTGTTGGTAAGTTTATTAGCACAAACCATTTTTGGGCTAGGCTAATGGTCTATAGGTGCAAATCTTCTTAGGGGAGCTCATTTTGGTCATAAGGGCATAGGCTCATATGTGGTGGTTCTATTGTTTCAAGGGTGAAATTCTTTATCTTACTGGTCTTAGCACCACTTGGCATTAAGATGGATCAAGGGGATTGCTTTAGATCAAAGCTTTATGCTTAAGTTAGTTTTTTAGGCACATATATCATTACTTGTCACGGGGCCTTTCTTACACTTAGAGTATTCCCACATAATTTGATGACATCATCATAACTTACAGAGATGGTATTAATGCTCTAAACCAAAAATTTATTTAAATAGCTCATTCATATATTTAACTAACCAGTATACTTATTGTAAATGTTTCATAATTTAATACTAAGGTGAAAAACATTCTATTAAAACACACATTTTAATACAACAACCAATCTTAATTTAGTTATTATTTCAAATATAGAGTATAGTTTATATTATGAAAATAGATTAAATGCTCATCTAAACTACTACACAGCCCAGTGGCTCACAAATAAGCTTAGGTGCTACAATGTGGATCCTCAAAGGCATCCATGCTAATCCTTAGATTTAGAGTCAGTTGAATTAATACTATCTAGAACAAATTTTGTAGAGATTTGCTACATCAAAGTTGCATCCAATCTCACTAGTTTGAACTCAGCTTTATAGCACATAGGAGCATCCTCATGCTAGAGTGGAGGGTGAACATTGGATGTGGAGATAGATTTTTATCAATCATTTTGTTAGTTATATTACTTTGTGACCTTCACATTATGATATCCATGTTCTGTAACTCTTTAAAGATACCCAAGTCATAATAAAATTAGTTATCCATCAAAGTGTAAGTTGAGTTGGCATGGATCCATACTTAGATGAATTAGAGAGCCAATAGTATTGATTATGAGAATTTTGGCTCATAAGGGACCATATCCCACAAAATTTAACTTAAATTGACTTGATTCCACATGAAGATCGACAAAAAGAGGTGGTTAGTTTTGCATAGGTCAAGAAATAGACTTGCTAACTATAACCAAAACTATTTGGTTTATTTAAATGTAAAGTTAGGGTTAATCAAGTCACAATAATTGAATTTTTATTTTAAAAACTAACATATATATACAAAAAATATATGTAATTAAGATCCTTATAATTAATTCATGCATTAATTTATAAATCAATATTCTCTCAGCCCTCACTATAATATTTATGTTATGAGTTATTCAATTAATTTAATTTAGGCAGACTTAAAACTCTTATAAATTTCATTAATCAATCTTGAAGACCCTGCAAAACAACCATAATTTTTTCTAAAATGAACACCAAGATGTAAAAGGTACTCTTTAAAAATCTTAGGGTCAATATTAAAATCTTGAAACTGACTAATTAAATTAAAATTAAAATAAAAAATATGTACTAAATGATAACTCCTTTAACCCTAATTCTAATTTTGTTATCCAAAATATCTCTAATTTCTTATATATTTTAAAATTAAAATAAATAATAAAATAACTCATAATTAAATATACGTTTTAATTAATACATATAAACATGTTCAATTTCCAAACCCTTTTATTGCACATTATAATTCCAATAATGCATGAGATTGATCACATCGTCACTTCTAATCTATGATTCGAAATAATGTTAATAAACTTAAGTCTATTGGTTTTAATCTTGTTTGACTTGAGGTTTTATTTTGCGCCCAATATTCAAAATTTAATTAACTAAATATGTTGTTCAGATTAGTTAAATATGTGAGTCTTTTTATTAAAAAAAATCATAAATTACATAGCTTTGTATCATATTTGATCAAACATCTATAAACATAGAAGCCTCGAACTAATAATTTATCATTTGATATAATAATCATCATTTTATTGTATAAACTTGCATTTTTTCTATGGTTCCAACAAGAAAACCACATCTATAGAGCTACAAAATTATCAACATAATCTATGACTTTATTCTTTGGTCTATGTTTGTCTTGTAATTACAACCTCATAGTTTGGCAAATGTGATATAAGACTCAAAAAGCACCATATTATTTATTTAATGTGCTATATTTTTTTCTAATTATGTATTATATAGTAATAAAGGCTTCTTGTTTTTCATTTTTAATCCTTTCGATAATGTTCTGATCCAAAGAATCAAAATATATTAATCATAGCTAAAATATGATTGTCCTATAATACTATTTAATTTTCCATAATATTTTGATTAGTCATTGATTAACTTATTTTTCAACCCTGATAAGATGATATTCCACTTAAATATCTTTAGCAAAACCCTAACCTCTTATATTTACAAGGATCATCTTTTTTTTGTCTTGGTAGGAACAAACCAAAGAGAAATGTGAATTTTGATTGTTAAGTTGTCATGTGTATGTGTCTCTATATATATAGAGAGAGTGTATGCATGTGTGGGTGTGTTTGAAATACGTCAAAAAATTTATATTGTATATTTTTAAATAGGCATTTGAAATCATAAAAAAAAGTATTTGAGGGTCTAACCATTTTTTTCATTTGTTACAAAGTCATCACTGTGAAAGTGTGACATTATACTCTAAATCCATAATACTATTTATAAGTGTTTAATCCTAAAAAATATCTACATTGGAGTTATCTAGGGTTAAATGGGTAGAGATATTTTAAGGCATAAAGATGATAAACTATATTTAAAGTAGATCAAATAAGTGATAAAACTTAGATAAATATATATTGAATCTATTAAACTAAGTAGGCTAAAAATAATAAGTACAACTATGCTAGATATGGAAATGACAAAGAAGTAAGGTACTTAAATAGTTTTAATTCTAATGTAGTTATGAATCTAGAATAGGTAGGAAGCAAACTGAAAGATGATTTTAGAATAGTCTCCAAATTCTAGATTGAGTGCATATGGGATTATGGACACTAGCATCAGTCTAGGGCAATTGCATCGACACTACAATCTGAATATGATGTATGTATCACATATGAAATACTTGTTGAAAAAATATGTGATCACCTGAATGGTTTTGGTTGTGTCTTCACCTTCACTCTTGTGTACATAGATCTAGGTCATAGATTGTCATTCCTAAAACACTAGTTCTTCATCTTTATGATGACCTCGAGGGAAAAAGGTTTAGTGAACACAAGATGTCAAGGTGACCCCATAGAACCCTCTTTTAATGAGCATTGTTGACATAGCTAATACTCCAAAGAGGGCCTCAAATTGATGTAGTTCTTCCCTACATGTTGGCTTCTCTGTGAACCATGTAATATTTGTAAAGAAATTACAATAGTGACCTATCTTGTAACTTGGTAAATGTAGATCTTGCATTCTTTCTTTAGTAGTTCAAACTTGTGTATACTCTTTCCCCACAAGTAAATGAAAATAAGAGAAAATATAGAATCTTTGCTCACTTGAATTCTTGATTGAATGTCTTTTTTAAGTTACTTGGTGAGTAGGTAAGAAGTTTTTAGGTGAGGAATGAATGATGATTGATTTTGTATTTATATCAATTCTTTTAGAGAAATAAATCGTATTAAAATGTTAGACCTACCATTAAGATAAATTTTATTTACAAATTAGATGACTTTAAGGAAATGAATAATTGTGTTAGAGAAAGACACATGCATCAATGTAGGTGTCTATCTCAGATGCTAGTGTCTAGACAATATAAAAGTAGGTAAAAACCCAAAACTTATAGAGATAGAAGATAAGCATGTTTTAAGCATTCTAAATAAGATAGAACCTATTTGAGTCATCAACATAAGACTGATCAGATAAATAAGTAGGCCAAGAAATACAAGATAAAGTAGATGCAATATTTTATAAAGTGAGAAAAGCCTAAAACTAAGAGGAACAACCAATATCTAAGTTTATCAAATGTATAAAAATGGACTAATATATAATCCAAATATAATGTCTACATTTACCCCCTTTGATCTAGTTATGAAATTATTAGTTTAAAGATAAGTAATGCATACTTGACTATGTATAACACACTTTTATTTTGTTTGAGTCCAATTTGAGTGATTTGTTGCTGATTGACCCACAACCCAAAGTATGTTACAGACATAATTACTGTATATAATTTGTATTTTAATTGATTTGAAATGATTGAAGCTGAAAGAGTAATGTTTGTTAGTACAAATAAGTAAGGATGTAACTATATTTCCTATTCACAAGTATATTTGGAAGATGTATCATCATAAGGCTCTAAAATTAATATTAGGACAAACATGTATAAATTTTAAAAGTACATATATCTAAGGAAATAGAGAGAGATACAGATCTTGGAAGGTACATGCCCCGAACCTTAGATAAAATATGAGTTGTTATTTAGAAGTTAATATTAGCTCAATCGTGCAACCCAATCATACTTATAACCTTGTGAGTATGAGAGATTAAAGTCAAATCCTACTATAAAATTAGTAATGTTATATGATACAATTAATTCCAACCTAAAAACTTGGCAAGAATTAGTGATTTAATCACCTGAACAATACCAAAAGTGAACCAACTACTATAGTAGATTAACACAATATAATCCTTAAAAATACATCCTAGTGGGTGATGATAGTACCTAAGAATGTTTTGAAATATGAAACTAATTTAAATTTTTAATATTAGGTGCATATTACATATCATATACACCTTACATATGTCTCATGATAAAACTATGTATAATAATGGTACAAATGTATAGAATTCTATCACAACTATGAATCTAAATTATATAACTATGTACTTTCACAAATTTAAAAATTGTGTAAGTGTGGAGATCATGATTTCAAATCATGCCATCACTATATATTGATAAATCTAAAAACTAAGATAAGTACTAATATGGAGGACATATTTCCAAAACATGCCGCCACTGACTCTAGGTGTGTTGAATACTGAATAAGTGTAGAGAACGTGATTCTAAATCATGCCCTCATTTAATCTAAAAACATTAAATGTGTGGAAACCATTCCTATATGACATATATTCACTAAATATAAAAATTGATATATGTACCAAATATTGAATAAGTGTAGAGAACATGCTTCTAAAATATACCTCTACTGAATCTAAAATTGTGAATGTGCGAAATTCATGCCTATATGACATGCTTCCACTAACATTCTCCATATTGAGGTGAGATAAGAATAAAAATTAGTAGTTACCTTACCTCAAAAGGATAATACAACTATATAATTTATGAATGTAACCATGGATCATATAGAAGAACTTGTCTAGATAAATGTATCATTTAAGTCCATAGAACAATGTGATCAAATGAAAGCCTAAGATGCATGATAAATATCATTTAAACATCTAGATATTAATAGTGCAAGTTCAACAATAAAATCAATCACACACACAAGATCACCCAAAATGAAGTCAAAAGTGTAACAACATTATTGGGTTAGACATAAAAATACATGGTTTTTTTTTACTTTAACACATATACCAAATATAAATTATACTAAAAGAATATATAGAGATCATAATAAATAAACATGATAATAATAGAAACAATCATAATACATCACATAATACTGATCTATAATATCATGAGAGTACATGTCATAATGCAAATATAGAAATTAATTACATTAATTCAACTATAATTGAAACAAGTATACAGCCACCATTGTTGATTTATAATAACAAGTAATTACAATTCTTCATGACAATACTCAATGATAAATACAATACAATACAATGTACATATAGATACATGGTTCCTCGAAGCATGATTTCCTTAGACTCTACAATATTTGTGACAATCTCGAGTGTAATCTCAATAGTAGTACTATTTTGGAGAGGAAAAGCATCATTTGAGTGATTTTTCACACCAACCACGAACTAGTGATCCCCCACACAATCTCTCATCATGGAATGGGTCTCCATGGATAAATAAATAGTGATGGCATGGGAATCTAGAGAGACTGACAAGTATCCATGTATTTTATGATTCTAAAATAAATATCTAGTGTATCATAGAAATATGTTCTATTTCAAGATATCATACAAATATATGAATCATACCCATGAAATGATAATCTCTCATTAAACATACTTTATGTCAAAATTTTATAAATGATAAATAATAATGATCTAGATCAATCAAATTCGTACACACCACTTGATTATACTACCTTTATCTATCATTATGAGACTAATAAGCTAATGAAAATAATCTCACTCCTTACTTTGAATCAATAATAAATATTATTCAAATAAAACTCAACCATAATATTAATTTAATCTACATCTTATTCACACATAAAATCAAACCAAATACTAAATATAGATGTAACAAAAGCATACATTTATTCTGTCAAATATATGAATGAATCTTATATTATTTCTATCCCATAGGAAAAATAATAACTACATTCTATACCAGCTAGATAAAATATACATAACTATATATTTGAATAACTATAAAATTTTTTAAAACATACTACACCTATGATAACTGATAATATCATAGCCTAGTATTCTAAGACATATCTACCAGTTTTCTATAAATAATCAGATAAAGTAGTCTTAAATACATGAAATATTAAGCATTATACAAGTAAAACTATATATAATAAAGCAATTCATCATTTACATATAGCTCAATAACATACCAACATAGGTTTTGTTAAATTTTTAAATTTTTCATGTACACACATATAAGTATTACCAATTGTACAACACATGTTATCGTTAATAATAACTAGCATATATATAATAAAGCATTCAATATAAATATAAATGTAGGTATAATAATTGTAGGATGTACCACCTAAGTACAATATACTTTTATATTATAGTACCGTATGATATCCCATACAATCATAGGTTCCCAACTACATAACAACACAGAATTTAAACTTATAATTTTTAAGACTCAACTAATTCATGTAGATAATAACAAGAAATAATAAAGAATTATATCATCCAGATATACCCTACATTAAAATTCATACAAGCATACCGAAGTACTATAAGATATAAGCATTCATCATGATGTAATATTATGCACTAAGTATAGTTAAACATTTATACATAATAACACACTTATAGTATGTAATGCACACAACTATTCCATACTTAATATATATTACTAATGGTCATTCATATTATCAATAATGAGTCAGATAATTCATAACCTATTATGATTGTTCATTCTAATGATTCATTATTTCTAAGAGATTGTTCCAAAGGTTATAGTTCTTGATTTTTATGTAACTTAATAACTTATTCAAATGATCTAATAAACTGTAGGTATAATCCCTAAATACTAGCACTTACACATCCTAATGTACATTACATGTAGGTATTCTAATGCTATGAAATTTTTAAACCATGATTTAGTATTTTAATCATAACTACCAAGCATAGAAATTTAAAAATGAAGTAGTTATAAATATATAGAACACACTTTGTGATGGGAAAAATAACGGAAGCACACAATTGATTACCAAGCAACTTAACATGTGGAAATTAACCAGAATACAAAAGTAACTAGAATTCAAAAATAACACAGAACATGAGAGACAATACACAACTTGTATTAAAAATCTTCTAGAAGGAAATACAACAAAGAAGGCTGACACAGTTCTTCTTCCTTACACACCTCTAGGGCATAAACAGTAGATCTTCCCTCAAAGCTCTGTCTCCTAGGTCCCAACACACAACTCAAACATAGAGTTGGTGTTCACCTCCAACCAACCAGTATCCACTACTGCCAGTACACCTATGCTCCATGCACTCCACAAGTGCTCCACACACTCCACAAGTACACAAATGTACTTCAATTAGATCTCCCCTGAACCTACAACAACCTACACCTCAACAGACCTTACTTATGAAAGGATCTTCCTTGCCTTCCTCTTTGCTCTCTTTCTGAGTATACAATGTACTCCAAGTAGATCCCACCTGATTCTGCTCCCTGTTGTGTTGCTGTCCTATCTGATCTTGTACACAAGCAAATCAATCTAGTTCTGCACACCTATGAACCTTGACCTTGCACACACATATACCTGCAAATCAATGATCTTACTTACCATGTAGATCTCCTAAAGAAGCCATGCTCACTTGATGACCAAGATCATACATACATGAAGAACCCTGTTTATTCTCCAATCCAGCACCCACACTTTGTACTGTGGCACTACGAGGAACACACCATTGCTCTCCTCTCTCAGAAGGAGCTTATTTTGCTCTCTTACTCTCTAACACACTTTTACAATACAACTAATGAGTCTCTTAAATAGATCTAATGCAAACAATAATTAGACACATAATTACAATAATTAGATCTGCATCTTCTAGTCTAAAATTGGCTCTTGACATGCAAACACTTGGTTTGTTAGCTAACTACCTATAACATTGACAGCTCAAACCACACAGGTAACCAATGTCAGTCCCTGTTTGCCTGGGGATGCCGATGCCAGTCGACATCTGACCGATGTCGGTTGCCTTCTTGTCTAATCCTATTGACGTCGGTTGGCCTGATCGATGCTGGCATCTGTAACACTCAGCAACCTTCTTGAAACCTCCTCCTCTGTTTGCATTAGTGAAACTTTTAGCTCCACAACCTAACAATCTCCCACTTGGAGATAAATAGTTGCATTGTACCTGTACCTATACCCCATCTAATCTATTTCTTGGCTTGTATCCTTCTTCAAGATCAACCCTAAAGACCACCCACCACACTACCTGTGGTGCACCTCCTATCATCTGAGTACCCTGCCACATCTGAACCTACAAACCCATGTAGTGAAGTCCTGACCCTGCATAGCATGAATCCCTGCTGCTGGTCCCTCTCAAATCCCTGAGAACTCACTTCCCCGAATTGGCTCCTAACTCTCTGACAATACCCACTGCTTGGGCAAACTCAGGTCTATACCAGACCTCATGTGATTTGGGATAATGAACTGTCCAGCCCTTAGTGTGCTCCGATTCTGCATCCTAAACCTTGCCAACACCTGATTCACATCAGCTCCCACTGGAGACAAAATCAACCTGTGATCTCCATGTCTCCCATGCCAAAGAATTTCACTACTCTAAATTCTTCATAGCAAACCACTGAACTAATCTTACCCTTAGCTTAGAAAACCCTATATGTACAAACCTACTAGCAAACATACCATCCACATATAGTAATAGGATAATGGCATGACCATCATCCCCCTAATAAGATAAACCATAGTAGTTACCCTGACATTGACTAAAGCCATGCTTTGTCATCCACCTGTCAAAACCTGTACCACTATCCTGCAGCTTCCTCAAGACCATATGACCTAGTCTTTCATCTCACGTGTCTGTTCTCTCTATTCTTTAGCTAAGGTATCCATTCATCTCTATGCTTTTATACCGGCTAGCAACCCTACTAAATCTCCTGCTTGGTTCTGCAGCATATTCCTGCCATGTTCCCACTGTTTCCTGGATCCTTCCTGCTCTATAGTCAGCAACTAGTATAAAGAAGAGGAACAATGAATTTGAGGCGTACTTACCACCTTCAGTCCTCCATATGGGCATTTGAGACTCCTTGACAGCTGGATATCTACCCAAAATCTGTTACAGTGACCGACCTCGGTCACCACATAGTCTACATCTGACCGACGTCAGTTTCCATGCACCTGTCCTAACTACCAATCCTACCGACATCAGTGTCCCCTGTTGCCAATGTCGGTCCTCCTGACTGACGTCAATCTTACCTACTGCTGAGGTCAATTTTCTTGATTGATGCTGGTACTTGTGTTCACCTGTGAGTGATGACTTTTTACCTGTGAGCTCTTTTGAATCAAAACCCATGTCCAAACTGCCCTACTCAGAAGTATCCAACCCCATCCACTGGTCTCTGTCTGCCATCTCCTCCATAAACACCAAGGCTTTCCAGTTCTTAAGCCTGTCAAATATATCAATCTTCCTCTTAAGAACATGCTTCTCCTTCTTGATCATGTGACCAAGCCTACAAAGCCATGTCTCTGCAACGGAAGAAGAATCAGTAATATAAACAAGTAGATAAAGAGTACCTATTTTCTTACCATCAGCTAATTCAAGTGCATCCATTGTGAGAGTTCTTGTGCATCTCTCATCACCCAACTTTTTTGAAGAAATTAGCCACATCTCCAAACCCGAGACCTGCATGACCTCCTTCAACACCCATGTGTTGGCTGCCTGCAATTTTAGCTTCACTTCCCCTTTGCCAATAATCTGACAAGGCTCATAGCTCCTCTCCTTGGGGCTGCATGGAAAGAGGCAACAAAATCTGTTAACCAAGATTCAACTTTATCCAAGAAACCTCCCGGAGCATCTTGTGCAATAACCCCTGCAACATCTACATCTTCAGTTATTTCATGTTGATATGCTACCAACCAACAATATTCTTTTCCCTGCTTTTTCTTTTCATAGGACCGTAAGTGACCGTCTGTGTTTTTCAACTCCTATATTCTTAGCTTACTTTGTTCTGCCATTGCTCTACTCCCACTCAATCAAAAACCCCTGAGAGTGACCTGTAACCAAACACAAAACCTGCTCCCTGCAACCTTAGCTCTGATACCACTTGATGGGATAAATAATGGAAGCACACAATTGATTACCAAGCAACTTAACATGCAGAAATTAACTATAATACACAAGTAACTAGAATTCAAAAATAACACAGAATATGAGAGACAATACACAACTTGTATTAAATCTCTTCTAGAAGGAAATACAACAAAGAAGGCTGCCATAGTTCTTCTTCCTTAACTCTAGGGCTCCCACACCTCTAGGGCATAAATAGTAAATCTTCCCTCAAAGCTCTCTCTCCTAGGTCCTAACACACAACTCAAACACAGAGTTGGTGTTCACCTCCAACCATGCAGTATCCACTACTGCCAGTACACCTGTGCTCCACGCACTCCACAAGTGCTCCACGCACTCCACAAGTACACAAATGTACTTCAAGTAGATCTCCCCTAAACTTGCAACAACCTACACCTCAACAGACCTTACTTATAGAAGGATCTTCCTTGCCTTCCTCTTTGCTCTCTTTTTGAGTACACACTGTACTCCAAGTAGAACCCACCTGATTCTGCTCCCTATTGTGTTGCTGTCCTATCTGATCTTGCACACTTGCAAATAAATCTAGTTCTACACACCTATGACGTTGACCTTGCACACACATATACCTGTAGATCAATGATATTACTTACCATGTAGATCTCCTAAGGAAGCCATGCTCATCTGATGACCAAGATCATACATACATGAAGAACCCTATTGATTCTCCAATCCAGCACCCACACTTGGTACTGTGGCACTAGGAGGAACACACCATTGCTCTCCTCTCTCAGAAAGAGCTTATTTCTCTCTCTTACTCTCTAGTACACTTTTATAATACAACCAATGAGTCTCTTAAATAGATCTCGTGTAAACAATAATTAGACACCTAATTACAATAATTAGATCCACAGCTTCTAGTCTAAAATTGGCTCTTGACATGCAAACACTTGGTTCATTAGCTAACTGCCCATAACATTCGCAGCTCAAACCACACAGGTGACCGACGTCGGTCCCTGTCTGCCTGGGGGGTGTCGACGCTAGCCGACATCTGACCGACGTCAGTTGCCTTCTTGTCTGATCCTATCAACGTCGGTTGGCCTGACCGACGCTGGCATCTTTAACACTCAGCAACCTTCCTGAAACCTCCTCCTCTGTTTGCATCAGAGAAGCTTTTAGCTCCACAACCTAACACTTTACATACAATAGCTATAAAAATTAGAACTTCATTTTCTCAAAATATAATTAATTTATTTTATAACTAGTTTATCTTTGATCAATCTTTTTAATATTTAGTTAATATTTTTTTTGAGAATATTAACTAAATAAATCTACCCCCATGGTTCTATTTATGTAATTATTCATAACTTAGTACAATGTCACATATCATGTGATGGGTTTTCATATATCAAAGAATCTAAAAGTTTTGTTAGTTTTGAACCACAAAAAGAGGTAGTTACATTTTACCCGTTCAATTCCATTTACACATGGTTATGGTCATCTACACAATAATGACTAAGAATCTAGTTTCATTTTACCACTCTCAAAAATAGATATCAAATCAAAGATTTATGTACACTGAACAATAAAACTCTAATGTTATTGAAGCGAGTGTGAAAATTCATTATTAAACTTGAAAATTTATAAAAAACCCTAGATTTAATTCCGTATATAAATCAAGCTTATGAATTCCATTTGAGGTCCACTTTAAAATATGTTTAATTATAAATTTTCCTCTAATAACATTTCTATTGGCAAAGACCGATACCCATACATGATGCATATATTAAAATGATATTTTTTCAACTACATTTCAAGGTCTATACCACATGATTAAATAATAATTTATGTCTGTTTATGATTATAATAGTTTATAATTTTCTTACTTATTTTAGAAATCTCTTTTTAGATTAAATGAATACATTCTCGATGCCACTCAAATATAGTATTTAATGTTAAGTAGATATTCTCCTAAGTATTGAATTTATCTTAAAGAAAACCTACTAGTTAGCATTGTTTAAATAATTAATTTTTTTTAATTACTGAGCACATAAATTATAATAGACATTTATTTATGTAGTTTATTCTAAAATTGATTATTTTGGTTGAAATGGGGTGATGCCTCATTTAGATAACAACCATATTCTAATATATATTTACTAATTATAGAAGATCAATTATACATACATCTAGATTTTATAATTTATACAATATAAATCATATTATTTTATTATATTTATAGAATATTGTACATCACCCATTTCAGAGTATAAGTAGATTATTAAATAGTATAATTTTTTTCAAAAGAGTCAACACTAGATAGTATAAATCCTGTTATTAAAGCATATAATCTCATTTATATTAGGGTGACACCTCAATATATTGAATTTTATTCTAATTCAAATCATACCAGACCAAATTAATTTTTATCTAAGAAACTAGACAAACCTGTGGTAAGCGACGCCTCAAGAATATAATAATGTAGTATGTATGACCTAGAACTGAGCATATTAAAAATTTGACACCTTAACCATAACTTTTTGACTAATTTTTCCATTTTCTAACTTCAATTGATATCACTTACATAGGTCGTAAAAAAAATAGTATTTAGGATCTATACTTTTTTACATTTGGATACACATTTAATTGTCATTGTACACTATTTATTTGTACTATCACCATAAAAGTATAACATATAATACATATTGATGCTACATATAGTCCATATATCATTGTATGACATTGAACTTCATGCACACTTACTGTTGTGTGTGTGTGTGTGTGTGTGTGTGTGTGTGGGGTTATCTCAGTTGGGAAGGATGATGCTAATTGAATAACTAGACTATTTTTTAAAATAACATATAGAGTATGTAAGGGGAAATTAACACCCTACATAATATATTCTACTCCAAAACATATAGTCTACCCTACAGTAAAGCAACACCTTAATTGATGCATTCAGTATACAAAGCATAAGTAATTTACATGCCAAACTAAATTTATATACTTATCTGACATATGTCTAAGAAAATTTTCATCAATATAGTATTTATACATGCTGAAATAATATATATATAGTTTATATTCATATACCCCAAATCCTTTTAACATCATACACCTTCTTTTTTTATAAAAAACATAGACTCCGTACTATATAAATTGATAGAGTTATAGTGATTAAAAGTGTAACTGAAAACCAATATCTTAACATCATATGGCATTAACCTAAGGTCATGGTTTTGATTTATGTAAAATAATATATAATTTTATGAATCTATGGCCTACTTAGGTGTTAATGGAATTTGTGTATATCTATATTTTATTCATCTCCTACACAAATTTAATCATGAATACACCTACCTAGTTTTATGCATCTTTTTTCATTAAAATCATGCTCTTTTCTCCTTCTCTAGGCTTCTCTCCAAAGTTTTTCACTTCTTGCTTAAACTATCCAAAATTATTCTATAATTCTTTTTCTTAAATAAAAAATAGATAATAATTTCTTTTCCAATTTTTTTTTTTGGATTTTTTTTTATAATCTTTTTGGTTTTTTTAATTTTAAGAAATTTAATTCTTTTTTTGTTTTTCTAGATTTTTAATTTGTTTCTCACTTTTTTTCTAATTTCAATGGTTTTTTTTTCTTTTTTTGAAAAATAATTCCATTTTTTATATTTTAAAATGAAATTGCAATTTTATATTAAATTAATTTAACATTTAATTACGCTTTATCAATTTAATTATAAAATCATATATAACCCTATTTAATTTTATTTTTATTAAATTTACCTCTATGTGTATAAATAGGTTATCATGTTAAGCACATAAGGAATTTATTTTTATAATTTACCTACTTAAACAATCATAGAAAATAACAATTTAAACAAACATCAAAAGCAACTATTTTAAAATTCATTTTATATCATGACTAATTATTGTGATATATGCAAGGTTTTACTAGCTCTATATCGACCTGTGATGTCTCTATCTACATCATCCTCTCTGATGATGCTCTCCCTCCAATATGCTCAAGGGATGAATTCTCTTATATCCACCTCAAAACATGTAAGTAATTAAATCATATCATATGATAATCATAAGGTAATCATATACAACTAAAACAATATATTAATATGCTTAAGTTGTAAATACATATATAAATAAATTTATAATAAAAAAAATTATGTATTATCATCTAACTAAAAAACATTCTATCATTTCATAATAGCATAAATATCAAGCTTAGTTAGAAATATAACCAAATCTAAATTTTTTAATTGTGAATATCCATAGATAACTTTAAAAAAATTGTGATGAAGAATCAGAATGTAACATCTTTGCCCCTAAATATAGTCATTATCTCCAATGAATCTTATTTAAAGATAAGTTCTCAATAAAAAACATTTCTTAACAAAGCAACAAAATGATAGATAATGCTAAACTAAGCATATAATTAGCAAATTACCTATAGAACTCACTATAATTTTTTTAAGTTGATTTATTGCTGAAGTATTGATCCTACAAGACCCTACTCAATGTCATCTCTAAATTAAGTAAACATGATTATGAGTATTATTTACTCTAACAAACTCTGTAATGACCACTCTAGGGTCTAGAATCATCAAGAAAGCTTATATACTATAGGATTGACCACTTCTATTACCTTAAAGGGTCCCACATATCTTAATGAAATTTTCACTAACTTTCTAAGAGCACACAAGATCATCATGCAAGCCAAAATAAATGATCAAGGAAAGTTCCATAAAATCTTCCATCCTTCAACACATCTTCTTAACTTAGAGAGTATGTTTCTCATTTTAAAGACAAGTATTTAAGGAATCTAGAAAAAATAATGTGTATAAGTTAATACTATCACTACTTTCCATAGCTTCAGATAAGTATAACATGTCAATACTGTCACCACTCCATGTAGCTCTTGACAAATATGATGATGAATAAGAACTGGAAATATGCCATTTCTAATTTATATCAAAATTATGGAATATATGTCCATAGTATACATGCATATAGCCATATGAATTAATTTGATAAGTTTTATTTGTTAAATTTTGGATTTAATAAATCTATCTATCAGATCATAATCAGTAACAACTGGGTCACTATGAGGTTAAATAAGATACCATCTTATCGCTTAGAACTCATATTCCTAATTCAACACTCTTCCCTTAGATATCTATGACCTAATAATCTCAGTAAAGTTATTAAGATTCAATAGACCACAAATCCATACTAATAAATAATAGAAAACATTTTTACATTATAAATTTTTCTAGATGTATCATCTTACATATAAAAGAGATCATACAATCAATCTATAATTGTATTAACTTACTACTAGTTAGGCATAATAGTATCATATTTCATAGTTTAAATTATTTTATTATGCTCATGATTCAGAGGAAATAATATTATAATTAACATAATATACATAGTCCAAGAATCACACCATTCTTTCAACTTTAAATGGGGATAAACAAAACAATATCTCCTTACTTTCATAATGAAAACACAAGTTAATTTTTTTTTTTAACGCCTGGATTGACAAAATGTTATGTACCTCCTATACCCTACTTTCTTCCAATGAAAGGTATAAAACATCTCTTTAAAACAACATGCATTAGACAAAATAGACCAATATCAATTTATTCAAGGGTAGATAATAACATAGTAACTTTAGTCATCTTTTATATATATATATATATATAGACACACACACACACACACCAATGTTTTCCACGTTACGTTGTCTAAAATCGTAAGTTAGATAAAGTGGAAATCTATAATCTTAAAAACTCCTACTTACCCTCCCAAGGTAAAAATAAAACACCACAACTCAATATTACCCAAACACTAGCTACTTACCAAATCTTGTAATTATGGTATCTCAATCTATTTTCACAACTTGAAGAGAGATATGCCAACCATAAAGATGTGTCCATCCATCCAATCTTAAAAATTCTCTCTCAGTAAGATTAAGAAACATTCTCCTAAAATTTCAAGGGATTACAATCAAATAAAATTTATAAATAATTGTCATTTAAGAGAATTCTAAATCAACATCATGTATATAAGACTCCTTTTAGTAGCATCATAATAATGTCATAAGAGAATAAGATAATAAAAATTATCCTCTATGCTAACTAAAAGAGATTACACTTCTTCCTAAACCACATATTTTAAGTGTGAAAATTATATAAACAATATCCTCATACAATGGAATTATCAAGAAACATAGCAACACTTTACTAAGAAGATTTCCATTGCCTTAGGTGGTACTAAGAAAATGGTCAATGAGATTTTCCACTTCTAGGATTTATGAATATAGACACAAAATTAAAGAACATACATTTTGAAATTGAAGCATCCTAAGCTTGTTAAACACTCATAAAATTCAAAGAAAAATACTACTTGATAATCAAGAAGAATGTAATCATACTCGAGGTGTTCGATTTAAGTGATCAAACTATGGTAGAAATCTTTTATTCATAACTCATAAAAAATTCTATATTCCCATCTACCCAAGCTTCAAATACAAACATCACCATTGTAACAATTGATAAAATTATCTTCTAAAAAACTCAAAGGGGTACAAGGGCTCTTAAGGGTACACACTCAATGGTCTATAAATTTTATGAATGTCACAAAACTCCAATCATGGTGTAACATGGTTCCGTACTGAGACACCATAAGGCCGAATTCTAGTGTAAAACTTCATGCCACTAGATTCACAAGATGCAAAAATGGTAATGGACTTATTAGGTGTTAGATTTTGAGCCACAACTCTAATATCATATGTAACAACACCTTTGGATTAGACACAGAAATACATGATTTTTTTTCACTTAACACATATACGAAATATAAATTACACTATGATAATCTATGAAGACCATCAAAAATATACAATGTGATAATAGAAACAATCATAATAAATCACATAATATTGATCTCTAATATCTTAAGAGTATACTTCATAATGAGAATACATAAAGCAATTACATTAACTTAGTTACAACTAAAATAAGTCTACATCCACCAATGTTTATTTATAACAACAAGTAAACATAACTCTTCGTGATAATATTCAATGATAAATACAATAAAATACTATATATATATATATATATATATATATATATATATATATATATATATATATATATATATATATATATATATATATATATATATATATATATATATATATACCAATTTTAAGACATAACTACCAGTTTTTCATAAACAATCATATAAAATAATCTTAAATACACATAAACTTAAGTGTTATATAAGAAACTATATATAACAAAGTAAGTCATCATTTTCAAACAACTCAATAACATACCAACATAGCTTTCTCTAAACTTTTAAAGTTTGCATTAACATATAAATAAGTCTTATCAATTGTACAACACACACTATCCAAAGTAATAATCATGTATATAGTAAAAAAATCAACGTAGATATGAGTTTAGGTATAATAGTTATAGTATGTACCATCTAGGTATAACATAGTTTTATACTATGCTAACCTATGATATCACATACTATCATAGGTTCTCAACCACATAATAACATATAATCTTAAATTGTTATTTTTAAGACACAACTGATCCATGCAAATAATAAAAATAAAAAATAAATAACCATATCACCCAATTATACCCTAAATTAAATTTACATACAAGCATACTAAAGTAACACAACATATAAACACATATCATGATACACCATTATGCACTAAGTATAGCTAAACATTTATACATAATAACACACTCATAGTATATAATGCATACAAGTATTTCATACTTAATACATATGACTAAGGGCCATTCATATTATCAATAGTTAGTCAAATAATTCATAACCCATTATGATTGTTCATTTTAATGACTCATTGCTTTTAGGAGACTATTCATAGGGTTATAGTTCCTAATTTTTATGTAACTTAATGACTTATTCAAATCATATAATAAACTATAGGTATAATCCCTATATACTAGTAATTTTACATCCTAATGTGCACCACATATAGGTATTCTAACGATATGTTATTTCTAAACCACATGTTAGTATTTTAATCATAACTACCAAGCATAGAAATCAATAAATAAAGTATTTATAAATACATAGAACATACTTTGCATACAACAGTTATAAAAATTAAAACTTCATGTTTTTAAATCATAAGTAATCCAATTTTATAACCAATTTATATTTGGGGGTTTACAAGTAATCATTCACTATTTTTGATCAACACTTTCAATTTTTTATTAATATTTTTTTTGAGAATATTAACTAAACAAATCTACCCCCATGGTTCTAATTATTAAATTACTTGTTACTTAGTACAATGTAACATTTCGTGTGACGGGTTTTATTATATCAAAGAATCTAAAAGTTTCATTAATTTTAACTTACAAAAAGAGGTAGTTATATTTTACCTATTTAATTCCATTTAGCCATGGTTATGGTCATCTATACAATAATGAATAAGAATCTAGTTTCATTTTACCGCTCTCAACAATAGATATTAATTCCAAGATTTATGTCCAATGAACAATAAAACTCTAATGCTAAGGAAGCTAATATGAAAATCCATTACAAGAATTGAAAATTTATAACAAAAGCTAAATTTAATTCCTTATATAAATCAAGCTTATGAATTTCATCTAAGTCCTACTTCAAAAGATGGCTAATTATAAATTTCCCTCTAATAATTTTTCTATTGGCAAAGTATGATACCCATATATGAGGTATATATTAATCCAATATTTTTTTACTAGATTTCACAGTCTATACCACATGATTAAATAATAATTCCAGTCTATTTATGATTATAATAGTTTATAATCTTCTTACTTATTTAAGAAATCTCTTTTTAAATTAAATGAATCCATTCCCGATGCCACTCAAATATACTCTTTAAAGTTAATTATATATTCTCCTAAGTATTCAAATAATCTTAAACAAAGCATACTATTTAGCATTGTATAAATATAAAAAAAATGGTTAATTATTGAGCATATAAAGGATAATAAACATTCAATTATATAGTTTATTTTGAAATTGATTATTTTGGATGAAATTGGGTGATGCCTCATTTGGATAATAGCCATCCTCTAGTATATATTTACTAATTATAGAAGACTAGTTATACATACATTTGAATTTTATAATCTATAAAATATAAAATTAGATTATTTTATTATATTTATAAAATATTGTACATCACCCATTTCAAAGTATAACCAACTTATTATAAAGTATAAGAACTTTTAAATGAGTCGATGCCAGATAGTATAAATCCCATTCTTAAATCATATAATATCATTTGTATAAGGGTGATATCTGAATATATTGAATTTTTTTTTAAAGCAAAGAAGACTAGAGAAACTTAATTTTGATCAAAGACACCAGACAAACTTGTGGTAAGCACCACCTCAAGAATATAAGAATGTTGTATGTATACCCCAGAACTGAGCATATGAAATCTGATACCTTAACCATAACTTTTAGACTAATTTGTCCCTTTGCTAACTTCAACTGACATCACTTACAGAAGCCATGATAGAAATAGTATTTAGGATCTATATGTTTTTTAAATTTTCCTACACATTTCATTATCACCATACACTATTTATTTATGCTATCATCAGAAAAGTATATATATATATATATATATATATATATATATATATATATATATATATATAGACACACACACACACACACACACACACACACACACACACACATGTGTGTGTGTGTGTGCACACGCGCGCGCGCGTGTGTGTGTGTAGGAGTAAGTGTGCATGAAGTTAAATGTCGTAAGATGATATATGTATTGTATGTAGCATCAATATGTGTTTTGTATTATACTTTTATGGTGATACACACACACACACACACACACACACACACACATATACATACATATATATATATATATATATATATATATATATATATATATATATATACATATATGTATGTATATATATACATACATATATATATGTATATGTATATGTATATGTATATATACATACATACATATATATATATATATATATATATATATATATATATATACATATATAGATATACATATACATATTCATATACATATACATATACATATACATATACACACACACACACATATATATATATATACACATATACATATACATATACATACATACATACATACATACATACATACATACATACATACATATATATATATATATATATATATATATGGTTATTATCTTGTTTGGGAAAGGTGATGCCAATTGAATAACCAGACTATTTTTTAAAACAACATATTGAGGGCGTAAATGGAAATTGATGCCCCACACTATATATTCTACTCCAAAGCATATAGTCTACCCTGCAATAAGGTAACACCTTAATTAGTGCATTCACCTTTCAAATCCTAAGTAATTTAAATGCCAAAGTAAATCTATATACCTGGAAGACATATGTCTAAGTAACTTTTCATCAATATAGTATTTATACATGCCAAAACTATATATATATATAATTTATAGTCATATAACCTAAATACTTTTAATGCCACACATTGTATTTATGTATAAAAGGCATAGACTTTGTACTATATAAATTTACATCCCTATAGTGATTAAAAGTGTAATTGAGCATGAGTATCTTAACATTCTACAATATAAACCTATGTTGTCAGTTTAATTTATATAAAATAATATACAATTTTACATATCTGCGACCTATCGAGGTGTTAATGGAATTTTTATATATCTATATTTTATTTATTTCCTACATAAATTTAATCATGACTCTTATATTCAAGCATTGAATTATTCCCAAAAACACATATATAATGGATTGAAAATTGAATTACAACACCTACCATGCGTTCTCCATCTTCTTTTCTAAAATCATGTTCCTTGCTTCTTCTTTGGCCTTCTCTCTAAAGTTGCTCCCTTCTTGGCCTAAACTATCCAAAATTATTTCATAACTTTTTCTCTTAAATAGAAAATAGAAGCTAATTTATTTTCTAGATTTTTATTTTTCACTTTCTTTTTCTTTTTATCTTTTTGGTTTTGCTAATTTTAAGACATCTAATTCTTTATTTTTTTTTCTAGATTGTTCATTTATTTCTCTCTTTTTCTTACTTCAATGTTTTTTATTCATTTTCTTTAGAAACAATTCCTTTTTTATTTTTTTATATGAAATTTCAATATCATATTAAATTAATTTAAAATTTAATTTCACTTCAGTAATTTAATGATAAAATCATAAATAACCAAAATTTAATTTTACCTTTATTAAATTTCTCTTTATGTGTATGAATGATATATCATGCTAAGCACATAAAGAATTTATTTCTATAATTTACCTACTTAGGCAATCACAAAAATAAAAATTTAAATAAACATCAAAAAGAACCATTTTAAAATGAATTTTCTACCATGACTAATTATTGTGGTGTGTGTAGGGTTTTGTTATCTCTCTATCGACATGCGATGTCTCTATCTACACCATCTTCTCCAATGATCCTCTCCCTCCAGCACACTCGAGGGATGAATTATCTTGCATCCAATTCATAACACATAGGTAATTAGATCGTATCACATAATAATCATAAGGTAATAACATATAATTAAAATAATATAGTAATATACTTAAATTATAAATACATATATAAACTAATTCATAATAAGCAATCGTGTATTATCATGTACCTAAGAAACATTATACTATCTCATAATAGCATAAATCTTAAGCTTAGTCATAAACATAACCAAATATGAATTTGTTAAATGTAGATATCCACGGATAACCTACCAAGTTTGTCTAGTGAGGAATCAGGATGTAACAAAAAGGCAATGGTCTAAAGAGACTACAAACAAGGGGCATGATACATTTCCCCATAATTGAAGGGACATGACTTAGTTAAATGTATACAAAAGCAAGGATGACATATTAAAATGTCCATATAATAATTAATGGCATGTTCAAATGTCAAAGAAAACATATATGTGCATGGGGGCCATAAATAAAGGAGCATATTCAAATACTCGAATAAACAAAACAATAGTAAGGTAAGACATTAAAAGAAGTGCATATACGAAAACATAAGAAACTAACATAAACATATCATAGTAGCCCATGGATCAAATGTGTTAGCAAAAAATATGAAGTGCATAACATATCAAGTACCCTATGAAAACTATAATTATAGATAAAGACATGTGCAAATATATATATGATCTCAAACCATGATAATGTATAGTTACCATAAAATTATATAACCTATAAGTATCATGATGATAAAACATAGATGCCCCTAATGTCCATATGACATGAGTGGAGGAAAAGCCCAACATCTGAAATAAATGTTGGTGTGAAAATGGTTCTCACCTAAACGGGTTTTACCTTTGGGTCCCTTTCACACTTATTCATTCATTTAAGCTTACTTAGGCTCCTAATTATTTTCAAATGTGATTAGCACCTAATCGCATATGCACAAGTTCTTAGTGCACGGTGGGTTCTTCTCACCCCTAAGTGGGGGATAATGGCCAACCAACTCACCTAGTGGGAGGGCCACCTATTTTTTACCCACTCTCCTCTTACTCCTATAAATGATGCACTTATGTTGTGAATTCATAAGGAAGTGAGAGATGGAAATGAAGTTTGAAGTACTTAGCATTTTATAATTTATTTATGAGTAATATATTGTTTTCTTAGCTTTGTGTGAAATGCATTAATGGCTTCTACTATGGTAATGAGCTCCTAGATAGATCTTAGATGTGATTTCAAAACTCTTTCATGGTACTAGAGTAATCTCCTTGAGCCATTACTCATCCATTATGTCTATAATTTTTCCACACTCTATATTTTCATCCTCCTTAACTTCCTAAGTGACATTTACATTTGAGAATGAGGTGTCAATGTATTTCTCTCTACGTAGTTGGTGCAAGAGTAAAGGAATCTTCTGCTTAGCATGATGAATATGGATTAATTTGATATTCTTGTTGTCAACATGTTTGACCTATTATATCATGAATTAGAAGTCCATGTATGGTGGTGGAAACCATTTAGATTTGTCACATAACTATCACCCCTAAATCAGATAATCAACTTCATGATAGTGATCTTTGGTCTTCTAAAGGCCACTAATGTTATACAATGGAATTCTATGTAATAAAAATCCATGCTTAGGAAAACCATCATTGGCATTAACTTCCTCTACTCACAACTTTTTGGTACACACATACCATTCTACCATACTGCCTTCCATCCACGTGGATTGTTATCGATCTTCTATCTACTTTGCACCTTTAAAAGGCCGATTGTCCTATCGAAGAAAACCACCATGTCACATTTAGAGAGATTTGAGTTAATTTCAGTTGTTCCCTTTACCTTATAGTCATATGGTGACATCATGCTAGTTGGATGGATTTATAATATAAATAAATCCTTCCTTATCTCTAGCTAAAGATCAGAGGGTTGAATCTATTAAATATTTTCCTCTCAATATTGCCTTCAACTAATTGAATAGTCTCAATGCATTCAACATCCAAGAGAGAATGGCCTATGGGTTTAGGTATACTCACCCACATGGCAACAACATGTTTTATCTTCCTTCCTACTAGTCCTCTAGTCAATGTCTTTTCATATATGATAAAACAAGCATAAAGAGGTTAGTTTTTCCATGAATAAAGGAAACAAGAATCATTAAGATCTCCCAAAATTGATTAATATTCACCATCTATGGCCTCCTCTTCAGCCTTCCTCAAGTGTTGGTTAATGACAAATATCTAGTGAAGTTTTAAATACGTGCATACCAGAATGAGTTATGGTGTAATATGATGGAAATGGATGTATGTCATGTGATTTTTTGAAGAACTTGGTAAATTGATTTCAAGGTATACATGATTTGTTGAACACAAATATCTATTAAGATCAGGGGTGAATCATTAGATCAGCTAAAACTAGTTCTTTTAAACTTTTTAGAGGAAATACAAATTCATATTCAAGTTAAAAAAAAATAAAAAGATTACATATACACATAAAAACACATTACTCAATAGTTTTACACGGAAAACCCAAAAGGAAAAACCATGGTGAAAATGGCTACTAGAATCTATTATTCTAATTCAACCTCATTGTTTAATGCATCACTAACTAACATCATTGGTTACATTCAAGAGCATCCAATCTAAGGAAGCACCCACTCCCTAAGAGGAAACTAATACCCTAACTGATCACCAACTCATTTTTTGATATCACCAACCAATCATAACTATGAAGCTACAACTTATATGTATATTCTAAAGTTGTAACTGATGACAGTAGCATTTAGAATATATTGAGCTATAACTTATATGTAACCGATGACAGTGGCATCTACACAATGAATAAGATGTCATGTATATACATTGAGTTTTAGGGTTTTACATTTCCACTTTGCGTTCACACTTCACAACTCCTTTTCTGGTTCTCATTCAATGTGTCATTAACATATACCTTTTCCTATGTCTTGGTTCATGTTCTCCATTGCTATGTTTAGGTATCTTTACTATCTTTGATAACTACAAGATTCAATTCATTACTGTAATGTTTCCTTAACCATCGACTAATTAGATCAATTAATCTTGAGCTCTATGTAACCATAACTAGTTCTTGTCTTTTTCAAACTTGACCATCAGAGAAAATTTAATGCAATACTTTTATTCCTTTATTCACACCATCTCTAACCATTGAGATCCTTTTCCCATCTCTACATTTCCTATTATTATAGCATCACTTTCACTCTTTTTGATTATATTCAATATGCTCGATCTTTACCCTTTCTATTGTATCATTAAACTCTGGCATGTTTATGCGATCTCATTTTCTTCAACATTCTTGTAATGTTTTTACACCACTGATCTTTGTAGACTTGCTCAATATTTAACATGCCTTGTCCCTTTGTGAATGCCCTATAAGACTTATACACATTATCCTTCGGTAAAGTTGTAATTAACCTTTTTGTATGGATAATTTGTTGCAATTTTTTTTCAAGGGCTTTTTGAGACAATTTCCCCAAAGGAATTGTTGTGGATAATTTCCCTGAAGGAATTATTGTGGATAATTTCTCTAAAGGAATGTCTAGGTGCCATTCATATTTTATTTAAGGGTCCACATAACCTTTGTCTTTTTCAAAAACCATCCTTCAACTTTTCTATAAGGGTCTACATACCCTTCGACCTTTTCAAAAACTACCCTTCAGCTTTTTTGTAAGGATCCACATACCATTCATATTTTTTGAAAAGATCCCTTTAGACATTTTTCAATGGTTCACTTTCCCTTCAAAATTTTTGCAATGGTCCACTTACCCTTTAGACTTTTTCAAAACATCCCTTCATAACTTTTGCAATGGTCTACTTACCCTTCATAATTTCTTAAAGTGTCCTTTTGGAAACTTTTTTTGGTCCACTTTACCCTCATACTTCTTGAAAAGTACCCTTAGGAAATGTTGTTATAGACATTTATCTAACAAGACTTAATCAATTTTTTAAAAGAATTCTCCATGACATTTTTTTGAAAGAATTGACTAATTTGGGTTCTTGACACTTGCATACTTTAAGTTCTTCTCATTGCTTTAATCATTAGATTTAAATAAGTAATGACATTTTGGAAACCCAATCAACTTCAAGAAGTAATGACATTCTGGAAACGTGATCAACTCCACTAGACTAATTTGGGTCCTTAACACCACTTGACTTATATAAAATAAAAAAGAGGTTAAGTCACTTGATAAACCCGATTCATTCCTTGACTCAGTTGGGTTTTCTACAATGCTTTACTTATGAATATTTATAACTAGAATCACTTTGAGTTCATGAACCCTTTATACACTACCTTGACCTAGTCAAATTCTCATCATTGCTTTACTTATGAAACCCTATAAGTCAAAGTAATTGAAGTTCACATACCCGATTTGCACTGTTTTGACTCAGTCAACTTCTCTACATTGCTTTACTTATGAAACTTTATGAGTCAAAGGAATTGAAGTTTGCAAACCTGATTTACACTCCCTAACCCAGTCGGGTTCTTGATATAGATCTACTTATAAAACTTTATAAGTAGAAGTGATTAAAATTCACAAACTTGATTCACATTCTCTTAACGTAGTCGGTTTTTTGACATGACTTTACTTATGAAGCTTTATAAGTAAAAGTGAATGAAGTAAATGGACTTGACAAACCCAAATCACTATTCCTTTGTCATTAATGTTTGTCTATTTGACATCAATGACAATCTTACAGACAATCTCCTTATACACCATGATACTCAAATTTCCAATAATCTCCCCCTTTGTCATTGATGGAAAAATATACTCAAAATGACTACCCTTATTCATTCCTGCACCATTTACTTTCTCCCCCTTTGAAATTAATGATAAAGAGTCCTTATCATATCATGGAGATGGGCTACTTCTTTGGTGTTTGGCTATTTTAATCCTTAAACCTGGCTGGTTAGAGCACTTTGTGAAGGACTCCCCTTTAGGCAATGGCATATTTTCCTAAGCTTCTACACATGCACTTCAAATGTAGCTCTTTTGACTCCTTGATTATCTAGATGAGCATGTATATAGAACTAGTCTAAAACACCAATCAAGAATTGACATATCTTTGTATAGACAGGCATAATAATCTAGATCCGGCATACCTTTGTTATCAAATTACAAAGAAACTATAGTTTTCTCACCAAAGTACCTTTTCTCTTAATCTAAGAGTTAATAATGTTCCTTAAATACTCCCCATAGATTCATGCCCTATCACTAAAAGTTAGTGATGTGGTGTGGGAGCCACTACTCCCAACTTCTCTCTCAGATACTCAAATTGCTCCTTGGTAAGAGGCTTGGTAAATATGTCTATAATTTGGTCCTTTATTAGAACATACTCAATTTTGACCTCTTGATCTGTAACCTTTTCTTTCAAAAAATGATACTTGATGGATATATGTTTGGTTTTAGAGTGCATCACTAGATTCTTAGAAATGTTTATCTCACTTGAATTATCATAAAAGATAAAAATAGATTCTTTAAATTCTACCTTGATGTATCTTAGAGTTTGCTTCATCCACAAGAATTGTGTGTAACATGTTGCTACTACATACTCTAATTCTAATATAGAAAGCATAATTGACTGCTACTTTTTGCTTAGCCAAAATGCAAGTCTGTTTCCAAGGAATAATGCACCACCACTACTACTTCTCCTGTCATCCACACTTCCAGCCCAATCAACATCTGCATATGCAACCAAAGTTAGATCTTCACTTGGAGGGTACCATAGACCATAGTCAAGTGTGATCTTGATGTATCTAAAGATTATTTTCATGACATTGACATGTGATTCCTTAGGTGTTGATTGATATCTTACAACCATGCATATAGCTTGCATGATGTCTAGTCTTAATGTAGTTAGGTAATGTAGTTAGGTATAGTATGTTATCTATCATTAATCTATACATTATGTTATTCACATTAGGGGATTCATCTTCTTTGCATAACTTGCATCCAATTATCATGGGAGTACTAATTGGTTTGTTATCTTCCATTCTAAATTTCTTGAGCGTCTCTTTTGCATACTTGGTTTGAGATATGAAAATCCCATCATTTGTTTGTGTAATTTGTAAACCAAGAAAGAAGGAAAGTTCTCCCAGTATAGACATTTCAAATTCACTTTGCATTTATGTTGAAAATTCCTTACACATTATTATTTCAACCTCCAAAAATGATATCATCTACATAGACAAAAATAATCAACATGTGCTCACCTTCAGATTTAAAGTACAAATTGTTGTTTGTGCATCCTTTGTTAAAGTGTTGTTATAGGTATTGATCCAATCTTGAATATAATGCTATAGGTACCTATTTTTGACCATATAATACCTTCTTCAATCTGCACACATAATCTTCTTCATCAGTTAGCTAAAAACCTGCTAGTTGTTCAATGTATACTTCCTCTTCTAAGTTTCCATTTAAGAAGGTTGAATTAACATATGTTTGGTAAACTTTGAACTTCTGATGAGCAAAAAAATCCAAAAACATTTTTATTGCTTTCAGTCTACCTACTAGAGTAAATGTCTATTCAAAGTCTATGCCCTCTACTTATGCATATCCCTTACACACCAATCTTGCTTTGTTTCTTATGACTACTCCATCTTCATTAAGTTTGTTTCTATAAACCCATTTTATTCTTATCACATTCTTGTTTTAAGGTCTAGGAACTAATTCCCATGTTTTTTTTTCTATTCAACTAAGTTCTTCTTCCATAGCATTTATCCACTTTTCATCCTTGTTGGCTTCATTGAAAGTTTTAGGCTCAATTTATAAAAGTAAAGCAAAACTTGCTCCTTGTTCACTCTAGCTCTTCTCCTAGTATGAACTCATTCACTTTTCTTTCCAATTGTCTACTCCTTGGGATAATCCTTTTGAACAAACTTGGGAGGTGCCTTTACAGTCTTTTCTTCCTCCTCTTCACTATCTTCTTCTTCTTCATCATCTTCTACTTCTTTTATTTCTTCAATTCTGATCTCCTCATTAGGCTCAAATTTTTTGAATCCTTCTTCTACATTGACATTGATGCTTTCAACTATTTTATGCAGCCTCTTATTGTAACACACATATGCTTTACTCTGAGGAGAGTAACCAATAAAAATTCCTACATCACATCTTGACTCAAAGTTACCTAGTATTCTGTCTTTTCTTCTAATGTAACATTTCCTTCCAAACACTCTGAATTACTTGACTGATGTAGGCTTTCCATAACATAGTTTATATGGTATTTTGTCAATTTTCACCCTCAGATGAATTCTATTTAGGATGTATATTGTCTTTTGGACTGCTTATCTCCAATATCCATTAGATAGTTTAGCCTCTTTTAACATTGTTCTAGCCATCTCCTTGGCGGTCCTATTCTTTCTCTCAATAACTCCATTTTGCTATGGAGATATTGTAGAAAAGTAGTGCTTTTTAATCCCATGTTTCTCACATTAATCAATGAACTCATTTGAATTGAATTCTCCACCCTTATCAGATCTCAGACATTTGACCTTTCTTCCCATTTTATTTTCAGCCATGGCTCTAAAGATCTTAAATATCTCAAAGGCATGATATTTTTCCTTTAAAAATGTTACCCATGTCATTTTTGAGTAATCATCTAAAAATAACATTAATTAATGAACCCCTTTTTATCCTTTTATCTTGGTAGGACCACAAAGATCAGTATGAACTAATTGTAGAGGCTTTGTAGTTGCATATTCTTTTGTTTGAAATTTGACCCTTATTTGCTTGCCTAACTGACATTATCTACATGTAGCATCTGCAGGTTTGGTTATCTTGGGTATCTGTCTTAAACAATTGTTTGAACTTACTTTGATTATATTATTAAAATTAACATGTCTCATTCTCTTATGCCATAACCAGCTTTCATCAATCTTTCCTAAGAGGCAACTATCATTGTTTGCCTCAACAAGATTGAAGATTTTATTCTCAGTCCTTTTCCCTTATGCAACTATTTTTTCAAATCTCTTTAACTTACAGCCTTTAGCATCAAATATGACCTTTTATCCATTGTCCCACATTTGGCTGACACTTAGTAGATTATGCTTCAGTCTTTTGAAAAAAATAACATCATGTGTGGGAAGCTTACCATCAATATGCAAGGTTCCTTTGCCTTTGATTTTTACTATTGTGTTGTCTCCCAAACTAATAGTTCCTTCTTTGCATTTGCTCAACTTGGTGAACTTACTCTTGTCACTAGTCATATACTTAAAGCATCCATTATCAATTACCCACACATTTTGCTCTTTGGCATGGAGTGTTGTTTGAGTAATCAAGGATTAAATTTTCACTCTCCACATTTCTTTAGGTCTCTCATACATCTTTTTATTTTCTTTCCTAGTGATTTGTGGACCTTTGTTCTCATGAGGAGACTTTCCTTTCTTTACATCGTTTAATTTTGGCATAGAAAATTTAGTCCTACAATGTTTATCTATATGACCAAAATTAATAAAATTATAGCACATTAAACTTAAATTTAGCAGAGGATCAAATGAGTTTTTACTTACAAAACTAATTCTTCTAGGACGAACAACTCTACATTCAATGGACCTATGACAATCTAGTTATATATGTAACAATATCCATTAAAGGATGAATAATACCTATTCATAAAGTTCTTTGGTGCAGTATGATTACCTTTGATACTCCTTTGTTTCTTCATGTCTATCACTTGAGTAAATCCTTCTGCATCTCTTATTATAGACCTTTTTCAAAAATTTATTCTCTTCACTTTCTCTTGGTTTGGATCTTTTGTAGTGTCCTTGTTGACCTTCTCCTTATTTTCTTTAGCTCCTCTCATATTTTGAAGTTATCATATAGATTGGTCGACATACTAGTTGATGAGCCATTTCCTTTCTCGTATCCAAGACTAGATTTTTCATTTGAAGGCTTTTGACCACTAATTAATTCATTAAGAATGTCAGATCCTTTTGTCAACTTTAGACTTTTATCTATTTTATTTTTTTTCCCTCTCAAGTTCTTTCCTCAAAGCTACTATTTGTTCCTCAATATTTATGCACTATTTATACTTTGTTTGTAGTTTCATCTTAAATACTTCTATTCTTTTGGCCTCTTCAAGTTGAGTCTATCATATTTCTCAAGCTCCCTTTTCCCAAGTTTCTTATATTTTGAGTTCTCTTTTCTTATTTTCTCAATCTCTTCTAGAGCACAAACTAGTTTACCTTTTAAATCAATTTTACCTTCCTATTATTCATCCCAATCTTCATCTTATTCTTGATTTATGGAATTAGGTTCTTCTACCATGAATGTAAATTCTTTTTCCATTTCTACAAAAGCACAGTCATGATTATCATTTGAACTATCACTATCACTACTTTTCACTGAGTCATTGTCTTCTTTTATATATAGACTTTTCTTGATCTTGAACAACATATTCCTTTTAGCATAGTGAGGTTTCACCTTTTCGCTACCATTTACTTTCTTAGATTTGTCCTTTTTGTTATGAGGACATTTGGTAGTAAAGTGTCTTACCTTACCATAGTTAAAGCATTTGAAATGTAGCTTACCTTTATATTTTCTTGATCCTCTCTTCAATTTTTTGACAAAGTTATCTTCTTCTCCATCAGTCTCCTTAGATTCAGATATAGATTTTTTTTTTTTTTTTTCTTTTACTTTGAATGAAACTTCTCTTTTGAAGGTGTTAGTCTCTCCCATTCTCATTTCATAGGCTATAAACATTCCATGTAGATCATCCACTATGATCTTGTATAAATATCTTGCTTCTTCAATTGTAGAGATTTTGGAGTTATATCTTGATGTTAGGGATCTTAGAACCTTTTTGACAATAGTTGAAACTTCTATTGTTTCTCCAAGTCCTCTGATAGCATTCAATATTTCATCTACCCTGAAGAGGTAGTCATAAATGTTATCATCTTCATTCATCTTAAGACATTCAAACTATCCTTTGTATGTTTGGAGCCTAGCTTGCTTCACCTTGTCATCTCCTTCATAGATGCTTTTCAACTTATTTTAGATGTCTTTTTCACTCTGACTATTCATTACTTTGACAATCTCTAGATTTGATAGTCCATAAAGATTGGCATTCTTTGCCGTGGCATTGTTTTCATATGCCTTCTTAGTATCTTGATCTGTAGGAGCTAAAACAAGAGCCATATATTCATTTACCACAAACATCCATACATCAAATCCTAATGAGGACAAACATTCTTCCATTTTTATGCTCTAAAAATCATAGGTAGACCCACAAAGAGAGGTGCTTTGTTTGATGAGGATCCTTCTTGACTGGTCATTATGTTCACTGACCAAAATCTACCTGGGTTGATTAAGCTTCTCCTAAGGAACCCAAGGATCTGATATCAATTGTTGAACATAACTACCTATTAAGAGGGGGGAGTGAATTAGTAGATCAACTAAAACTAGTTATTTTAAACTTTTTAGAGGAAACACAAATTCATATGTAAGTCAAAGAACAAATGTAGATATTACACATACACATAAAAGAACATTACTCAATATTTTTAAAAGGTTTTTAGAATCTACTATGCAAATGGTTGCTTAATTCTACTATTCTAATCCAGCCACATTGTTGAATGCATCACTGGCTAACCTCATTGGTTACATTCAAGAGTACCCACTCTAAAGAAGCACCCACTCCCTCGGGAGACACTAATCCCCTAACTAAGCACCAACTTAGTTTTCTCATGGCATTAACTAATTATAACTATGAATATATAACTTTAAAATACAATATGGATTCACAAATGAATCCAGCTCAATTTCTTTATTACAAGTCTAGCCTGTAACAGCTCACTCTCTACTCAATCTCTACACATTCTTTGTGTGTTCTTTCTTCCTCTCTACCTCACTCTTTATTGCTCTATCTTTTAACTCTATGTATGCATACATATCAAAGTGACACTCTTTGAGTTGCTCTATAGCACACTATCAATTATAACAATAGCAAAATCTACATAAAGAAAAATATGTCACGTATATACATAGAGTTTTAGGGTTTTACATTTCCACTTTTTATTCACACTTCACAACTCCTTTTTTGGTTCTCATTCAATGCATCATTGACATATACACTTTCATATGTATTGGTTCATGTTCTCCATAGCTATGTTCAGGTCTCTTTACTATCTTTGGTAACTTTAAGATTCAAGTTATTACTACATTGTTTCCTTAACCATCAACTGATTAGATCGATTAATCTTGAGCTCCATGTAACCATAACTAGTTCTTGTCTTTTTCTAACTTGACTGTTAGAACAAATTGAATGCAGGCCTTTGATTCTTTTCTTCATGCCATCTCTAACCTCGAGCTCCTTTTCCCATCTCTACCTTTATTATTATTATAGGATCACTTTGACTCCTTTTGATTATAATTGATATGCTTGACCTTTACCCTTTCTATTATATCATTAAACTCTAGCATGTTGATGTGATCTCATTTTCTTTTACATTCTTGTAGTGCTTTTTCACCATTGATCCTTGTAGACTTGATCAAATTTTAACATGACTTATCCCTTTGAGAATTCCATTTAAGACTTCCACACTTTATCCTTCAATAAAGTTACAAGTGACCTCTCTCTTTGGAAAATTTGTTACAAGCTTTTTTCCAAGGGATTTTTGGGATAATTTCCTTGAAGGAATTATTGTGAACAATTTCCTCAAAGGAATTATTGTGGACAATTTCCCTAGAGGACTATCTAAGTGCCCTTTATATTTTATTTAAGGGTCCACATACCCTTTGGATTTTTTAAAAACTACCCTTCTGCTTTTCTGTAAGGGTCCACATACCCTTTGATCTCTTTAAAAACTACCCTTCAGCTTTTTTGTAAGAATCCACATACCCCTCAAACTTTTTGAAAATATCCCTTTAAACTTTATACAATGGTATACTTTCCCTTTGAAACATTTACAATGGTCCACTTACCCTTCAAAATTTCTCAAAGTGTTCTTTCAAAAACTTTTTTTGTTCCACTTGCCCTTTGGACTTCTTGTAAAGTACCATTTGGAAATTTTATTGTGGACATTTCATCCAACAAGACTTAATCAATTTTTTGAAGCAATTCTCCATGACATTTTCTCTGAAAGAATTAACCAATTCAGGGTCTTAACACTTGCATACTTATGGTTCTCCTCATTGTTTTTCTCATTATATTGAAATAATTAAAGACATTCTGGAAACCTAATCAACTCCACTAGACCAATTCAAGTCTTTAACACCACTTGACTTATATAAAAAAAGAAGAAGTTAAGTCACTTCATAAACCCAATTCACACCTTGACCCAGTTGAGTTTTCTACAATGCTTTACTTATGAATCTTTATAAGTAGAAGCACTTTGAGTTTGCAAACCTGATTCACACTACCTTGACCCAGTCGAGTTCTCATCATTACTTTAATTATGAAACCCTATTATTCGAAGAAAATAAATTTCACATACCTGATGTTCAATGTCTTGACTCAGTCAAATTCTCTGCATTTCTTTGATTTTGAAACTTTATGGTTCGAAGAAATTGAAGTTCACAAACCTGATTTACACTTTCCTGATGTAGTCAGGTTCTGAACATGGCTCTACTTATGAAACTTTATAAGTAGAAGTGATTGAAATTCACAAACTTGATTCGAATTCTATTGACCCAGTCATGTTTTTGACATAATTTTACTTATGAACCTTTATAAGTAAAATTGAATGAAGTACATGGACTTGACAAACCTGAATCACTATGCCATTGTCATTAATGTTTGCCTATTTTACATCAATGATAATCGTACCGACAATCTCCTTATACACCATGATACTCAAATTACCAACATGATTTTGAAGCAAATACTTTTTTCTTAGATAAGGATAGGAGGAATTATACCTTGAGCCCATTAAAATATGAAGAAGAGAGAGCACAACAGTGTTTGCCTAAGAGTGTTGATGGTATCGGACAAGGAGTTACTAAGAAAAGGAGAGTGGGAAGATGCATGTTATGCGCTCATGAAAAATATGGTGTAGGATGCAATGAAAATATGGAGGAGACTTTTCCATGTAAATTAAAGGAATTTCTAGATGAGTTCACTGACATTTTATTGAGTGACTTGCTAGAAAAACTACCACTAGTGAGAATTATTAGTCATCATAAAGATCTGATCCCAAGATCAAATTTACCAAAAACTTTTGTGTATAGGATGATGTTTATGGAAAATGAATAAGTACAAAGAAAACTACATGAATTATTGAAGAAAGGGTTGATAAGGGAAAGCTTAAGCCCATGTGTAGTACCCACAATATTGGCAACAAATAAAGGTGGATAGTGGTGCATGTGTATCAATGCTAGAGACATTAAAAAAATTATGATCAATTACATTTTTCCATTTCCATTCATGGACAACATGATGGATTTCTTGAGTGGTACAAGATACATTAGTAAGATCAACCCAAAGAGCATATATTGTCATATTAGAATCCACAAAGGAGATGAATGGAAAACAATGGTCTATAAGAAGGAAAGGCTATATGAGTAGTTAGTTATGCCATTTAGGCTACCTAATATACTGATAACATAAAGATATTGATGGTTGAGGTGCTGAAACCATTCTTATAAAAGTATGTTATTATTTACTTCAATGATATTTTGGTGTTTAACAGAACAAAATAAGAGTTCCCATAAAAATTTATTTGATTTGCTTTCCTTTTTTTTTTTTTTTTTTAAATTTGTATTATAAAGTACCAACTCCCAAAGACATTTACTCTAATTATCTGCATCCCACACAAATATATACCAAATCATCTTATTTGTCCTAGTCATAATGGGTTGGGTTTTTTTGTGTGTTTATTTTGGCCTTAACTTACCAAATCTAAAGAAATATTTATATTAGTTGGTGTTTGGACCAATTCACCAAATTGATGTGTATTACTCCAATCACACATATTTAGGCCCCAATATGAACTAAATTGGTCCTATCTCACATGAATGTGTCCTAAATAATACACATTTTTCAAAATTGGAAGTTGATTTATTGTGTTGATTTTAGCCTATAATAGTCCTAATTACATGCAATATCAACATGACAGGGTGGTATAGTGTAATCAAGGCACAAAATTAGCATAAATTCCCCCAATCACACCTATTTTGGGGTGAATATTTCCTTAATTAACTTGGTTACATATGAATGTTCCCTAAACAACATAAATGAGTGGTTATGTGTGTACAATTTTTATTTTGTTTATTTTCATTTATAATAGACATACTCCCATGGAATTTTAGTTAATTTGGATATATTCCACTTAGATATGCCCCAAAACATCCAATTTTTCTTTATTCATAAGTGGTTGGGGTTTTATTGTATCGATGTTTTCCTATAAAGGACCTAGTAGTATGAAATATTAATAGAAACATGTAATTAGGGATGTATGAATCACCAAATATATGTGTGTTACACTAGTGACACCTATTTTTACCCTAACTAAAATTAAATTGGTTTTCTCACATACGTATGTCATTTAAATTATACAAATTTCCCAAGTTACAATTTACACTTTATTTCTAATGTTCACTTTAATGTATAATGGAACTAATTTCATACAATATATAAATGGGTGGATTTACATTCGTAAGTCATAAAATCAACCTAATTTATACCAATCATACAAGTCTCAACTTGAATTTGACCAAACTTAACTTGGATATGTATTAATTTGCCCCAAGATCAACATAAATAGGAAGTTGGACATGTCTAGGGTTTTGATGTGTTGATTTTTTCTTATAAGGGAGTTAAAACCACATATTTTTTTCAAAAATTGTCCCAATTCCACACAAATGTTCCCCAATCATATAGTTATTCCTATGTCACAATTTATTCAGATTTATTGTGTCGTTTTTCCTTATAAGGGAGATAAAACCAAATAATTTTTTCAAAATTTGTCCCAATTCCACACAAATATGCCCCAAATCATATGATTATCCCCATGTCACAATTGATTTAGTTTTGTTGTGTCAATTTTTTATTATAAGGGAGATAAAACCACATAAAATTTTTAATTTTTATCTAAAACCCACAAAAATGTGCCGTAAATCGTATGATTATTCCCATGTCACAACTGATTGAGTTTTTTTGTGTCACTTTCTTTATATAATATATTTAGTTTCATATAATATAAATAGAAAGAGGTGGTTTGACATGTGAATATCACCAAATATATCTGCATTACTCCAATTCCACCTATTTGTTCCTTTGTTTAAACTAATTATTACAATCCTAAATGAATGTGCACAAATTATAAGTTAAAGTGTTTTTTTTTTTTTTTTTTTTGACAATTTTGACCTACAACAAACCTAATCCCCAAAATATCAACATGGAACTGTTGGATGTGTGAAACTTCCCAAATTGATTTACATTCCCTAATCGAACTTTTTTAGGTTTGAATTTAAAATGAATGTCCTTTGAGTTGTCTATAGATAACACAATTACAAGTGCTTACTCGGGTTTTTTTATGCCTATTTTGTCTTATTAAGGATATAACCTTATAGAATTTATGAGTTGCATTTAGAATTTTGTTTGTTTGTTGATGATAAGCATTTTGACAAAGTTACTTGCAACTTCATCCTTTTTGTAGTGTAAAATAGAGGAAAAAACTCCCTCAAAACTTAAGGTTAATATGTTGGCGATTGATTTTTCCTGATTATAATATGAAAATGAACAAAAAGTATGTCTTCCATCTTTGAAAATAAGAGTGGTGAAAGGGGGTGAGTGTGGATTAATGTAAATACTTCTTAAATCATAATCAAAAGGGACCCAAGGCTTCAATGGCATACACCAATCTAAATTAAATTGTTCTGATCCTTGTAAATTCACTTTATCAAAGCATAAAAATTATTTAAATAAAAATAAAGAATTTATAATTCTATATATCTATAAAACAATTTAATACATTAAAACATTCCTTATATATTATAAGAGCTTAAACTCTTTTTTACAAAATAAATATTATAAACTTCCAAATAAAATCTAAAAGAGAGAGCTTTGGTTTTTTAAGAAGACAAATAAACTTATGTCGAAGCCTTCTTTGCTCTTCTGTATTTTTTCATTATCCAGCCTTCTATAATTATATATACATCTTTATTTTTGTCCTTCATGAAAGGCTGCAAAATACAAAATAAATATTACAAACATTAATTTATAACTGCACATGATTTAAATATATAGCAGGAAATTTCCGTTTGAATACAATAGCTACCATCCAAAAACACAACGATTATATTGTAAAGTCAACAACGGTTATTCGATGGAAAAACTAACAAGTTGAAATGAACAACCAGAAGTTTGGATGATCAAATTTGACAGGTTGATCCAACTTTGAAGTTGAAAAGCTAACACCTTTAAGTAAATCTTGTTGTGTTATGTTATCATCCAGATATGCTGGCAGCAACTCCTTAATGCCTAGCCCTGCAACTGTGAATTTATGTAGCCATGATTTCAGTTTTCAGATAAAATATATATGACACTGCTATAGATGTTCAGAATGAGATGATGGTTGCCAATATAGTCGGGTATGATCTTGCCATCAGAGAAGCGCCCTGTGGCCTTCTGCCCTGCGATGTTTTTACCGTAAGGATGAAAATTGCTCCTAACAGCCGTGGAAAGAAAGTCGTTATTTCCAGGTCTCCATATGAATATCCAAAAAAAACAGAACCGCTGGTACTGAACTAGTGTTAGCTTTAATCTCAGCCTCGCACAATCCACACCAAATTGTCCAAACAGCGACCATCCAGATGTTGAAGGCCATGGAATTAAGGAATGAAATAGCCATGGTTCCACCACTCGATTTGCTAGTGTTTTTCCAACGCCAATTCATGTTACTATATAACGTGGATTCAATTGTTGGCTCCCCTACGTTTCTACTCTCCGATTCAATTGTTGGCTCCCCTACGTTTCTACTCTCCGATTCAAGGGGGAGGATTGGCCATCTGGCAGCTACGATGAACACAGGGTGCCAGTTTGAGCGCTTCAAATGTGCTTTAATACCATGCGCTCAGAACACCATTTTGTTTTTAATAAATACGTGTACCTTTTTTCGTTGACTTATAATGGAGGCGGCTTGTATTCCTATTTTGATTGTCCAAGAACTTTCATGAAATAAGGAAATTTAGTTATTAGTCCTCTCAAGTTATCTTAGTACAGCTTTTCTTCAAAACAATAATTTCATCTGTTCAATTAATTAAATTAATAATTTCATCTGGTCATTTGATTTAAAAATATAATTTTATATCTAATAACTTAGATTATTAAGAAGAGTGATATTAGAAAATATTATATATATATATATATATATATATATATATATATATATATATATATATATATATACTTTTTTTTTGCTTTACTTTTATTTGGGTGTCATTCTCTTAATGCTTTCCAAAATATTACTCTAAACCACGGTTAAGTTATTGGATGTTTTTTTGGGTCTACTAAACACTTATCAATTTATATGTATGCAATTTTTGGACTCTCCATCTAACAATCTCACTCATATAATAAGGAGTTGGAAAAGTATGTTACTATTTCATCGAAGATGGATGAATTTAACATGAATAAAAATGATGGCCAAGACTCTTTTAAGCATCTTCTTTGTTGCTCTGCTTCTTTGGTCCATACAGCCAATGGGATTTATGGACCCATAAAGGCCATAATCGTTCATGGTCAATTGGATGAAAAGGTTGAATTCTGAGAGAGGGAGTCACTCGCTGAGAATTGAACCCAGAATTTACCGCTAACCTAGGTTCCTCTAGATTCTACATCAAAGATGATGCAAAATTCATAGATTTAGATCCAATCCACGAGTTCGAGGTAATGCACAAATAGGTCTTCGAATCGAATCTCACCACCGCCAATCCATCACTCACAATTCAATTCATCTAGAATTCTCTCACCATATCCAAAAACCTCTCTTAAACTGTGATAAATGGCTTAAAGCAAGAGCTTATTCCCATCTACACTAAGCTCATCAAAGAATTCATGTTATTTGATAGATGGTTTTTAGTATTGACCCAACCAATGCACCCCAACCGATTGACTGCTCTAATATTTTCATTTCAACCATTTTCTTTATTTCAAATAACTTCATTTTATATATTCTTTCTTAGTCAAATCGAGGATATTAATCATATACACAACCACATTCTTGTCGGATCAAGAAATAAATGGTTCTCAAAATGTTTGTGTAATTTTCCATCTAAGCATATGTATCATTATAAATGTAAAAGGGTTGTGGGGATATGAAGCAATTACCATTCAAGAATATGTATCATTAAAATGTATTGTGAGACTCATCGAAAGTAGAAACCATCGATCGCTATGCTGTAAGGATATGACTATAGGAAGATTAATCAAATTGACATGTAATGAACAAGTATTATTTTTTATTGCCTTTTGAAACGATCAAAATCTATAAATGAACAATTTATCCACCTTTATTTTTTTTCTTTTTTCTTTTTTTTTTCCTTCTAAAAGACAATAAATTCATATATGCTACTAAATTTTAAATGATAGTATGTTTTTAATATCCATGCTCTCATAATATTGAATATCATTTAGGATCCTTTTAGGATTGATTGGCACCTTAGGCTTGACCTTTTCATCAACTGTTTCATCAAAAATATGAGTTAATAATAGGCGTTCTTGACTTAAGTTCACATCTAAAGTATGCTCTACCATAGCAAATAGTCCACTTGGGCTTGTAGATTGATCATGACTCACCTTTACTATCTTTGGTTTCCACATATTCATTTTCCTTCTCTCTTACACTCTAGGGGCTTCAAACCTCTTTTTTTGACTTGATGTCTTTCCAACTCTATTAGGACATAATGTTTCAATGTGTCCCACATTATGAAAATTATAGCAAAAAAATTATTCATACTTCTCGACTAATGATTCCTTTCATAATCCCATACATATTCATTTTTACATGGTCTTATACACACTCTTGCTTTATGACCAAACTCATTGCATGTAAAACAATAACCATTGAATGAGTTATCATACATCATAACATTAAGTTGTCTGATTAGTATCTTCATGTTGACCTTGTTGTCTTCGTTAGCCTTCTCCTTGACTTGAGCTGCCTCCTTTTGGTCTTCTTTGAAACCAAGACCTATCTTATCACTTGTACGGTTTTGAATACTCGGGATGTTATCTAAAGCATCAGTACTCTTTTCAAAATCTATAAAGGTCTTAAAATTTATAGATGCTTAACCCAATTCAGATTTCAAAGATTTCATTTCAGTTCGATACCTAGTGCATTCTTCCTCTTTGTCCTTTAGGTATGTTATCATAATCATCATCTGGGTTTATACTTTCTAGATGATCTCATCATGCTCTTTAAATGTGTTACTTAGTCTCTTTTCAAACAAATCAATCTGCTCTTTATAGTCCTTAACTAATGATCTTAGATTATGATTCTTCCTTCTTTGAAACTTCAACTCCTTTAGAGCACTCACCAATTATACTCAAGGTTCACTTTAGCCTCTTCTTCATCATCTATAAGGCTTTTCTATTTTGAGCAACCCTCATTATCTATTTCTAAAACCATAAATAAGGTTTAATTGGTGTCATGTTCATGTTCATTATTGTCATCATCACTATTAGATATAATTATGTCAATTACATTAGATGAGTTATTATCTTATTTGGTATATAAAATTCTCTTTTTCTTTAATGACCCTTTCCTACCTTCATACTTCCTAAAATCTTTCTTGTTTTAATCAGGCTTATAGACCTCATTATCATCTCTATGATGTACATCATGTTATTTGTCATACTCAGTCTTATACTTATTAGGAAACTTAGATGCAAAGTGACCAATATTACCACAGCTGAAACATTAGAAAGGTAACCTACCCTTGTACTTACACAAACCAAACCTCAATTTCATTTTACTTATTCTTAGATTTATATGTGGCTTCCTTATCAAGAGGTCTTCCTTCATTTCTTCTCATCTCATAGATAGTCAAAATTCCATGAAGCTCATCCATTTTAAGTTTTTCAAAATTTTACATCTCTTTTAATGTAGGCACCTTAGAATCAAACTTAAGAGTTAGTGATCTCAATACCTTTTGAACAAATTTAGACTCATTCACTTTTTTTCCTAATCCCCTAATGACATTGACCACTTCATCAACCCTTAACATGTAGGATTTAATTCTCTCATCTTACTTCATACTCAGACTTTCAAACTACCTTCTATGACTTTGTAATTTATCCATATTCATATTGGTGTCTCCTTCATAAATTTTCCCATATCACCTTGGATAACTCAAAGTGCATGACCTTCAAAAACTCTACCTCTGATAGGCCATGTAGAATGACATTATTTGTTTTAGAATTGTTGTGACTTTCCTTCTTGCATGTTGCATCAATTGGTGGTGTAGGAGGTGGAGTGTATCCATCCACAACTAACTGTTATATGTCACGGCCTATTAACATTATATATGTCCTCATTCTAATACTCCAAAATGCATAATTAGTCCCATTGATGAATAGAGCCTTACTTGTAGATAAAACTCCTTGAACTTGACCACTAACCATCCTTACTTCTAGGATATCATTTAGGATGTTAGGCATGATTCAAATGACCATGATATAATTCCAATTATTAAAATCAAAATCAATAAGAGGTGGGGTGAATCAGTGTCTTCAAAATATTCATTCAATTCCACTTAAGCAAACATGAACCATTCTTACAAACATGAGCATCTAGCAAAGCATATACAACCATACAAGATCATGAAATATATTTCATATATGGGAAGGCCTCAAGGAGAAGAAAACCCACTAATTTATATAAATGGAATAAATTCCTATAATTTAAAAACCAATCTTTATTGAATCACCAAATCCACTTGGAGTATCGACCCCAACTAGTCAAGAACCCACTCAACTAAGATTTAGAAAGTGTGAACCTACAAGGATGCACCAACTTAGCCACCTAGAAATTTGGATCACCTTCATAAAAATATGTTTACCACACAATATATTATGATCACCTTATTTATCTCTTCTCACTCTTCTATCTCTCTCAAACTACCTTCTAGGCTTCTTTGCTCAATTGGGTTTCATATTAAGTCATATGACCTTGATATTCATATACAATACCATTTTTAGATATTTAAGAAATTTCCTCTACACCCATATGATTTTCTAAAATACCTCCTTTATCTCTTCAATGTGTTATTTCATTCACTTCTTTTCTAACTAACTAATTAGGCATATTAGACCTTGTTCTTATACAATCCTCTAGCTCACACACCTATTTGTCAACCATACATAATTGAAGACTTATATTACCCATAAAATATATCTTATAACATGTATAACACATAAATAAATCGTTAAAATAAGTCATATATAACTTAAAATATCAATACCTCTTTTAGGTCTTAAGGAGACCTAATTCAATTAGGCCTTCATTAGTACATGTTACCCTTTGATCTCCTTAAAAAAATTAAAAAATAAAAACAAACATTAAATTAAAACTTCATATAAAACTAAAATATACTTCCATTCAGATCATCTTAGGTCCATCACACTTTATAACTCTAACCACCACTTGAAGCACAACATTAGTACTGCTCACATTAGGCCTTCACACAAATAGAAAGGTCTGTCTAGAACAATTGAAGATTACATATTATTTATCCATAAAACCATGACAATAAATCACATAAAAATAACCTCCAATACCTCAAAATTTTATCATATGCATTATACACTTCAAATAAGGGCATAGATTCTCAAAAGCACCTTTGCAACTCACTCACTCAAAACTGCCATTTTTCCTTAAAAGACTAGTCATGATACCAATGACCTTAAACACCTATATGATAACTTTAAAAGAATTATTATATAATTATATGATCATATGACATATATATACAATATTAAAATATAAACATCATATATTCTAGTGGAAATTATTGGTCTTATAGACTAATTTATAGACCTCACTACACACAATTCTCACTAAGCCAAATCAGCCATTTTGGCTTCATCATTTTCATGATTTTACTTAAATTAAAAGGTTTATAAAAAGAATTTAATAGATCATAAAATTCCAAAATAACATCTCTATGCACTTTCTTTTATCACTCTATCATGAAAACACATTCGTAATCATATTCTCACTGTTGCCTAGGTTTTTCATTATTTGCACCATTTGACGTGTTAGCAATTAGCTAACTCTGATGATAATTTTAGCACACTTAAATTATATAACCTATCCATAAAAATTTATGGACATGAAACATTAGTCTCTATGTTACTCTTCTGTCAATTTTCTTGCTATGTCCAATACAACTTTTGACAGCTATAGTAACTTCTTCAAAAAGAAACCTGTAACTTAACATTTTCTATCTGGTCTCTCTAACCAATACCACCTTGAGTTATCTAGTATGGTATAATACAATATTAAATATCTTATCTGAGCATACCAATCCATTATTTTCACTTTTGATCAACATCTTCAACATTAGGGCCTTATTAGGTTCCATTCTTAACAATCATTCATAAATCATAGCCCTTATTATCTAGGACCCTTACCTATATACCATTAATATCTTATGTTCCCATGAAATCTTTTTATGAGATAATGATCAAAATAAAATCCTTTTCAGGTTGAGAACCTTTCATTTTGAGCACTTGAGAGACCTCGAAATTATTTTTCATGCCTTATACTTCAAACTATGACCAAAAACTACATGATCATACTTAAAACAACATAAATCACATATTAAAATTCTTACATGATCTCAAACACCTTGAAATATTATCATGACCCCTCATTAAGCCACACTCTCTCTCTTTGCTCCCTTAGACCTTGACCCACAAATCATGTTAGGTCTTAAAAATGACTGTCATGCCTCTTTCCATGCAATTTGCACCACTCTCACATACTAAATCAACCTATATCATAATTATTAACTTCCATACATCCTTAACATTCCTTGACAAAAGATCATGATACCTTGTAAGGAAAGGTAGGGTCTAGAAGTGGTTTAGGTGTAGACTTGCCTTGAAGGTCTTACCCCTATAGGTTTACCCTGAGACTCTCATGAGTGATATAATGCCTCGCATACATACTAAAGAAACCTCATATAACCACTCATACATGTGTGCACTCATCTCACCAACATCATGCTCATACCTTATCATAAGGTCTCTTTATGCCATGACTAGGCTTCTTAAGCACTTGAAACTTGAAAACTAACGTTAAAACACTTATGAAATTATCTACACTATAATTACATGATCACACAATTCCAATAAAACTCTCACAATAATGTGATTATTTACTTCACCAAACCTCACTATGTGCACCTTCTCACAAGGTCTAAACTAGGCTTCTCAAGACACATGTATTCCCAAGATGCATCATGGGATTTATTTTATGTAATTCCAAAAATATATGGTGCATTTAATTTGTATACACAAATTAAATTTTTGGTAGCATAACTCATGGGCCAAGAGAAGGAGGCCATAAAGATCCTAAAGACATGAGGGTCACATATGGGATAACCTCTGTAGTGTATTTGATAAATAGGCCCAATTTTGAAGCACTTATCAAAGAAACTACCAATAGATTCAAAGCATAAGTAAATGGCACTATGTATAAGATCAATGAAGATAATTTTTAACTAATAAATTTTGTGAAGAATAATGTAACTAAGGCAAAGGCACTTAGATTTGGATTCAAATCTGATCACACAAGGTTGATGGGTGAATTTGATAATGTATTTAAACCTTATGTGCTCAATTATGACATTATTAATAATTAACTTGAGGTTGCTTATGCATTATTTGAAAAACTAAAGGTTATTGAGGAGGCTGCTAGGATAACATCTAGTACTTAGCCAACACTCACAATGATAATACAACCTCAAGTTCCATACCATCTAGTAGTGTCTTCTCCTTCTTAGCCTATTAGTGCTTCATCATCTCATATAATTTTTTCCATGTGAAACCCAAGCTTTTAGTTCCACAAATATGCAATAATGTATACTTTAATGGGACCCATTTTGATTCCTCTTGAACCTACAACATGTACTACAACTATTTTAGTTCTAACATCTATTATGCAATCATTTTCATAATCCAATGGTGTCACATCAGCACCTCCTTAGATATACATGTTTGCATCTATTTCGTATATGAAGTTGAGATTCATAATCATAGATATATTTAGGCATATATGAATTATATATATCAATTTTGGTTGGGGGATTGTATTCATATGCATATCTTTCAAACATCATATCATGCATGAGTTCTGATGTATAATATATTATTAAGCAATGTAAATTTGTAGTTTTCTTGGAGGATGAGGCAACCCCTCTCTAAGATTATATATACTTGTATCCTCCCAATTCCAATGGGAGGTGAATTTTGTCTATTAAGGTGAATAAGAAATGCCATGGATCATTCTACAAATTTGTCTTAATATGCAAGTTCTATTGTTATTCAAATATGTGAATCATTTAATAAGTTCCATTATTATAGTATTTTAGTATTTGGGTTGTGTATAAGTGTTATTTTGATACAATTATTAATATTGTGCAATAGCTAATTTTAATTCTTTGTGTTTAGTAATCATAATCTTCCTTTGTAGATGTGCAACTGCAATCTTACAAACATAGCCACCTTTGATTATGTACACTGAAGTTTACTAAATTTTGTTTTTATATACTCTTATATAAGTTTGACTATTTTGTGTGCTAACATTAAATTATAATAATAATTGGTTTTCTAACTATTTTTTCCACCCATAGTTTAAGATCCAGTTTAGAAGCATTTCATCTAAATTTGAATCACAATTTTTATTTTCTGCCCTACCCTTCTCTATTTTCTAAATTTTATTTTTATCCTACCCACCTTAAGTTACATTTATGATCCATCCATACATCTCATGTAGGTTTATAATTACATCATATATGAACCATTTGAGGTAAATAAATACTTTAATCACCATTATTCCACCAACAAGTTATTTACAAAACTTGATACCTTACAACTCATACCTTGGAGTGAATATTTTTCATATATCCTAGAATGTTAGAGGATACATATCCCACCCTTATAGATCCTTAATAAAGTTAGGTCAGATAGAGGTGTCTTAAGAGTACCTAAGGCTTGATCATATTCCTCAATTAGAATAAATCAACTTCTTCCATGTATGATTACCTTATCTTGGTTATCTAGTTCTACTATTGATATCCCTAGAGATGTGCATGATTTGCCTATAAACCCCAAAAAGTATCTTCCTACCTTTTGTCCCTAAGGGGTTAGGATTTATCAATAACACATAAAGGATTTCAAGACTATTTCAGGGATACTAAATGTAAACCATGAATATGTGACATGCATACTCTTCCCTTTTACCTTTCAATATGTTGCTTATTATTTGATTCTTAATATTTTAAAAAATTCTACTACATGTTGGAACTAGTGTTACGAAATATTTTTGGCACAGTTTGGATAGGTCAGTATCCCAAGTGTCATATTCTAGTACTTTGTAGGCATGAGGAGAGAGCCCAATGAACCAATTAGATCCTTAAATTCTATATTTCAAAATATGTATAACATAGTTGATAATGACTATAAACCTAATGAAGCATTAACCCTTAAAATGTGTAAGATTGCCTTAGATTCCATGAAAAAATAATTTCTTTTTAAAGCACCTAATATTGCCACCCTAACACTGGCCTATGTTGAAGCTATTAATATTGGTAGGTAGTAAAATACATAGTTATAAGCTTTGGCCCCACCTAATATTGGTTATATTTTTCCAACCCTCTACCCCATTCAAAATGTTAATAAGAATGTTGTGTCTCAAAATTAGAACCAATTGTATATGTAGTTTCCTTTGTCCCATGTTCTACCTAACTGACACCTTACCTTTCTAAATAATCTTATGTCTACACTTAATCCCAAGGTGGTTCTTCTAATTCTAAAAAGCATAACTGGTTGCTATTCAGAAAATGGTATATAAGCTAAGTAATGAGTTTCTAAGCATGTAAAATTTAATGGGAAACACAATGGGTCTAATCAACAATCAAAATTTTGCATATCAAAGATGTAACAAACCCTTCAATAGATCTAGAAACAACATATAATAATAGTCACCTAACAAGAAGCCAAAAATAACTATCATGGAATCAACACTACCTAATTATTGTTGAATATATAACATAGGTAAGTATGGTGAGATAGACTACATCGAATTATGCACCTCCTTTGAGATATTACATAAGGAAATGGATAGGTTTGAAGTATTTTTGAATCAACTAAATCCACCTCTTTCCACTACTCTAGGTCCTTGTAACACAATGATGGTCTTTGAAACATATGAATTTACATTTAAAGTAGAAAATGAGAATGAACCTAAATATAATACTAATGAAATCCATGCCTTTTAGTTTTTCTATAGGAACAACTATAACTTGATGAATAAGCAACATGCTAACACTTTGACATATCCAAACAATAGTGATACTACTCTTCAACATCCTAAAGAAAAAATAATATGCCTCCCCCAAAAGGAAAGGATTAAATGAAAAATATTGAACCATGTAACAAAGGAGGATACAATATATTCAAATATATGAAAAATATCAATATTCATGAGTTCACTTAAATTATTGAAAAAAATATTTTTTTTTTTCAAATCCTTGACTGGGATATCATCCACTGATAAATAAAAATCTTCTCATACCATCATGGTTGTTTTGAAAGATAAACCTGAGGTACCAAATTTTTTATTAACCATCATAATGTTTAGAAAGAATGTGCATAATTTTTGAATTGATTCAATTACCTCAACCAATGTGATGCTCACAATTATATGTAATAAACTAGATTCGATCCTAGATAAATTTCAAAGAGTCATCCTACAACTGGATAAATCATCTATGCCATACATTGGGTAGTTGACAAATGTACACATTCATCTTGCCTCTAAGCCACATTTATAATAATACATAAACATTTTGGTCATTGACATTCCTAAATCTTATGTCTTATTATTAAGGTATGATTGGTCAAAGACATTAAATGGATATATGAAAACAAACATCTCACACATGTGGCTACCTTGGAAAGGAGTAGGCAATTAGATCTAAGTAGACTAAAAACCAAACATGAATTACCTGATTACCAAATATAATGCCAGTAACAATAAGGTTGACTTTGCATCCTTACATGTAGGTGTTTAAACATTCACCATAAAACTTGAACCTCATGAATAAGAATTTGAAGGTCCTTCATAGTTATGGACTCTATGCATTGATGGTGTTACATCAATTCAACATTATAGAATTGCTATAATTTTAGTCTACTCAAATGAGAAAAAATATCTTGTTGCATACATATTGTAATTCCCTTGCACCAACAACTGAGATAAGGATAAAGCTCTGATCTAGGGATTATAGTTCCTACTAAGACACAATGTTAAATAATTATGGATATTTGGTATTCATAGCTTGTTGTCACTAGATTAAAAAATAAATATCAATGTAAACTTACTTACTTAAGGAAATATAAACATATATCATGATATCTAATTAAATCATTTGAAGTATTCAACATCAAATCTATCCCAAGAGAAGAAAATTAGATAGCAAATTCACTTGCATCTTCAACTATTAGCTTAGCACCACTCTAGGAGTCTAAAATGTGAAACTTTTCCATTGAGTTGGTTCTTTGCCCTTATGTCCCAAATAACATGGATAAATTCCATGTATTTGATGATGATCAATAGATCATACAATTTATGAATTGTTATGGGGCCATTGAATCTCAAGAAATAGTTAGAAAGGATTTTCAGCTTACAAACATAGATGACCTAGGAGAATATGGCATATTATAGCTAAAATAGAATCATATACCTATGGGAATGGTCTCATTAGAATGATCTTTTGACATGGATACACAAGCTCAAAAAAATATTCTAAAGAGAATGAATATAATTTTGTCAAAGCGAATATTGGAAACATCCAAAATCTTCAGTATGTTAATCTAGGCATAAATTTCATTGAAAGTGAGAAATATAAATTGAAGGGACTACTCATAGAATATAAATATGTGATAGTTTGGACATACGAATACTTCAATGTATTTTATATAAAATTCATCACACAAACTCTCCCACTGAAGCCAGAACACAAGCCCTTCAAGAAATTTCAGAGGTTAGTAAATCTAATTTTAAAACCCCTCATCTAGACAGAAGTTTATAAACTCTTGGATGATAAACTATTGATCTAAATTCATTCAATCATATCGAACTTCATTCGTCTTCCTTGATATACCTTTATAGTTTTGTTTTTTTGTTTTTTTTTCAATACAAGTACCATCCTAATTCATAACTCATTTATTTTAACTCATCTTCTCTATATTGGTATATATTTCCTATTTAGCATTCCACATGGGTTTCTAACTTAGTGTCTATTTCAAATAAGAATGGAAAAATGAGGTTGTGTGTCAAATTTAGGAACTTTAATAGAGCATCATATAAGTATAACTTCCCTCTACTTTCTCTAGATGAAGTAATCCATATTGTCAATGGATCTAATATGATGTCCTTATTACATGGATTCTTAGGATATAATCAAGTTCTAGTATAATCATAAGATAGAATGAAGACTGATTTTACTATCAACTGCAGCATTTTTATGTATAAAAGGATGTGTTTTGGCCTAATTAATGTAGGATAAATCTTCCATAAAGATATGGAATTCACTTTTCAAGCTCTTGTTATCAATTACATCATGATCTATATGGATGATCTCATAGTGTTTTCAAAGAATAGGGTTGATCATATAGATCATCTAAAAAGGGTGTTTGATAGATCTATAAGATATGGAATATCATTGAATCTAAAGAAGATCATCTTTGGAGTTATTTAAGGGAAACTATTAGGCCATGTCATTACCAAATATGGGATTTCCATTGACCCAAAACAAATTGAGGGCATTTGCAAGACAATGCCTCCTAAGAGCAGGAAAGAATTGAAGTCTTTATTTGGCAAGATAAACTTTGTGAGGAAATTCATTTTTGGATTTGTAGATATTGTCAAGCCATTGAATACCATGTTGAAATAGGATGCTAAAATAAAATTGACAACTAAATCTAAGAAGGATTTTTATGATATGAAAATTATTATTTCTCAATCTCCAATTTTAATTTGTGATGATTTCATGAAAGATTTATTTCTTTATTCATTTTATTTATAAGACACCATAGTAGTGGTACTCATGCAAAACATATATGATAAAAACAATTGATTTCCTTCATGAGTATAAGTTAAAATATGCACTGCTAAAATATTCAATGATAGATAAGTAGATATATGTATTGATCAAAGCTATAAAAAAATTAGAAACTATATTTTGAGGAACAATACATATATTATTGTCTCATATCTAATCACTAAGATTACACTTAGCCAAAAATAATTGGTTGAGAGAAGAGTTAAGTGGATGGAAAACATGCAATAATTTGATCTTTAAATCAGATCAGATAAGATGGTATGTGGCCAAGAGATCATCCAACTAATGACTATGATAGATCCATATATTCATATTAAACAAATAAATGAAATGAAAGTATCTCATGGTGAATGGTATGCTCATGTCATCTATTACCTACTCACATGTATGTGTCCCTTTGAGATTAACAAAGAATAAATGTGAGACCTTAAGCTTAAATCAACCCATTACATGACTAAAAAGGGAGTTTTGTAATGAAATTACTATGAAGGCATCTATTTAAGGTGTGTGTCAAAATAGGAAGTTGCACATCTCCTGAATAATTTATATCATAAAATAGGTTGTAGACATCCCTCAGGCAATGAGAAAACACATAAAATCTTGAGAATGGGATATAAATAGCCTACATTTTTCAAATATTCCCATAATAATGACATGACATGCCATGAATGTTAGGTATTTATAAAATGTTAATTACATGCTGACATGACTTTATAACTAGTCATTGATGGATGTCCCTTTTATCAATAGGGTCTTGATTTTATTAGAGTGATCAATCCACAATCCTTAATAGGACATAAGTTTATCCTAACATCTATTGATTATTTTACCAAATAGAGGTTGTATCCATGAATAATTCTAGATCCCAAAATGTGATCAATTTTCTAGAAGAAAACGTACTCACCAAGTTTAGCACTCTAATTTCATCATCATCTATATGGATGACCTCATAGTGTTTTCAAAGAACAGGGTTGATCATATAGATCATCTAAAAAAGGTGTTTGATAGATCTAGAAGATATGGAATATCATTGAATCTAAAGAAGATCATCTTTACAGCTATTTAAGGGAAACTATTAGGCCATGTCATTACCAAATATGGGTTGTCCATTGACCCAAAACAAATTGAGGGCATTTGCAAGATAATGTCTCCTAATAGCAAGAAAGAATTGAAGTCTTTATTTGGCAAGATAAACTTTGTGAGGAAATTTATTTTTGGATTTGTAGATATTGTCAAGCCATTGAATACCATGCCGAAATAGGATGCTAAAATAAAATTGACAACTAAATCTAAGAAGGATTTTTATGATATGAAAATTATTATTTCTCAATCTCCAATTTTAATTTGTGCTGATTTCATGAAATATTTATTTCTTTATTCATTTTATTTAGAACACACCATAGTAGTGGTACTCATGCAAAACATATATGATAAAAACATTTGATTTCCTTCATGAGTACAATTTAAAATATGCACTGCTAAAATATTCAATGATAGATAAGTAGATATATGTATTGATCAAAGCTATAAAAAAATTAGAAACTATATTTTGAGGAACAATACATATGTTATTGTCTCATATCTAATCACTAAAATTACACTTAGACAAAAATAATTGGTTGAGAGAAGAGTTAAGTGGATGGAAAACATGAAATAATTTGATCTTTAAATCAGATCAGATAAGATGGTATGTGGCCAAGAGATCATCCAACTAATGACTACGATAGATCCATCTATTCATATTAAACAAATAAATGAAATGAAACTATCTCATGGTGAATGGTATGCTCATGTCATCTATTACCTACTCACATGTATGTGTCCCTTTGAGATTAACAGAGAATAAAGGTGAGACCTTAAGCTTAAATCAACCCATTACATGACTAAAAACTGAGTTTTATAATGAAATAACTATGAAGGCATCTATTTAAGGTGTGTGTCAAAATAGGAAGTTGCACATCTCCTGAATAATTTATATCATAAAATAGTAGTAGACATCCCTTAGGCAATGAGAAAACACAAAATCTTGAGAATGGGATATAAATAGCCTACATTTTTCAAATATTCCCATAATAATGACATGACATGCCATGAATGTTAGGTATTTATAAAATGTTAATTACATGCTGACATGACTTTATAACCAGTCATTGATGGATGTCCCTTTTATCAATAGGGTCTTGACTTTGTCAGAGTGATCAATCCACAGTCCTTAATAGGACATAAGTTTATCCTAACATCTATTGATTATTGTACCAAATAGAGGTTGTATCCATGAATAATTCTTGATCCCAAAATGTGATCAATTTTCTAGAAGAAAACATACTCACCAAGTTTAGCACTCTAATTTCATTGGTCTATGAAAATGGTCCAACATTTTAGTCAGTTGAATTTACATAATGGGCCAATGATAACCATATTATAATAATTTTTTTATCAAATTATTACCCTTAATGGAATGGAGATACATATTTCACCAAAAATAATCTAATGGATGCCATTAGAAAATCAGCATAACACAAACCCAGATAATAACATCTATTATTGAAGTATGGACTATGGGTAGACAAAATAAGAAATAACCAAGCCCTCAAGTCTTCATATTTCTTATTAGTGTATGAAAATCAACCATTTGTTCTACCAGTTCATTAAATATTACACGGGATTAGATGAAATAATCTAGTCCAGACTACTTGGTATATTTTAGATGAAAGATGCATGAAATTAAGCATTGCATAACTTCAACAAGCACCAAGTCTTATCAAAAAATGGTTTGATAAAATATCAAAAATCAAGGCTTTTAGGATTTTAGATCTAGTTCTTTTATGGTATAATGCACATGATAATTTCATTATTTTATGGGCTATGCCATACTAAATATCTAAAATACTAGGTAACAATGCATTTTATCTGAAGGACCTCTAAGGTAATGACCTCACTTTTCCAATGAATGGATAGTTTTTGAAACATTATTTATTGGATAGTCTAAATAGAGATGCTTCTAAATGTGATGTGCTCCCAATGAACTCTCACAATAATGCTTAAGGAAATAATTAAATAATGGGAGAACAACTATCAAGGATAGATGAGAATCACAACTCACACTTCATATATTCTTAAAATGACACTCTTCACAATAAAATTCCTTCAACTCTTTACAAACTCTACTTGAATTCAAATAATACATACCACCATATTTTACAAAGGATTTAAAATCATTATATATGAAAACAACCCACATAACTCTAAACATATTAATCCACCTAAGAAACACACCCTCTTCCACTTATAGGAAATAAATACAAGATACAAATCATTCTCCATTAAGAAGGAGTAAACACAAACCTTAAAGTATACACTACTAGGAAATAACGACAAAATTAAAGGAAAAAATACAATCTTCAAGATAATTTATCCACCCTTAACATAGAAGGAATAGTAGATCATGATGAGATCCTTTTTAAAGTGTTCCAATTTATCCTAGGTCCCTTCAGCATCTACAACATGGGTGGACAAATATGAATAGTAAAAGTTATTCCCCACTTTCATGTGCATTATAAAAAGTAATGGATTCTCTTTTTCATGAAGATCAAGCCCACTATTAAGGTCCCCACATGAAACTCATCCTATGCCACCAAAGATGCATGAACAATGTTGGTGATTACACCTCAACAGTGAATTGTGTCATCATGAATAGTGTTTGACACCTCATCACTGAATAGTGTCCTACCATCTCATGAGCATGAATAGTGATTATTTTTTTCCGCATCAGAATGACTATGATTTCACACATATAAATATGAGTAGATTGGGTTTTCTTATTTCTAGGGTAGTTTTCTTACTTCCCTAGGTTAAATCTCTATTGTTTTCCTAGACTAGTTTCCTATTTTCTATATTTTCCTTCATAGTTAGTTTTGTTTCTTTCTATAGTAGTTTTCTTAAGACTATTGAATAGTTCAAAAAAAATATTTTGTTGGAATTATGAAAGACCCACCAAAATAAATGAGATAACTCAAGAAGTGCACAATTACCATCCACCATATTTTATTCTTATAGTAATTAAGGTTTTGGAATTGAGACACATGTTACTATTGGCACTAAATATGATGATGGTGCAGTAATACTAAATTGTAGTATTGAGCCACATCCTATGGGCTATTTCCCAATATGTGAAGCTAATATTAGTTGAAATAGAATGATTATGCTCACATTCTATGTTATTGAGCTAGCACCCAAATCTCTAGAGGTATCCTCACTCAATTCCTCATAAGGACAAACTTGTTTGGGTACAAAATTATACTCCAGATATTCAAAATGGTGAAATTTTATGTTGATAATAGGGTCAATTATCACTATTATTTTTTCATATGGGGGATCTAGTGAATGATCTTGCACTACAAGTGGAAAGGGGGTAGGCACTTCTTGTGCATCTTCTATTACCAAATTCTATAGTGACCCAGTGCATACTTCACCCATTAAATGTTAAGGTTGATCTACAACTTAAATTTCTTCTCTACTCCTTGTGTTGATGCAATTCAAGAGATCCTTCCCCATGTCCTTCCCACTCACTATAGGTTCTCTCATCCCTTCTAGGTTTTAGATATTCCATAATTTTGTGTATTCTCTTGTTATAAGTCTATTTTCTAAGCTCTTGAATGTTAATATGCTTGTCCCATTCCTTTTTGCCTCACTCACACATCCCCTTTTCCCCTATTTTTCTACTCATACGTGAAAAGACTTTAACCTTCCATTATTATTGTTTTAAATTCATAATCCACCATCATTTTCTTAATATCTACGCTAAATTATTTCAAAATGTGCCTCTAGGCTGGTGCAAGAATTGATACTCTACTTCTTCAGGGTAGGAGTTGTCGATACTACAAACTTAAGCACATAACTATTCATCACTCCTTACCACCATCTATCTATAGCTCTAATCCAATTAGAGTCAAGGTTCTCAAGCTTATCTAAGTTCTCCTTTGTCCACTCAAGGTGTTATCCATGACTCTACCTTATGTGAGTTTATATTTAACTATCACTACGCATGCTCAAGTAGCACGTAAAAGAAGACCTCATACAAAACATCATACAGGTTGTTCTAGACCCACTTTTTTGGATTCTATTATTTAGAAGATAGATACTTTAATGCAAATCTATCTTTCACCTATTACATCTAGCACACAATGTTCTTGAGGGAGAGACATTTCATTATTCTATCACACCATTATAGCAACAAAATTTAACATGGGTCCCAACAATGGAACCAAATGCTATAGATATTTAGGGGTCTCAATTCATTCTCTATCAAGTACTTATTTGGCTTTCCAAGTCGGGTCTAGACATATTACAACTAGGCATAAATATGGAATAATCTTATAACAGTCAACATTTATCACTCAACTACATCAACATCAATTAACATAAGGTGCAAACCTTATGTGCTCCCCAGAAGCATAATAGATAAATAATCAATGTCTGTGTTGGACTAGTTTTTCTATGGTGTAACTCATTATTCATAGTACTTGGTCATTTCAATAATGGTGTTGGTAGGTTTATTAGCACAAACCATTTTTGGACTAGGCTGATGGTCTATAGGTGAAAATCTTCTTAGGGGAGCTCATTCTTGTCATAAGGGCATAAGCTCATATTTGGTGGTTCTATTGTTTCAAGGGTGAAAATCTTTATCTTACTAGTCTTAGCACCATTTGGCATTAAGATGGATCAAGGGGATTGCTTTAGATCAAATCTTTATTCTTAAGTTATTTTTTTAGGCACATATATCATTACTTGTCATGAGGCCTTTCTTACACTTAGAGTATTCCCACATAATTTGATGACATCATCATAAATTACAGAGATGGTATTAATGCTCTGAACCAAAACTTTATTTAAATAGCTCATTCATATATTTAACTAACCAGTATACTTATTGTAAATGTTGCATAATTTAATACTAAGGTGAAAAACATTCTACTAAAAGACACATTTTAATTCAACAACCAATCTTAATTTAGTTATTATTTCAAATATAAAGCATAGTTTATATTATGAAAATAAATTAAATGCTCATCTAAACTACTACACAACCCAGTGGCTCACAAATAAGCTTAGGTGCTACAATTTGGAGCCTCAAAGGTATCCAAGATAGATTTGGAACATTCGATGTGGAGATAGATTTTTATCAATCATTTTGTCATTTATATTACTTTGTGCCCTTCACATTATGATATCCATGTGTTGTAACTCTTTAAAGATACCCAAGTCATAATAAAATTAGTTATCCATCAAAGTGTATGTTGAGTTGGCATGGATCCATACTTAGATGAATTAGGGAGCCAATAGTATTGATTATGAGAATTTTGGCTCATAAGTGAACATATCCCACAAAATTTAACTTAAATTGACTTAATTCCACATGAAGATCGACAACAAGAGGTGGTTAGTTTTGCATAGGTCAAGAAATAGACTTGCTAACTATAACCACACCTATTTGGTTTATTTAAATGTAAAATTAGGGTTAATCAAGTCACAATAATTGAATTTTTATTTTAAAAACTAACATATATATACAAAAAATATATGTAATTAATATGCTTATAATTAATGCATGGATTAATTTATGAATCAATATTCTCTCAACCCTCACTATAATATTTACGTTATGAGTTATTCAATTAATTTAATTTAGGCAGACTTAAAAGTCTTATAAATTTCATTAATCAATCTTTAAGACCCTGAAAAACAACCATAATTTTTTCTAAAATGAACACCAAGATGTAAAAGGTACACTTTAAAAATCTTACGGTCAATATTAAAATCTTGAAACTAACTAATTAAATTAAAATTAAAAATATGTACTAAATGATAACTCCTTTAACCCTAATTCTAATTTTATTATCCAAAATATCTCTAATTTCTTATATATTTTAAAATTAAAATAAATAATAAAATAACTCATAATTAAATATAAGTTTTAATTAATACACATAAACATGTTCAATTTCCAAACCCTTTTATTACACGTTATAATTTCTGCAATGCATGAGATTGATCACATCATCACTTATAATCTACCATTCAAAATAATGTTAATAAACTTAAGTCTATTAGGTTTAATCTTGTTTGACTTGAGGTTTTATTTTGTGCCCAATATTCAATATTTAATTAACTAAATATGTTGTTCTAATTAGTTAAATATATGAGTCTTTTTATAGAAAAAAGTCATAAATTACATAGCTTTGTATCATATTTGATCAAACATATATAAACATAGAAGCCTTGAACTAATAATTTATCATTTGATAGAATAATCATCATTTTATTGTATAAACTTGCATTTTTTCTATGGTTCCAACAAGAAAACCACATCTGTAGAGCTACAAAATTGTCAACATAATCTATGACTTTATTCTTTGGTCTATGTTTGTCTTGCAATACAACCTTATAGTTTGAAAAATGTGATATAAGACTCAAAAAGCACCATATTATTAATTTAATGTGCTATATTTTTTTCTAATGATGTATTATATAGTAATAGAGGCTTCTTGTTTTTCATTTTTAATCCTTTCGATAATTTTCTGATCCAAAGAATCAAAATATATTAAACATAGCTAAAATATGATCGTCCTATAATACTATTTAATTTTCCATAATATTTTTATTAGTCATTGATTAACTTATTTTTCAACCCTGATAAGTTGATATTCCACATAAATATCTTTAGCAAAACCCTGACCTCTTATATTTACAAGGCTTATCAATTTTTTGTCTTGGTAGGAACAAACCAAAGAGAAATGTGAATTTTGATTGTTAATTTGTCATGTGTATGTGTCTCTATATATATAGAGAGAGAGTGTGTGTGTGTGGGTGTGTTTGAAATAAGTCAAAAAATGTATATTGTATATTTTTAAATAGGCATTTGACATCATAAAATAAATTATTTGATGGTCTAACCATTTTTTTCATTTGTTACAAAGTCATCGCTGTGAAAGTATGACATTATACTATAAATCCATAATATTATTTATAAGTGTTTAATCCTAAAAAGTATCTACATTGGAGTTATTTAGGGTTAAATGGGTAGAGAGATTTTAAGTCACAAAGATGATAAAGTATCTTTAAAGTAGATAAAATAATTGATAAAACTTAGATAAATATATATTGAATCTAATAAATTGAGTAGGATAAAAATAATAAGTACAACTATGCTAGATATGGAAATGACAAAGAAGTAAGGTACATAAATAGTTTTAATTTTAATGTAGTTATGAATCTAGAATATGTAGGAAGCAAATTGAAAGATGATTTTAGAATAGTCTCCAAATTCTATATTGAGTGCATATGGGATTACGGACACTAGAATCAGTACTATCTGAATATGATGTATGTATCATGTATGAAATACTTGTTGAAAAAATATGTGATCACCTGAATGCTTTTGGTTTTGTCTTCACCTTCACTTTTGTGTACTTAGATCTAGGTCATGGATTGTCATTCCTAAAACACTAGTGCCTCATCTTTATGATGACCTCAGGGGAAAATGGTTTAGTGAACACAAGATGTCAAGCTGACCCCAAATAACCCTCTATTAATGAGCATTGTTGACTTAGCTAATACTCTAAAGAGGGCCTCAAATTGATGTAGTTTTTCCCTACATGTTGGCTTCTATGTGAACCATGTAATATTTGTAAAGAAATTACAATAGTGACCTCGCTTGTAACTTGGTAAATGTAGATCTTGGATTGTTCCTTTAGTATTTCAAACTTGTGTATATATTTTCCCCACAACTAAATGAAAATAAGAGAAAATATAGAAGCTTTGCTCACTTGAATTCTTGATTGGATGTCTTTTTTAAGTTACTTGGTGAGTAGGTAAGAATTTTTTAGGTGAGGAATGAATGAGGATTGATTTTGTATTTATATCAATTCTTTTAGAGAAATAAATCATATTAAAACACTTAGACCTACCATTAAGATAAATTTTATTTACAAATTAGATGACTTTAAGGAAATGAATACTTGTGTTAGAGAAAGACACATGCATCAATGTAGGTGTATGTCTCAGATGTTAGTGTTTAGACAATAGAAAAGTAGGTACAAACTAAAAACTTATAGAGATAGAAGATAAGCATGTTTTAAGCATTCTAGATAAGATATAACCTATTTGAGTCATCAACATAAGACTGATTAGACTAATAAATAGGCCAAGAAATACAAGATAAAGTAGATGCAATATTTTATAAAGTGACAAAAGCCTAAAACTAAAAGGAACAACCTATATCTAAGTTTATCAAATGTACAAAAATGGATTGATATATAATCCTAATATAATGTCTACATTTACCCCCCTTTTACCTAGTTATGAAATTATTAGTTTAAAGATAAGTAATGCATACTTGAGTGTGTATAGCACACTTTTATTTTATTTGAGTCCAATTTGAGTGATTTGTTCTTGATTGACCTATAACCTAAAGTATGTTACAGACATAATTATTGTATATAATTTTTATTTTAATGGATTTGAAATGATTGAAGCTGAAAGAGTAATGTTTATTAGTACACATAAGTAAGGATGTAACTATATTGCCTGTTCAAAAGTAGATTTGGAAGATGTATCATCCTAAGGATCTAAAACTAATATTAGGACAAACATGTATAAATATAAAAAGTACATATATCTAAGGAAATAGAGAGAGATAAAGCACTTGGAAGGCACATGCCCCCAACCTCAGAGAAAATATGAGTTGCTATCTATAAGTTAATATTAGCTCAATCGTGCAACCCAATCATACTTATAACCTTGTGAGTATGAGAGAATAAAGTCAACTCATACTATCAAATTAGTAAGGTTATATGATAAAATTAATTCTAGCCTAAAAACTTGGCAAGACTTAGTGATTTAATCACTTCAACAATACCAAAAGTGAACCAACTACTATAGTAGATTAGCACAATATAATACTAAAAATACATCCTAGTGGGTGATGATAGTACCTAATAATGTTTTGAAATCTGAAAGTAATTTATATTTGTAATATTAGGTGCATATTACATATCATATACACTTTAGATATGTCTCATGATAAAACTATGTATAATAATGGTACAAATGTATAGAATTCTATCACAACTATGAATCTAGATTATATAACTATGTACTTTCACAAATTTAAAAATTGTGTAAGTGTGGAGAACATGATTTCAAATCATTCCCTCACTATATATTGATAAATCTAAAAACTAAGATAAGTACAAATGTGGAGGACATATTTCCCAAACATACCCCTACTGACTCTAGGTGTGTTGAATACTGAATAAGTGTAGAGAACATGATTCTAAAGCATGCCCTCATTTAATCTAAAAACTTTAGTTGCGTGGAAGCCATTCCTATATGACATATATTCACTAAATATAAAAATTGATATATGTACCAAATATTAAATAAGTGTAGAGAACATGCTTCTAAAATATATCTCTACTTAATCTAAAATTGTGAATGTGTGAAATTCATGCCTATATGACATGCTTCCACTAACATTCTCCATATTGAGGTGAGATAAGAATACAAACTAGTAGTTACCTCACCTCAAAAGGATAATACAACTATATAATTTATGAATGTAACCATGGATCATATAGAAGAACATGTCTAGATAAATGTATCATTGAAGTGCATAGAACAATGTGATCACATGAAGGCCTAAGATGCATGATAAATATCATGGAAACATCTAGATATTAATAGTAAAATTTCAACAATAAAATCAATCACACACACAAGATCACCCAAAATGAAGTCAAAAGTGTAACAACATTATTGGGTTAGACATAGAAATACATGGTTTTTTTTACTTTAACACATATACCAAATATAAATTATACTAAAAGAATATATCGAGATCATAATAAATAAACATGGTGATAATATAAAAAAGCATAATACATCACATAATACTGATCTATAATATCATGAGAGTACTTGTCATAATGCAAATATAGAAAGTAATTACATTAACTCAACTATAATTGAAACAAGTCTACAACCACCATTGTTGATTTACAATAACAATTAATTACAATTATTCATGACAATACTCAATGATAAATACAATACAATACAATGTACATGTAGATACATGGCTCCTCGAAGCATGAGTTCCTTAGACTCTACAATATTTGTGGCAATCTCGAGTGTCATCTCAATAGTAGTAATATTGTAGAGAGGAAGAGCATTATCTGAGTGATTTTTCACACCAACCATGAACTAATGATCCCCCACACAATATTTCATCATGGAATGGGTCTCCATAGATAAATAAATAGTGATGGCATGGGAATCTAGAGAGACTAACAAGTATCCATGTATTTTATGATTCTAAAATAAATATGTAGTGTATTATTGAAATATGTTATATTTCAAGATATCATACAAATATATGAATCATACCCATGAAATGATAATCCCTCATTAAACATACTTTATCTCAAAATTTTATAAATCATAAATAATAATGATCTAGATCAATCAAATTCATACACACCACTTGATCAGACTACCTTTATCTATCATTATGAGACTAATGAGCTAATGAAAATAATCTCACTCCTTACTTTGAATCAATAATAAATATTATTCAAATACAACTCAACCATAATATTCATTTAATTTACATCTTAATCACACATAAAATCAAACCAAATACTAAATATAGATGTAACAAAAGCATACATTTATTCTGTCAAATATATGAATGAATCTTATATTACTTCTACCCCATAGTAAAAATAATAACTATAGTATATAGAACCTGGATAAAATATACATAATTATATATTTGGAAAACTATAAATTTTTTTAAAACATACTATAGCTATGATAACCCGTAATATCATAGTCTAGTATTCTAAGACATATCTACCAGTTTTCTATAAATACTCAGATAAAGTAATCTTAAATACATGAAATATTAGGCATTATACAAGCAACTATATATAATAAATCAATTCATCATTTACATATAAATCAATAACATACCAACATAGGTTTTGTTAAATTTTTCATGTACACACGTATAAGTATTACCAATTGTACAACACATGTTATCCTTAATAATAAATAGCATATATATAATAAAATATTCAACGTAAATATAAATGTAGGTATAATAATTATAATATGTAGCACTTAAGTACAACATACTTTTATATTATAGTACCTTATGATATCCCATACAATCATAGGTTCCCAACTACATAACAACACATAATTCAAACTTATAATTTTTAAGACTCAACTAATTCATGTAGATAATAACAAGAAATAATAAAGAATTATATCATCCAGATATACCCTACTTTAAAATGCATACAAGCATACCAAAGTACTATAAGATATAAGCATTCATCATGATGTACTATTATGCACTAAGTATAGTTAAACATTTATACATAATAACACACTTATAATATGTAATGCACACAACTATTCCATACTTAATACATATTACTAATGGTCATTCATATTATCAGTAATGAGTCAAATAATTCATAACCCATTATGATTGTTCATTCTAATGATTCATTATTTCTAAGAGATTGTTCCAAAGGTTATAGTTCTTGATTTTTATGTAACTTAATAAATTATTCAAATGATCTAATAAACTGTAGGTATAATCCCTAAATACTAGCACTTACACATCCTAATGTACATTACATGTAGGTATTCTAATGCTATGAAATTTTTAAACCATGATTTAGTATTTTAATCATAACTACCAAGCATAGAAATTTAAAAATGAAGTAGTTATAAATACATAGAACACACTTTGCATACAATAGCTATAAAAATCATAACTTCATTTTCTCGAAATATAAGTAATCTATTTTATAACTAGTTTATATTTGGGGGTTTATAGAAAATAATTCCTTATCTTTGATCAATCTTTTTAATTTTTAGTTAACATTTTTATTGAGAATATTAACTAAATAAATCTACCCCCATGGTTCTAATTATGTAATTAGTCATAACTTAGTACAATGTCACATATCATGTGATGGGTTTTCCTATATCAAAGAATTTAAAAGTTTTGTTAGTTTTAACCCACAAAAAGAGGTAGTTACATTTTACCCATTTAATTCCATTTACACATGGTTATGGTCATCTACACAATAATAACTAAGAATCTAGTTTCATTTTACCACTCTCAAAAATACATATCAATTCTAAGATTTATGTACACCGAACAATAAAACTCTAATGTTATTGAAGTGAATGTGAAAATTCATTATAAAACTTGAAAATTTATAACAAACCCTAGATTTAATTCCTTATATAAATCATGCTTATGAATTCCATTTGAGGTCCACTTTAAAACATCTTTAATTATAAATTTTCCTCTAATAACATTTCTATTAGCATATACCGATACCCATATATGATGTATATATTAAACTGATATTTTTTCAACTACATTTCAAGATCTATATCACATGATTAAATAATAATTTATTTCTATTTATGATTATAATAGTTTATAATTTTCTTACTTATTTTATAAATCTCTTTTTAGATTAAATGAATACATTCTTGATGCCACTCAAATATAGTATTTAAATTTAAGTAGATATTCTCCTAAGTATTGAATTTATCTTAAAGAAAACCTACTAGTTACCATTGTTTAAATAATTGATTTTTTTTTTAATTACTAAGCACATAAATGATAATAGACATTTATTTATGTAGTTTATTCTAACATTGATTATTTTGGTTGAAATGGGGTGATGCCTCATTTAGATAACAACCATCTTCTAATATATATTTACTAATTATAGAAGATCAGTTATACATACATTTATAATTTATAATTTATACAATATAAATCATATTATTTTATTATATTTATAGAATATTGTACATCACCCATTTCAGAGTATAAGTAGATTATTAAATAGTATAATTTTTTTCAAAAGAGTCGACACCAGATAGTATAAATCCTGTTATTAAAGCATATATTCTCATTTATATTAGGGTGACACCTCAATATATTGAATTTTATTCTAATTCAAATCATACCAGACCAACTTAATTTTTATCTAAGAAACTAGACAAACCTATGGTAAGCGACGCCTCAAGAATATAATAATGTAGTATGTATGACCCAGAACTAAGCATATTCAAAATTTGACACCTTAACCATAAATTTTTGACTAATTTGTCCATTTTCTGTCTTCAATTGATATCACTTACATAGGTCGTAAAAAAAGTAGTATTTTGGATCTATACCTTTTTACATTTGGCTACACATTTAATTATCATTGTACACTATTTATTTGTACTATCACCATAAAAATATAACATAAAATACATATTGATGCTACATATAGTCCACATATCATTGTATGACATTCAACTTCATGTAAACTTACTATTGTGTGTGTGTGTGTGTGTGTGTGTGTGTGTGTGTATGTGGGTGGGTGTGGGGTTATCTCAGTTGGGAAGGATGATACTAACTGAATAACCAGACTATTTTTTAAAATAACATATACAGGATGTAAGGGGAAATTGACACCCTACACATTATATTCTACTCCAAAACATAAAGTCTACCCTATAGTAAAGCAACACCTTAATTGGTGCATTCACTATACAAAGCACAAGTAATTTAGATGCCAAACTAAATATATATACTTATCTGACATATGTCTAAGAAAATTTTCATCAATATAGTATTTATACATGCTGAAATAATATATATAGTTTATATTCATATACTCCAAATCGTTTTAACATCATACACCTTCTTTTTGTATAAAAAACATAGACTCTATACTATATAAATTGATAGAGTTATAGTGATTAAAAGTGTAATTGAAAACCAATATCTTAACATCATATGGTATTAACCTAAGGTCATGGGTTTGATTTATGTAAAATAATAAATAATTTTATGAATCTATGGCCTACTTAGGTGTTAATGGAATTTATGTATATCTATATTTTATTCATTTCCTATACAAATTTAATCATGAATACACCTACCTGGTTTTCTCCATCTTTTTTTATTCAAATCATGCTCTTTGCTCCTTCTCTAGGCTTCTCTCCAAAGTTTTTCTCTTCTTACTTAAACTATCCAAAATTCATCTATAATTCTTTTTCTTAAATAAAAAATAGATAATAATTTCTTCTCCAAAAATTTTTTTTGGATTTTTTTTTTTATCTTTTTGGTTTTTTTAATTTTAAGACATTTAATTCTTTTTTTGTTTTTCTATATTTTTAATTTGTTTCTCACTTTTTTTCTAATTTCAATTATTTTTTTTATTTTTTTGAAAAATAATTCTATTTTTTATATTTTAATATGAAGTTTCAATTTTATATTAAATTAATTTAACATTTAATTACACTTTATCAATTTAATTATAAAATCACAAATAACCCTATTTAATTTTATTTTTATTAAATTTACCTCTATGTGTATAAATAGGTTATCATGTTAAGCACATAAGTAATTTATTTTTATAATTTACCTACTTAGACAATCATAAAAAATAAAAATTTAAACAAACATCAAAAGCAACCATTTTAAAATTCATTTTATATCATGACTAATTATTGTGATATATGCAAGGTTTTACTATCTTTCTATCAACCTGTGATGTCTCTATCTACATCATCCTCTCCGATGATGATCTCCCTCTGATATGCTCGAGGGATGAATTCTCTTATATCCACCTCACAACATGTAGGTAATTAAATCATATCACATGATAATCATAAGGCAATAATATACAACTAAAACAATACATTAACATTCTTAAGTTGTAAATAAATATATAAATCAATTTATAATAAAAAAAATTATGTATTATCATCTAACTAAAAAACATTATATCATTTCATAATAGCATAAATATCAAGCTTAGTTAGAAATATAAGCAAATCTAAATTTGTTAATTGTGAATATCCATAGATAACTTAAGAAAAATTGTGATGAAGAATTAGGATGTAACATCTTTCCCCCTAAATATAGTCATTGTCTCAAATGAATCTTATTTAAAGATAAGTTCTCAATAAAAAACATTTCTTAACAAAGCAACAAAATGATAGATATTGCTAAACTAAGCATACAATTAGGAAATTACCTATATAACTCACCATGATTCTTTTAAATTGATTTATTCCTGAAGTATTGCTCCTAAAAGACCCTACTCAATGTCATCTCTAAATTAAGTAAACATGATTCTGAGTATTATTTACTCTAACAAATTCTGTAATAACCACTCTAGGGTCTAGAATCATCAAGAAAGCTTATATACTATAGGATTGACCACTTCTATTACCCTGAAGGGTCCCACATATCTTAATGAATTTTTCAATAACTTTCTAAGAGCATACAAGATCATCATGCAAGCCAAAATAAATGATCAAGGAAAGTTCCATAAAATCTTCCATCCTTCAACACATCTTCTTAACTTAGAGAGTATGTTTCTCATTTTAAAGAAAAGTATTTAAGGAATCTAGAAAAAATAATGTGTATAAGTTAATACCATCACTACTTTGCATATCTTCAGATAAGTATAACATGTCAATACTATCACCACTCCATGAAGCTCTTGACAAATATGATGATGAATAAGAATTGAAAATACGTCATTTCTAATTTATATCAAAATTATGGAATATATGTCTATAGTATACATGCATATAGCCATATGACTTAATTTGATAAGTTTTATTTGTTAAATTTTGGATTCAATAAGTTTATCTATCAGATCATACTCAGTAACAACTGAGTCACTGTGAGGTTAAATAAGATACCATCTTATCACTTAGAACTCATATTCCTAATTCAACACTCTTCCCTCAGATATCTATGACCTAGCAATCTCAATAAATTTATTAAGATTCAATATACCACAAATCCATACTAATAAATCATATAAAACATTTTTACATGATAAATTTTTCTAGATGTATCATCTTACATGTAAAAGAGATCATGCAATCAATCTGTAATGGTATGAAGTTACTACTAGTTAGGCATACTAGTATCATATTTCATAGTTTACCTTATTTTATTATGCTCATGATTCAGATAAAATAATATTATAATTAACATAATATACATGGGCCAATAATCGCACCATTCTTTCAACTTTAAAAGGGGATAAACAAAACAATATCTCCTTACTTTCACAACTAGAACACAAGTTAAAAGTTTTTTTTAATGCCTAGATTGACAAAATGTTATGTACCTCCTATACCCTACTTGCTTCCAATGAAAGGTATAAAACATCTCTTCAAAACAACATACTCTAGGCAAAATAGATCAATATCAATCTATTCAAGGGTAAATAATAACATAGTAACTCTAATCATCTTTTACACACACACACACACACACACACACACACACACACACACACACACAACAAGGCTTTCCACCTTACATGGTCTAAAATCATAAGTTAGATAAAGTGGAAATCTATAATCTTAAAAACTCCTACTTACCCTCCCAAGGCTAAAAGAAAACACCACAACTCAATATTACCGAAACACTAGCTACTTACCAAATCTTTTAATTATGGTATCTCAATCTATTTTCACAACCAAAATAGAGATACGCCAACCATAAATATGTGTCCATCCATCCAATCTTAAAAATTCTATCGCACTAAAATTAGAAAACATTCTCCACAAATTTCAAGAGATTACAATCAAATAAAATTTAGAATAAATTCTCATTTAATAAAATACTAAATCAACATCATGTATATAAGACTCCTTTTAGTAGCATCATAATAATGTCAAAAGAGAATAAGATAATAAAAATTATGCTCTATGCTAACTAAAAGAGATTACACTTCTTCCTAAACCACATATTTTAAGAGTGAAAATTATATAAACAAACTCCTCATACAATGGAATTATCAAGAAACATAGCAACACTCTTCTGAGAAGATTTCCATTGCCCTAGGTGGTACTAAAAAAATGGTCAATGAGATTTTCCACTTCTAGGATTTATGAATATAGACACAAAACTAAAGAACATACATTTTGAAATTGAAGCATCCTAAGCTTATTAAACACTCATAAAATTCAAAGAAAAATACTACTTGATAATCAAGAAGGATGTAATCATACTCGAGGTGTTCAATTTAAGTGACCAAACTATGGTAGAAATATTTTATTTAGAACTCATAATCAATTCTATATACCCATCTACCCAAGCCTCAAATACAAACATCACCATTGTAACACTTGATAAAATAATCTTCTAAAAAACTCAAAGGGGTACAAGGGCTCTTAAGGGTACACACTCAATGGTCTATAAATTTTATGAATGTCATAAAACTCCAATCATGGTGTAACATGGTTCCATACTGAGACACCATAAGTCCAAATTTTAGTGTAAAATTTCATATCACTAGATTCACAATACACAAAAATGGTAATGGACTTATTAGGTCTTAGAGTTTGAGCCACAACTCTGATATCATATGTAACAACACCGTTACATTAGACATAGAAAAACATGATTTTTTTTAACTTACCACATATACCAAATATAAATTACACTATGATAATTTATAAAGACCATAAAAAATATACATTGTGATAATAGAAACAATAATAATACATCACATAATACAGATCTCTAATATCCTAACTGTATACTTCATAATGAGAATACATAAAGTAATTAAATTAACTCAGTTACAACTAAAATAAGTCTACATCCACCAATTTTTATTTATAATAACAAGTAATTATAACTCTTCATGATAATATTCAATGATAAATACAATAAAATACAATATATATATACACACACACACATATACACACACACACACACACAGATATGTGTGTGTGTGTGTCTATATATATATATATATATATATATATATATATATGGCTTCATGGAGTATGAGTTTCTTAAACTCTCTAGTATCTATGACAATTTCAAGTGTCATCTCAATAGTAATACTATTGTGGGGAGGGAGAGCATCATCTTAGCACTTTTCCACACCAACCATGAACTAACAATTCCCCACACAATCTCTCATAAAGGAATAGTCCTCCCTTCATGGATGAGTAGATAATGATGATGCAATAATCTAACGAGACTAACAAGTACTCATGTGTAGTATGATTTTAAATTAAACATGTAGAGTATCATAGAAATCCATTCCATTTCAATATATCATAAAAACATTTGAACCATACTCATGAAATGATAATGTTTTAGTAAACGTATTTTGGCCTAAATTTTTATAAATGATAAATAATAATGATCTAGATCAATCATATTCATATAAACCACTTGATCAGATTGCTTTTATCTATCATTATGAGACTAGTAAGATAGTGAAGTCCATCTCACTCTTTACTCTGAATCAGTAATACAAATTGATCAAATACAACTCAACCACAAAATTCATTTAATTTACATCTTATTCACATATAAAATTAAATGAAATTCTAAACATAAGAGTAACCAAAGCATACATTTATTTCATCAAATGTATGAATGAATTTTACATTATTTCTATCCCAGGTAAAATATACATAACTATAGGTTTAAATAACCATAATTTGTTTTGAAACATACTACATGTATGATAATCTACATTACCATAGTCTAGTATTTTAAGACATAACTACCAATTTTTCATAAACAATCATATAAAATAATCTTAAATACACATAAACTTAAGCGTTATATAAGAAACTATATATAACAAAGTAAGTCATCATTTTCAAACAACTCAATAACATACAAACATAGCTTTTTCTAAACTTTTAAAGTTTGCATTAACACATATATAAGTCTTATCAACTATACAACACACACTATCCAAATTAATAATCATGTATATAGTAAAAAAATCAATGTAGATATGAGTTTAGGTATAATAATTATAGTATGTACCATCTAGGTGTAACATACTTTTATACTATGCTACCCTATGATATCACATACTATCATAGGTTCTCAACTACATAATAACACATAATCTTAAATTATTATTTTTAAGACTCAATTGATCTATGCAAATAATAAAAATAAAACATAATTAATCATATCACCCAAGTATACCCTAAATTAAAATACATACAAGCATACTAAAGTACCACAACATATAAACACATATCATGATACGCCATTATGCACTAAGTATAGCTAAACATTTATACATAATAACACACTCATAGTATATAATACATACAAGTATTTCATACTTAATACATATGACTAAGGGTCATTCATATTATCAATAGTGAGTCAGATAATTAATAACCCATTATGATTGTTCATTTTAATGACTTATTACTTTTAGGAGACTCTTCATAGGTTTATAGTTTCTAATTTTTATGTTAATTAATGACTTATTCAAATCGTATAATAAACTATAGGTATAATCCCTATATACTAGTAATTGTACATCCTAATGTGCACCACATATAGGTATTCTAACGATATGTTATTTCTAAACCACATGCTAGTATTTTAATCATAACTACCAAGCATAGAAATCAACAAATAAAGTATTTATAAATACATAGAACATACTTTGCATACAACAGTTATAAAAATCAAAACTTCATGTTTTCAAAACATAAGTAATCAAATTTTATAAATAGTTTATATTTGGGGGTTTACAAGTAATCATTCACTATCTTTAATCAACACTTTCATTTTTTTATTAATATTTTTTCTCAGAATATTAACTAAACAAATCTACCCCCATGGTTCTAATTATTAAATTAATTGTTACTTAGTACAATGTAACATTTCGTGTGACGGGTTTTATTATATCAAAGAATCTAAGAGTTTCATTCATTTTAACTTACAAAAAGAAGTAGTTATATTTTACCTATTTAATTCCATTTAGACATGGTTATGATCATCTATACAATAATGACTAAGAATCTAGTTTTGTTTTACTGTTCTCAACAATAGATATTAATTCCAAGATTTATGTCCAATGAACAATAAAACTCTAATGTTAATGAAGCTAATATGAAAATCCATTACAAGACTTGAAAATTTATAACAAAAGCTAAATTCAATTCCTTATATAAATCAAGCTTACGAATTTCATCTAAGTCCCACTTCAAAAGATGGTTAATTATAAATTTCCCTCTAATAATGTTTCCATTGGCAAAGTATGATACCCATATATGCGGTATATATTAATCCAATATTTTTTTACTAGATTTCAAGGTCTATACCACATGATTAAATAATAATTTCAGTTTATTTATGATTATAATAGTTTATAATCTTCTTACTTATTTTAGAAATCTCTTTTTAATTTAAATGCATACATTCCCGATGCCACTCAAATATACTCTTTAAAGTTAAGTATTTATATTCTCCTAAGTATTCAAATAATCTTAAACAAAGCCTACTATTTAGCATTGTATAAATACATAAAAAGTTGGTTAATTATCGAGCATATAAAGGATAATAAACATTCAATTATATAGTTTTTTTTGAAATTGATTATTCTGGATGAAATTGGGTGACGCCTCATTTGGATAATAGCCATCCTCTAGTATATATTTACTAATTATAGAAGACCAATTATACATACATTTTAATTTTATAATTTATACAATATAAAATCAGATTATTTTATTATATTTATAAAATATTGTACATCATCCATTTCAAAGTATAACCAACTTATTAAAAAGTATAAGAACTTTTAAACGAGTTGATGCCAGATAGTATAAATCCTATTCTTAAATCATATAATATCATTTTTATAAGGGCGACATCTCAATATATTGAATTTTGTTTTAAATTAAAGTAGACAAGACCAACTTAATATTGATCTAAGACACCAGACAAACTTGTGGTAAGCATCACCTCAAGAATATAAGAATGTTGTATGTATACCCCAGAACTGAGCATATAAAATCTGATACATTAACCATAACTTTTAGACTAAATTTTCCCTTTGCTAACTTCAATTGATATCACTTATAGAAGCCGTGATAGAAATAGTATTTAGGATCTATATTTTTTTTTAAATTTTCCTACACATTTCATTATCGCCATACACTATTTATTTATGCTATCATCATAAAATTATAATACAAAATACATACAAATGCTACATATAATATATATATATATATATATATATATATATATATAGCAATAAGTGTGCATGAAGCTAAATGTCGTAAAATGATATATGTAGCATCAATATGTGTTTTGTATTATACTTTTATGGTGATTATATATATATATATATATATATATATATATATATATATATATATATATATATATATATATATATATATATAATCTTGTTTGGGAAAGGCGATGCCAATTGAATAACTAGACTATTTTTTAAAAGAACATATTGAGGGCGTAAGTGGAAATTGATGCCTTACACTATATTTTCTACTCCAAAGCATATAGTCTACCCTGCAATAAGGTAACACATTAATTAGTGCATTCACCTTTCAAACCTAAGTAATTTAAATCCCAAAGTAAATCTATATACCTGGACAGCATATGTCTAAGTAACTTTTCATCAATATAGTATTTATACATGCCAAAACTATATATATAGTTTATAGTCATATAACTTAAATCCTTTTAATGTCACACATTTTATTTATGTATAAAAGGAATATAATTTGTACTATATAAATTTACATCCCTATAGTGATTAAAAGTGTAATTAAACACAAGTATCTTAACATTCTACAATATAAACCTATGTTGTCGGTTTGATTTTTATAAAATAATATACAATTTTACAAATTTGTGAACTATCGAGGTGTTAATGGAATTTTTATATATCTATATTTTATTTATTTCCTATATAAATTTAATCATGACTCTTATATTCAAGCATTCAATTGTTCCCAAAAACACACATATAATGGATTGAAAATTGAATTACAACACCTACCTTGCATTCTCCATCTTCTTTTCTAAAATCATGTTCCTTGCTTCTTCTCTGGCCTTCTCTCTAAAGTTTCTCCCTTTTTTGCCTAAACTATCCAAAATTCTTTCATAACTTTTTCTCTTAAATAGAAAATAGAAGCTAATTTATTTTCTAGATTTTTATTTTTCACTTTCTTTTTCTTTTTATCTTTTTGGTTTTGCTAATTTTAAGACATCTAATTCTTTATTTTTTTTTTCTAGATTGTTCATTTATTTCTCTCTTTTTCTTACTTCAATGTTTTTTATTCATTTTCTTTAGAAACAATTCCTTTTTTATATTTTTGTATGAAATTTCAATATCATATTAAATTAATTTAAAATTTAATTTCACTTCAGTAATTTAATGATAAAATCATAAATAACCCAAATTTAATTTTACCTTTATTAAATTTGTCTCTATGTGTATGAATGATATATCATGCTAAGCACATAAAGAATTTATTTCTATAATTTACCTACTTAGGCAATCACAAAAATAAAAATTTAAATAAACATCAAAAAGAGCCATTTTAAAATGAATTTTCTACCATGACTAATTATTGTGGTGTGTGCAGGGTTTTGTTATCTCTCTATCGACATGCGATGTCTCTATCTACATCATCTTCTCCAATGATCCTCTCCCTCCAGCACACTCGAGGGATGAATTATCTTGCATCCAATTCATAACAGATAGGTAATTAGATCATATCACATAATAATCAAAAGGTAATAACATATAATTAAAAAAATATAGTAATATACTTAAATTATAAATACATATATAAACCAATTCATAATAAGCAATCATGTATTATCATCTACCTAACCAACATTATACTATCTCATAATAGCATAAATCTTAAGCTTAGTCATAAATATAACCAAATATGAATTTTTTGAATGTAGATATCCACGGATAACCTACCAAGTTTGGCTCGTGAGGAATCAGGATGTAACAAAAAGGCAATGGTCTAAAGAGACTAGAAACAAGGGGCATGATAAATTTCCACATAATTGAAGGGACATGACTTAGTTAAATGTATACAAAAGAAAGGATGAAATATTAAAATGTCCATATAATAATTAATGGCATGTTCAAATGTCAAATAAAACATATATGTGCATGGGGGCCATAAATAAATGAACATATTCCAATACTCGAATAAACAAAACAATAGTAAGGTAAGACATTCAAAGAAGTGCATATACGAAAACATAAGAAAGTAACATAAACATATCATAGTAGCCCATGGATCAAATGTGTTAGCAAAAAATATGAAGTGTATAACATAACAAGTACCCTATGAAAAAGATAATTATAGATAAAGACATGTGAAAATACGTATATGAGCTCAAAACATGATAATGTATAGTTACCATAAAATTATATAACCTATAAGTATCGTGATGATAAAACATAGATGCCCCTAATGTCCATATGACATGAGTGGAGGAAAAGCCCAACATCTGAAATAAATGTTGGTGTGAAAATGGTTCTCACCTAAATGGGTTTTACCTTTGGGTCCCTTTCACACTTATTCATTTAAGCTTACTTAGGCTCCTAATTATTTTTAGATGTGATCAGCTCCTAATCACATATGCACAAGTTCTTAGTGCATGGTGGGTTCTTGTCACCCCTAAGTGGGGGATAATGAACAACCAACTCACCTAGTGGGAGGGCCACCTATTTTTTCTCCACTCTCCTCTTACTCCTATAAATGATGCACTTATGTTGTGAATTCATAAGGAAGTGAGAGAGGGAAATGAAGTTTGAAGTACTTAGCATTTTATAATTTATTTATGAGTAATATATTATTTTCTTAGCTTTGTGTGAAATTCGTCAATGGCTTCTACTATGGTAATGAGCTCCTAGATAGATCTTAGATGTGATTTCAAAACTCTTTCATGGTAATAGAGCAATCTCCTTAATCCATTACTCAACCATTATGTCTACAATTTTTCCACACTCTATATTTTCATCCTCCTTAACTTCCTAAATGACATTTACATTTGAGAATGAGGTGTCAATTTATTTCTCTCTACGTAGTTGGTGCAAGAGTAAAGGAATCTTTTGCTTATCATGATGAATATGGATTAATTTGTTATTCTTGTTGTCAACATGTTTGACCTATTCTAGCATGAAGTAGAAGTCCATGTTTGACCTATTTGATTTGGTTTGTTTTTTTTCAATTTGTCTTATAAAGTACCTACTCCCAAAAAAAATTACTCTAATTATCTCCATCCCACACAAATATATTCCAAATCATCTTATTTTTCCTAGTCATAATGGGTTGGGTTGTTTTTGTGTTTATTTAGGCCTATAACTTACCAAATCTAAAGAAATATTTATATTAGTTGGTGTTTGGACCACTTTACCAAATTGATGTGTATTACTCAAATCACACATACTTAGGCCCCAATATTAACTAAATTGGTCCTATCCCACATGAATGTGTCCTAAATAATACACATTTTTCAAAACTGGAAGTTGATTTATTGTGTTGATTTAGCCTATAATAGTCCTAGTTACATGAAATATCAACATGAAGGGGTGGTATAGTGTGATCAGGGCACCAAATGAACATAAATTCCCCCAATCACACCTATTTGGGGGTGAATATTTCCTTAATTAACTTGGTTACATATGAATGTTCCCTAAACAACATAAATGAGTGGTTATGTGTGTACAAGTTTTATTTTGTTTATTTTCATTTATAATAGACATACTCCAATGGAATTTTAGTTAATTTGGATATATTCCAATTAAATATATCCCAAAACATCCAATTTTTCTTTATTCGTAAGTGGTTGGGGTTTTATTGTATCGATGTTTTCCTATAAAGGACCTATTAGTATGAAATATTAATAGAAATAGGTAATTAGGGATGTAGGAATCACCAAATATACATGTATTACACTAGTGACACCTATTTTTACCTTATTTAAAATTAAATTAGTTTTCTCATGTACGTATGTCATTTAAATTATATAGATTTCCCAAGTCACAATTTACACTTTATTTCTAATGTTCACTTTAACGTATAATGGAACTAATTTCATACAATATATAAATGGGTGGATTTACATTCATAAGTCATAACATCAATGTAATTTATACCAATCATACTAGTATCAACTTGAATTTGACCAAACTTAACTTGGATATGTATTAATTTGCCCCAAAATCAACATAAATAGGAAGTTGGATATGTCTAGGGTTTTGATGTGTTGATTTTTTCTTATAAGGGAGCTAAAACCACAAATTTTTTTCAAAAATATTTCCAATCCTACACAAATTTTCCCCAATCATATGGTTATTCCTATGTCACAACTGATTCGGATTTATTGTGTCATTTTTCCTTATAAGGGAGCTAAAACCACATAATTTTTTCAAAATTTGTCCCGATTCCACAAAAATATGCCCCAAATCATATGATTATCCCCATGTCACAAATGATTCAGTTTTGTTATGTCAATTTTTTATTATAAGGGAGATAAAACCACATAAAATTTTCAATTTTTATCTAAAACCCACATAAATGTGCCCTAAATCATATGATTATTCCCATGTCACAACTGATTGAGTTTTTTTGTGTCACTTTCTTTATATAATATATTTAATTTCATGTAATATCAATTGAAAGGGGTGGTTTAACATGTGAATATCAACAAATATATCTACATTACTCCAATTCCACCTATTTTTTCCTTTGCTTAAACTAATTATCACAATCCTAAATGAATGTGCACAAAATCATCTAAATTTGCAAAAATTATATGTTAATGTGTTTTTTTTTTTTTTTTTTTTTGACAATTTTGACCTACAAGAAACCTAATTCCCACAATATCAACATGAAATTGATGGATGCGTGAAACTCCCAAAATTGACTTACATTTCCCTAATCTAACTTTTTTAGGTTTGAATTTTAAATGAATGCCCTTTGAGTTGTCTATAGTTAACACAATTACAAGTGATTACTCTAGTTTTTTTATGCCTATTTTATCTTATTAAGGATATAACCATATAGAATTTATAAGTTGCGTTTAAATTTTTTTTTGTTTGTTGATGATAAGCATTTTGACAAAGTTACTTGCTACTTCATCCTTTTCATAGTATAAAATAGAGGAAAAAACTCCCTCAAAACTTAAGTTTAATATGTTTGCGATTGATTTTTGATGATTACAATATAAAAATGAACAAAAAGTATGTCTTCCTTCTTTGAAAATAAGAGTGGTGAAAGGGGGCGAGTGTGGATTAGTGTAAATAATTCTTAAATCATAATCAAAAGGGACCCAAGGCTTCAATGGCATACACCAGTCTAAATTGAATTGTTCTAATCCTTGTAAATTCACCTTACCAAAGCATACAAATTATTTAAGTAAAAATAAAGAATTTATAATTATATATATCTATAAAAAAAATTAATATATTAAAACATTCCTTCTATATTATAAGAGCTTAAACTCTTTTTCACAAAATAAATATTATAAACTTCCATATAAAATCTAAAAGAGAGAGCTTTGGTTTTTTAAGAAGACAAATAAACTTATGTCGAAGCCTTCTTTGCTCTTCTATATATTTTCATTATCTAGCCTTCTATAATTATATATACATCTTTATTTTTGTCCTTCATGAAAGGCTACAAAATACAAAATAAATATTACAAACATAAATTTATAACTTCACATGATTTAAATATATAGCAGCAAATTTCTGTTTGAATACAATAGGTAACAATCCAAAAACACAACGATTATATTGTAAAGTCAACAACGGTTATTCTAGAATTCTCTCACCATATCTAAAAACCTCTCTTAGACTATAATAAAGGGCTTAAAGCAAGAGCTTATTCCCATCTACACTAAGCTCATCAAAGAATTCATGTTATTTGATAGAGGGTTTTTAGGATTGACCCAACCGATGCACCCCAACTGATTGACTACTCTAATATTTTCATTTCAACCATTTTCTTTATTTCAAATAACTTCATTTTACATATTCTTTCTTAGTCGAATCAATGATATTATTCATATACACAACCACATTATTGTCTGATCAAGAAATAAGTTTTTCTCAAAATGTTTGTGTAATTTTCCATCTAAGCATATGTATCATTATAAATGTAAAAGGGTTGTGGGGACATGAAGCAATTACCATTCAAGAATATGTATCATTAAAATGTATTGTGAGACTCATCGAAAGTAGAAATCACCGATCACTATGCTGTAAGGATATGACTATAGGAAGATTAATCAAATTGACATGTAATGAACAAGTATTATTTTTTATTGCCTTTTCAAATGATCAAAATCTATAAATGAATAGTTTATCCACCTTTATTTTTTTTCTTTTTTCTTTTTTTTCCTTCTAAAAGACAATAAATTCATATATGCTACAAAATTTTAAATGATAGTATGTTTCTAATGTCCATGCTCTCATAATATTGAATATCATTTAGGATCCTTTTAGGATTGATTGGCACCTTAGGCTTGACCTTTTCATCAACTATTTCATCAAAAATATGAGTTAATAATAGGCATTCATGACATGAGTTCAAATATAAAGTATGATCTACCATAACAAATAGTCCAGTTGGGCTTGTAGATTGATCATGACTCACCTTTACTATCTTTGGTTTCCACATATTCATTTTCCTTCTCTCTTACACTCTAGGGGCTTCAAACCTCTTTTTTTGACTTGATGTCTTTCCAACTCTATTAGGACATAATTTTTCAATGTGTCCCGCATTATGAAAATTATAGCAAAAAAATTATTCATACTTCTTGACTAATGATTCCTTTCATAATCCCGTGCATATTCATTTTTAGAGGGTCTTATACACACTCTTGCTCTATGACCAAACTAATTGCATGTAAAACAATAACCATTAAATGATTTATCATACATCATAGCATTAAGTTGTCTGATTAGTATCTTCATGTTGACCTTCTTGTCTTCATTAGCCTTCTCCTTGACTTGAGTTGCCTCCTTTTGGTCTTCTTTGAAACCAAGACCTGTCTTATCACATGTATGGTTTTGAATACTCAGGATGTTATCTAAATCATCAGTACTCTTTTCAAAATCTATAAAGGTCTTAAACTTTATAGATGCTTAAACCAATTCAGATTTCAAAGATTTCATTTCAGTTCTATACCTAGTGCATTCTTCCTCTTTAGCCTTTAGGCTTGTTATCATAATCATTATCTGGGTTTATACTTTCTAGATGATCTCATCATGCTCTTTAAATGTGTTAGTCTCTTTTCAAACAAATCAATCTACTCTTCATAGTCTTTAACTAATGATCTTAGATTATGATTCTTCCTTCTTTGAAACTTCAACTCCTTTAGAGCACTCACCAATTCTACCTCAAGGTTCACTTCAGCCTCTTCTTCATCATCTATAAGGCTTTTCTATTTTGAGCAACCCTCATTATCTATTTCTAAAACCATCAATAAGGTTTAATTGGTGTCATGTTCATGTTCATGTTCATTACTGTCATCATCACTATTAGATATAATTGTGTCACTTACATTAGATGAGTTATTATCTTATTTGGTATATAAAATTCTCTTTTTCTTGAATGACCCTTTCCTACCTTCATACTTCCTAAAATCTTTCTTGTTTTTATCAGGCCTATAGACCTCATTATCATCTATATGATTTTCATCATGTTATTTGTCATACTCAGTCTTATCCTTATTAGGACACTTAGATGCAATGTGACCAATCTTACCACAGTTGAAACATTTGAAAGGTAACCTACCCTTGTACTTACACAATACAAACCTCAATTTCATTGTACTTATTCTTAGATTTATATGTGGCTTCCTTATCAAGAGGTCTTCCTTCATTTATTCTCATCTCATAGGTAGTCAAGATTCCATGAAGCTCATCAATTTTAAGTTTTTCAAATTTTACATCTCTTTTAATGTAGGCACCTTAGAATCAAACTTAGGAGTTAGTGATCTCAATACCTTTTGAACAAATGTAGACTCATTCACTTTTTTTCCTAATCCCCTAATGACATTGACCACTTCATCAACCCTTAACATTTAAGATTTAATTCTCTCATCTTACTTCATACTCAGACATTTAAACTACCTTCTATGACTTTGTAATTTATCCATATTCATATTGGTGTCTCCTTCATAGATAGTCTTCAAATTTTCCCATATCACCTTGGCTAACTCAAAGTGCATGACCTTCAAAAACTCTACCTTTGATAGGCCACATAGAATGGCATTATTTTCTTTAAAATTGTTGTCACTTTCTGTCTTTCATGTTGCATCAATTAGTGGTGTAGGAAGTGGAGTGTATCCATCCACAACTATCTGTCATATGTCATGGCCTATTAACATTATATATGTCCTCATTCTAGTACTCCAAAATGCATAATTAGTCCCATTAAAGAATAGAGCCTTACTTGTAGATAAAACTCCTTGAACTTGACCACTAACCATCGTTACTTCTATGATATCCTTTAGGATGTTAGGCATGATTAAAATGACCATGATATAATTCCAATTATTGGAATAAAAATCAATAAGAGGTGGGGTGAATCAGTGTCTTCAAAATATTCATTCAATTCCACTTAAGCAAACATGAACCATTCCTACAAACATGAACATCTAGCAAAGCATATAGAACCATACAAGATCATGAAACACATTACATATATGGGAAGGCCTCAAGGAGAGTAAAACCAACTAATTTATATAAATGGACTACATTCCTATAATAAAAAAACCAATCTTTATTGAAGCACCAAATCCACTTGGAGTACAGACCCCAACTAGTCAAGAACCCACTCAACTAAGATTTAGAAAGTATGAACCTACAAGGATGCACCAGCTCAGCCACCTAAAAATTTGGATCACCTTCATAAAAATATTTTTACCACACAATATATTATGATCACCTTATTTATCTCTTCTCACTCTTCTATCTCTCTCAAACTACCTTCTAGGCTTCTTCGCTCAACTGAGTTTCTTCAAGATAGATTAAGTCATATTACCTTGATAATCATCTACAATGCCATTTTTAGATATTTAAGAAATTTCCTCTACACCCATGTGATTTTTTGAAATACCTCCTTTATCTCTTCAATGTGTTATTTCATTCACTTCTTTTCTAACTAACTAATTTGGCATATTAGGCCTTGTTCTTATACAATCCTCTAGCTCACACACCTATTTGTCAGCCATACATAATTGAAGACTTATATTACCCTTAAAATATGTCTTATAACATATATAATACATAAATAAATAGTTAAAATAAGTCATACATAACTTAAAATACCAAAACCTCTTTTAGGCCTTAAGGAGACCTAATTCAATTAGGCCTTCATTAGTACATGTTACCCTTTGATGTCCTTGGAAAAAAATAGAAAAACAAACATGAAAGGAACACTTCATATAACACTAAAATATACTTCCATTAAGATCATCTTATGTCCATGACACTTTATAACTCTAAGAACCACTTGAAGCACAACATTAGTACTGCTCACATTAGGCCTTCACACAAATAGAAAGGTCTGTCTAGAACAATTAAAGATAACATATTATTTATCCATAAAACCATGAAAATAAATCACATAACCATAACTTCCAATATCTCATAAACTTTATCATATGCATTATACACTTAAAATAAGGGCATAGAGCCTCAAAAGCACCTCTGCAACTCACTCACTCAAAACTACCATTTTTCCTTAAAAGACCAGTCATGATACTAATGACGTTAAACACCTGTATGATAACTTTAAAAGACCTATTATATAATTATATTATCATATGACATATATATACTATATTAAAATATAAACATCATGTATTCTAGTGGAAACTATTGGTCTTATAGACTAATTTATAGACTTCACTACACACAGTTCTCACTAAGCCAAATAAGCCATTTTGGCTTCATCATTTTCACCATTGTACTTAAATTAAAAGGTTTATAGAAAGAATGAATAGATAATAAAATTTCAAAATAACATCTCTATGCACTTTCTTTTATCACTCTATCATGAAAACACATTCCTAATCATATTCTCACTATTGCTAGGGTTTTTCATTATTTGCACCATTTGACGTGTTAGCGATTGGCTAACTTCGATGATAATTTTAGAACACTTTAATTATATAACCTATCCATAAAAATTTATGGACATGAAACATTAGTCTCTACATTACTCATCTATCAATTTTCTTGCTATGTCCAATACAACTTTTGACAACTACATTAACTTCTTCAAAAAGAAACCTGTAACTCAACATTTTCTATCTAGTCTCTCTAACCAATAACACTTTGAGCTATCTAGGACAGTATAATACAATATTAAATATATTATTTGATCATACCAATCCATTATGTTCACTTTTGATCAACATCTTCAACATCAGCGCCTTATTAGGGTTCTAAGAGTGTTTAAGCCTTTTTCCATTCTTAACAATCATTCATAAATCATAGCCCTTAATATCTAGGACCCTTACCCATTACAATTAATATCTTATGTTCCCATTAAATATTTTTATGAGCTAATGATAACAAGAAAATCCTTCTCAAGTTGAGAACCTTTCATTCTAAGCACTTGAGAGACCTCAAAATTATTTTTCATGCCTTATACTTCAAAATATGACCAAAAACTACGTGATAAAACTTAAAACAACATAAATCATGTACTAAAATTCTTACATGATCTCAAACACCTTGAAATATTATCATGACCCCTCATTAAGCCACACTCTCTTTGCTCTCTTAGACCTTGACCCACAAATCATGTTAGGTCTTAAAACTGACTATCATGCCTCTTTCCATGCACTCTCCACCACTCTCACATAATAAATCAACCTATATCATAATTAATAACTTCCATACGTCCTTAACATTCCTTGACAATAGATCATGATACCTTATTAGGCAAGGTAGGGTCTAGAAGTTGTTTAGGTGCACACTTGCCTTGAAGGTCTTACCCCTGTAGGTTTACCATGAGACTCTCATGAGTGATATAATGCCTCAAATACATACTAAAGAAACCTCATATAACAACTCATGCATGTGTGCACTCATCTCACCAACATCATGCTCATACCTTATCATAAGGTCTCTTTATGCCATGACTAGGCTTATTAAGCACTTGAATCTTGAAAACTAAAATTAAAACACTTATGAAATTATCTACACTATAATTACATGATCACATAACTCCCATAAAACTCTCACAATAATGTGATTACTTACTTCACCAAACCTCACTATGCGCACCTTCTCAAAAGGTCTAAACTAGGCTTCTCAAGACACCATGTATTAAGAACTAGTACTCAAACATGATTACCTCAATGATATCAAATAATAAAATTTTTTAGACAACACTCTCACACTACTATAATAATATTTCTCTAATAAAAATTATCTCATAACCTTATGTAGACCTAGAGCCTCATAACCATGCTTCAATACTCACTTTACCATCATACCTCTTTGTGATAACATGGGAAACTTCAATCTAACCTAAACCTCGACATCAACCTTGGCATCAACTAATAGAAGAGACATTATTTTCCTTGAAATTCCCTCTTTCCTTCAAATTCTCTCTTCCCTTCAAATTTTCTCTTGCCTTCAAATTCGTCTTGTCACATAGCTTCATTGTCACATTAAGCACACAAGCTCATACCTCAAAGACCACTTACCATGCACCTTCACAAGATACACCCTTTTTACATCAATGATTAAAACATGCCAATAGGGTTATCAAAGGACTTTGTGTTATCCTGAAACAAATGGATTGTTAGGATGTGAGGCATAAAAATTGTGGTGATAGCAAAATGAATCGATGAGATAACCGAGATGAGCTATGAATGGAGTGAAAACATTTAATTATAAAATATAAAAAATATAATTAACGTATAATTTATTTGACATGGATGTAATCTTGAATATGAAAAAGAAGGAATTCCCAAAGTAGAATTTACCTCATCGGTGGCCTGAAATATACCTACAGATAATGAAGTATTTAACATTAGAAGGTAAGTTCACCCTAATATTTTATCATAATTTTTTGTTTTTAAATCACTTCCACATGTAAAAAAATAAATTAAATTTATATCTCTTGAAATCATTATAAAACATAGCCATCACTTACTAGATAAAGTCATAATTACTAAAGGATAAGAGTAAGGACATAAAACAATCCACTCCATGGGATAAGGCAATCTCAGAGGAGCTTTCAGTATCTATCTAGTTTATTATATAGATTTACTTGTTTTATCTTTGTTAGTGGTTTTTGGTTTGTTTTTTTTAAGTTGAAGACATTCTATGTTTTGTATCCCATTTTGGATTTGAGTCTTAACTTTAGGTCGTACTAGTTTTTAAACTTGATAGTTATTATATCCCTATAAAACCAACTTCTTTTACCTTGTCTAATAAAAAAATATTTAATAAAAACTAAGCCACTACATTAACATAGGAGAGACCAAACCCTAGAGCAAGAGGCCATTGATCCTATTGATTCTTCCATTCTTTTCACTACAACCCAAATAATAGATCCCAAAAAGAGAGTGCATTTTAATGATTTAGTATATGTTTTTTTTTTTTTTTTAAAAAAAATAAATACTCAACATTTACTTGTCCCTCCAAAAACCTCAAACTAGTTAGGGGTATCTCTCAAATAGTTTGCACTAGTGAAATCCTCTATAATGGTCATTTCAGAAACCCTATGCCTATAAAAATGTGTGGTATAAACTACACCTCAAAGAGGAGTCTCAGGATGGTAGAGGGTCTTTTAGTCACCCCTCTAATTACCCATCCATATAAGTGCTTTAATTTTACGACCAATAATCACTCCACCTTCTACCTTTGTAGAGGTTGAACAACTTAAATATCAAGTAGCACTCATTATCCCTCAATGGGTCAAAGAATTATAAAAATGAAAAGGAAATAGGCAAGGCCTGTCCTAATAGAGTTTCCCAGAGTATGCATTTCATTTTTAAAGTATAGTGTTATAATTTAGAGGTGAAGAAGAGAAATGGGGTAGATAGTAACACATGGGAAGAAATAGTTTTGGAATAAAGATAAAATATACTCCAATTAGCCAAAACTTAGAAGACAAATCCCAATTACCCCATTTAATATATAGATAACTCTTGTTCTTTTATGGACTCGACTAGGGAGGCTATGAAATAAATGTATATAAATTAGGAGCAAGCCAAAATGAGGTACTTGTAGAACCAAATTATTTAAGCCCCAAGATAAATTATAGATAATGTCCAAAGTGTATCCACTAGGATGTACAATATTTTGAATAAAATTAGAATTTATATAGGTGAATCCCATCCTACATGAGGGAAGGTGATAAAATTTTGTAAATAATTAAAATAAATTGAAAAAGGCTAAATTTTTTGGTGTAATGTGTAAGGAATAGTGCATATATTCATATGAACTTGATGACTTCCCAAGATGCATCATGAGATCTATTTTATGTAATTGCAAAAATATATGGTGCCTTTAATTTGTATACACAAATGAAAATTTTGGTAACATAACTCATGGGCCAAGATAAGGAGACCATAAAGATCCTAAAGACATGAGGGTCACATGTGGGATAACCTCTGTAGTGTATTTGATATATAGGCCCAATTTTGAAGCACTTATCAAAGCAACTACCAATAGATTCAAAGCATAAGTAGATGGCACTATGTATAAGATCAATGAAGATAATTTTTAACAAATAAATTTTGTGAAGAATAATGTAACTAAGGAAAAGTCACTTAGATTTGGATTCAAATCTGATCACACAAGGTTGATGGGTGAATTTGATAATATATTTAAACCTTATATGCTCAATTATGACATTATTAATAAGTAACTTGAGATTGCTTATGCATTGTTTGAAAAACTAAAGGTTATTGAGGAGGCTGCTAGGATAACATCTAGTACTTATCCTAAACCCATAATGATAATACAACCTCAAGTTCCATTCAATCTAGTAGTGTCTTCTCCTTCTCAGCCTACTAGTGCTTCATCATCTCATATAATTTTTGCCATGTGAGAACCAAGCTTTTAGTTCCCCAAATATGCAATAATGTATACTTCAATGGGACCCATTTTGATTCCTCTAGAATCTACATGTATCACAACTATTTTAGTTCTAACATCTATTATGCAATCATTTTCCTCATCCAATGATGTCACATCAACAACTCCTTAGATATACATGTTTGCATTTATTTTTTGTATTAAGTTGAGATTCATAATCATAGATATATTTTGGCATATATGAATTATATATATCAATTTTGGTTGGGGGATTGTATTCATATGCATATCTTTCAAACATGCATATCATGCATGAGTTTTGATGTATAATATATTATTAAACAATGTAATTCTGTATTTTTCTTGGAGGATGAGGCAACCCCTCTCTAAGCTTATATATAATCATATCCTCCCAATTCTAAAGGGAGGTGAATTTTGTCTATTACGGTGAATAAGAAATGCCATCGATCATTCTAAAAATTTGTCTTAATATGCAAGTTCTATTCTTATTCAAATATGTGAATCATTTAATAAGTTCCATTATTCTAGTATTTTAGTATTTGGGTTGTGTATAAGTGTTATTTTGATACAATTATTAATATTGTGAAATATCTAATTTTAATTCTTTATGTTTAGTAATCATAATCTTCCTTTGTAGATGTGCAACTGCAATCTTACAAACATAGCCACCTTTGATTATGTACACTGAAGTTTACTAAATTTTGTTTTTATATACTCTTAAATAAGTTTGACTATTTTTTGTGCTAACATTAAATTATAATAAGAATTGGTTTTATAACTATTTTTTCCACCCATAGTTTAAGATCCAGTTTAGAAGCGTTTCATCTAAATTTGAATCACAATTCTTATTTTCTGCCCTACCCTTCTCTATTTTTTAAATTTTATTTTGATCCTACCCACCTTATGTTACGTTTACGATCCATCCATACATCTCATGTAGGTTTATAATTACATCATATATGAACCATTTGAGGTAAATAAATACTTTAATCACCATTATTCCACCAACAAGTTATTTACAAAACCTGATACCTTAAAACTCATACATTGGAGTGAATATTTTTCATAGATCCTAAAATGTTAGAGGATACATATCCCACCCTTATAGATCCTTAATAAAGTTAGGTCAGATAGAGGTGTCTTAAGAGGACCTAAGGCTTGATCATATTCCCAAATTAGAATAAATCAACTTCTTCCATGTATGATCACCTTATCTTGGTTATCTAGTTCTACTATTGATATCCCTAGAGATGTGCATGATTTGCCTATAAACCCTAAAAAGTATCTTCCTACCGTTTCTCCCTAAGGGGTTAGGATTTATCAATAACACATACAGGATTTCAAGACTATTTTAGGGATACTAAATGTAAACCATGAATATGTGACATGCATAAATTTCCCTTTTACCTTTCAATATGTTGCTTATTATTTGATTCTTAATATTTTAAAAAATTCAATTACATGTTGGAACTAGTGTTACAAAATATTTTTGGCATAGTTTGGATAGGTCAATATCCCAAGTGTCATATTCTAGTACTTTGCAGGCATGAGGAGAGAGCCTAATGAACCAATTAGATCCTTCAATGCTAGATTTCAAAATATGTATAGCAGAGTTGATAATGAATATAAACCTAATGAAGCATTAACCTTTAAAATGTGTAATAATTCCTTAGATTCCATGAAAAAATAATTTCTTTTTAAAGCACCTAATATCGCCACCCTAACACTGGCCTATGTTGAAGCTATTAATATTGGTAGGTAGTTAAATACATAGTTATAAGCTTTGGTCCCACCTAATATTGGTCATATTTTTCCAACCCGCTACCCCATTCAAAATTTTAATAAGAATGTTGTGGCTCAAAATTAGAACCAATTGTATATGTAGTTTCCTTTGTCCCATGTTATACCTAATTGACACCTTACCTTTCTAAATAATCTTATGTCTGCACGTAATCTCAAGGTGGTTCTTCTAATTCTAAAAGAGCATAATTGGTTGTTATTCAGAAAATGGTATATAAGCTAAGTAATGAGTTTCTAAGCACGTAAAATTTAATGGGAAACACAATGGGTCAAATCAACAATCAAAATTTTGCATATCAAAGATGTAACAAACCCTTCAATAGATCTAGAAACAACATAGAATAATAGTCACCTAACAAGCTGCCTAAAATAAATATCATGGAATCAACACTACCTAATTAGTGTTTAATCTATAACATAGGTAAGTATGGTGAGATAGACTACATATAATTATGCACCTCCTTTGAGATATTACATAAGGAAATGGATACATGTGAATTATTTTTGAATCAACTAAATCCACCTCTTTCCACTACTCTAGGTCCTTGTAACACAATGATGGTCTTTGAAACATATGAATTTCCATTTAAAGTAGAAGATGAGAATGAACCTAAATATAATAAAAATGAAATCCATGCCTTTTAGATTTTCTATAGGAATAACTATAACTTGATGAATAAGCAACATGCTACCACTTTGACATATCCAAACAATAGTGATACTACTCTTCAAGATCCTAAGGGAAAAATAATATGCCTCCCCTAATAGGAAAGGATTAGATGCAAAATACTAAACCATGTAACAAAGGAGGATACAATATATTCATATATATGAAAAATATCAATATTCATGAGTTCGCTCAAATTATTGAAAAAAAAAATATTTTTTCAAATCCTTGACTAGGATATCATCCATTGATAAATCAAAATCTTTTAATACCATCATGGTTGTTTTGAAGGATAAACCTGAGGTACCAAATTTTCTATTAACCATCATAATGTTTATAAAGAATGTGCATTATTTTTTAATTGATTCAATTGCGTCAACCAATGTGAAGCTCATAATTATATGTATTAAACTAGGTTTGATCCTAGATAAATTTCAAAGAGTCATCCTACAACTAGATAAATCATCTATGCCATACATTGGGTAGTTGAAAAATGTACACATTCATCTTTCCTCTGAGCCACGTTTATAATAATACATAAACACTTTGGTCATTGACATTCCTAAATCCTATGTCTTATTATTAAGGTATGATTGGTTAAAGACATTAAATGGATATATGGAAACAAACATCTCACACATGTGGCTACCTTGGAAAGGAGTAGCCAATTAGATCTAAGAAGACTCAAAATGAAACATGAATTACCTGATTACCAAATATAATGCCAATAACAATAAGGTTGACTTTGCATCCTTACATGTAGGTTTTTAAACATTCACCATAAAACTTGAACCTCATGAACAAGAATTTGAAGGTCCTTCATAGTTATGGACTCTATGCATTGATGGTGTTACATCAATTCAACATTCTATAATTGCTATAATTTTAGTCTACTCAAATGAGAAAAAACATCTTGTTGTATACATATTGTAATTCCCTTGCACCAACAACTGAGATAAGGATAAAGCTCTAATCTAGGGATTATAGTTCATACGGAGACACAATGTTGAATAATTATGGATATTTGGTATTCATATCTTGTTGTCACTAGATAAAAAAAGAAATATTAATGTAAACTTACTTACTTAAGGAAATATAAACATATATCATGATATCTAATTAAGTCATTTGAAGTTCTCAACATCAAATCTATCCCAAGAGAAGAAAATTAGATAGCAAATTCACTTACATCTTCAACTATCAACCTAGCACCACTCTAGGAGTCTAAACTACAAAACTTTTCTATTGAGTTGGTTCCTTGCCCTTATGTCCCAAACAACATGGATAAATTCCAAGTATTTGATGTTGATCAATAGATCATAAAATTTATGAACAATTATGGGGCCTTTGAATCTCAAGTAATAGTTGGAAGGGATTTTGAGCTTATAAACATAGATGACCTGGGAGAATATGGCATATTATAGCTAAAATATAATCATATACCTATGGGAATGGTCTCATTAGAATGATCTTTTGACATGGATACACAAGGTCAAAAAAATATTCTAAAGAGAATGAATATAATTTTGTCAAAGCGAATGTTGGAAACATCCAAAATCTTTAGTATGTTAATCTAGGCATAAATTTCATTGAAATTGAGAAATATAAATTTAAGGGACTACTCATAGAATATAAATATGTGATAGTTTGGACATACAAATACTTCAATGTCATTGATATAAAATTCATCAAACATACTCTCCCACTCAAGCTAGAACACAAGCCCTTCAATAAATTTCAGAGGTTAGTAAATCTAATTTTAAAACCCCTTATCTAGACAGAAGTTTATAAACTCTTGGATGATAAACTGTTGATCTAAATTCATTCAATCATATCGAACTTCATTCATCTTCCTTGATATACCTTTATAGTTTTAGTTTTTTGTTTTTTTTCAATACAAGTACCGTCCTAATTCATAACTCATTTATTTTAACTCATCTTCTCTATATTGGTATATATTTCCTATTTAGCATTCCACATGGGTTTCTAACTTAGTGTCTATTTCAAATAAGAATGGAAAATTTAGGTTGTGTGTCAAATTTAGGAACTTGAATAGATCATCATATAAATATAACTACCCTTTGTTTTCTCTAGATGAAGTAATCCATATTATCAGTGGATCTAATATGATGTCCTTATTACATGGATTCTTAGGATATAATCAAGTTCTAGTATAATCATAAGATAGAATGAAGACTAATTTTACTACCAACTGTGGCATTTTTATGTATAAAAGGATGTGTTTTGGCCTAATTAATGTAGGATAAACCTTCCATAAAGATATGGAATTCACTTTTCAAGCTCTTGTTATCAATTACATCATCATCTAAATGGATGACCTCATAGTGTTTTCAAAGAACAGGGTTGATCATATAGATCATCTAAAAAAGGTGTTTGATAGATATAGAAGATATGGAATATCATTGAATCTAAAGAGGAGCATCTTCAGAGTTATTTAAGGGAAACTATTAGGCCATGTCATTACCAAATATGGGATTTCCATTGACCCAAAACAAATTGAGGGCATTTCCAAGATAATGCCTCCTAATAACAAGAAAGAATTGAAGTCTTTATTTGGCAAGATAAACTTTGTGAGGAAATTCATTTATGGATTTGTAGATATTGTCAAGCCACTGAATACCATGTTGAAATAGGATGCTAAAATAAAATGGACAACTAAATCTAAGAAGGATTTCTATTATATGAAAATTATTATTGCTCAATCCCCAATTTTAATTTGTGTTGATTTCATGAAATATTTATTTCTTTATTCATTTTATTTAGAACACACCATAGTAGTGGTACTCATGCAAAACATATATGATAAAAACATTTGATTTCCTTCATGAGTAGAATTTAAAATATGCACTGCTAAAATATTCAATGATAAATAAGTAGATATATGTATTGATCAAAGATATAAACAGATTTAGAAACTATATTTTGAGGAACAATACATATGTTATTGTCCCATATCTAATCGTTAAGCTTACACTTAGACAAAAATAATTGGTTGAGAGAAGAGTTAAGTGGATGGAAAACATGAATTAATTTGATCTTAAAATTAGATTAGATAAGATGGTATGTGGCCAAGGGATCATCCAACTAATGACTACGATAGATTGATCTATTCATATTTAACAAATAAATGAAATGAAAGTATCTCATGATGAATGGTATGCTCACGTCATCTATTACCTACTCACATGTATGTGTCCCTTTGAGATTAACAGAGAACAAAGGTGAGACCTTAAGCTTAAATCAACCCATTACATGACTAAAAAGGGAGTTTTGTAATGAAATAACTATGAAGGCATCTATTTAAGGTGTGTGTCAAAATAGGAGGTTGTACATCTCCTAAATAATTTATATCATAAAATAGGTAGTAGACATCCCTCAAGCAATGAAAAAACACATAAAATCTTGAGAATGGGATATAAATAGCCTACATTTTTCAAATATTCCCATAATAATGACATGACATGCCATGAATGTTAGGTATTTATAGAAAGTTAATTACATGCTGACATGACTTTATAACCAGTCATTGATGGATGTCCCTTTTATCAATAGGGTCTTGACAATGTCAGAGTGATCAATCCACAATCCTCAATAGGACATAAGTTTATCCTCACATCTATTGATTATTGTACCAAATAGAGGTTGTATCCCTGAATAATTCTAGATCCCAAAATGTGATCAATTTTCTAGAAGAAAACATACTCACCAAGTTTAGGACTCTAATTTCATTGGTCTATGAACATGGTCCAACATTTTAGTCAGTTGAATTTACATAATGAGCCCATGATAACCATATTATAATAATAATTTTATCAAATTATTACCCTTAATGGAATGGAGATACATATTTCACCAGAAAAAATATAATGGATGCCATTAGAAAATCATCATAACACAAACCTAGATAATAGCATCTATTATTGAAGTATGCACTATGCGTAGATAGAATAAGACATAACCAAGCCCTCAAGTCTTCATATTTCTTATTAGTGTATGAAAATCAACCATTTTTTCTACCAGTTCATTAAAGATTACATGCGATTAGATGAAATAATCTAGTCCAGACTACTTGGTATATTTTAGATGAAAGATGCATGAAATTAAGCATTGCATAACTTCAACAAGCACCAAGTCTTATCAAAAAATGGTTTGATAAATATCAAAAATCAAGGCTTTTAGGATTTTAGATCTAGTTCTTTTATGGGATAAGGCACATGAAAATAAAGGGAAGCATGATAATTTCATTCTTTTATGGGCTATGCCATACCAAATATCTAAAATATTAGGTAACAATGCATTTTATCTAAAGGACCTCTAAGGTAATGACCTCACTTTTCCAACCAACAAATAGTTTTTGAAACATCATTTATTGGATAGTCTAAATAGAGATGCTTCTGAATGTGATGTGCTCTCAATGAACTCTCACAAGAATGCTTAAGCAATAATTAAATAATGGGAGAACAACTATCAAGGCTAGATAAGAATCACAACTCACACTTCATATATTCTTAAAATGACACTCTTCACAATAAAATTCCTTCAAATCTTTAAAAACTCTACTTGAATTGAAATAATACATACCACCATATTTTACAAAGGATTTCAACTCCTTATATATGAAAAAACCCACATAACTCTAAACATATTAATCCACCTAAGAAACACACCCTCCTCCACTTAAAGGAAATAAATTCAAGATAAAAATCATTGTCCATTAAGAAGGAGTAAACACAAACCTAAAATTATACACTGCTGGAAATAAAGACAAAATTAAATGAAAAAATACAATCTTCAAGATAATTTATCCACCCTTATCATATAAGGAATAGTAGATCATGATGACATCTGTTCGAAAGTGTTCCAATTTATCCTAGGTCCCTTCAGCATCTACAAGATGGGTGGACAAATATGAATAGTAAAATTTATTCCACACTTTCATGTGCATTATAAAAACTAATGGATTCTCTTTTTCATGAAGATCAAGCCCACTATTAATGTCCCCACATGAAACTCATCCTATGCCACCAAAGATGCATGAACAATGTTGGTGATTACACTTCAATAGTGAATTGTGTCATCATGAATAGCGTCCTACCATCTCATGAGCATGAATAGTGATTGTTTTTCTCCACATCAGAATGACTATGATATCACACATATAAATAGGAGTAGATTGGGTTTTCTTATTTCTAGGGTAGTTTTCTTACTTCCCTAGGTTAAATCTATATTGTTTTCCTAGACTAGTTTCCTATTTTCTATATTTTCTTTCATAGTTAGTTTTGTTTCTTTCTATAGTAGTTTTCTTAAGACTATTGAATAGTTCAAAAAAAATCTTTTGTTGGAATTATGAAACACCCACAAAAATAAATGAGATAACTCAAGAAGTGCACAATTACCATCCACCATAATTTATTCTTATAGTACTCAAGGTTTTGGAATTGAGACACATGTTACTATTGGCACTAAATATGATGATGGTGCAGTAATACTAACTTGTGGTATCGAGCCACTTCATAAGGGCTATTTCCCAATATGTGAAGCTAATATTGGTTGAAATATAATGATTATGCTCACATTCTATGTTATTGAGATAGCACCCAAATCTCTAGAGGTATTCTCACTCAATTCCTCATAATGACAAACTTGTTTGGGTACAAAATTATACTCCAAATATTTAAAATGGTCAAATTTTATGTTGATAATAGGGTAAATAATCACTATTATTTCTTCATATGGGGGATATAGTGAATGATCTTTCACTACAAGTTTAAACGGGGTAGGCACTTCTGGTGCATCTTCTATTACCAAATTCTATAGTGACCCAGTGCATACTTCACCCATTAAATGTTAAGCTTGATCTACAACTTAATTGCTTCTCTACTCCTTGTGTTGATTCAATTCAAGAAATCCTTCCCCATGTCCTTCCCACTCACTATAGGTTCTCTCATCCCTTCTAGGTTTTAGATAGTTTATTTTCTAAGCTCTTGAATGTTAATCTGCTTGTCCCATTCCATTGTGCCTCACACACACATCCCCTTTTTCCCTGTTGTGCTACTCATACATGAAAAGACTTTAACCTTCCATTATTATGGTTTCAAATTCATAATCCACCATCATATTCTTAAGCTCTATGCTAAATTATTTCAAAAATGTGCCTCTGGGCTTGTGCAAGAATTGATACTCTACTTCTTCAGGGTAGGAGTTGTCGATAATACAAACTTAAGCATGTAACTATTCATCACTCCTTACCACCATCTATCTATTAGTACACATGCTCAAGTAGCATGTAAAAGAATACCTCATACAAAACATCATACAAGTTCTTCTAGACCCACTTTTTTTGGATTCTATTCTTTACAAGATAGATGCTTTAATGAAAATATATCTTTCACTTATTACATCTAGCACTCAATGTTCTTGAGGGAGATTCATATCATTACTCTATCATACCATTATAGCAACAAAATTTAACATGGGTCCCAAAAATGGAACCAAATGCTATAGATATTTAGGGGTCTCAATTCATTCTCTATGAAGTACTTATTTGGATTTCCAAGTCGGGTCTAGACATATTACAACTAGGCATAAATATGGAATAATCCTTTAGTAGTCAACATTTATCACTTGACTACATTGACATCAATTAACATAAGGTGAAAACCTTATGTGCTCCCCAAAAGCATAACAGATAAATAATCAAGGTCTGTGTTGGACTAGTTTTGCTATGGTGTAACCCATTATTCATAGTACTTGGTCATTTCAATAATGGTATTGGTAGGTTTATTAGAACAAACCATTTTTGGACTAGGATGATGGTCTATAGGTGCAAATCTTCTTAGGGGAGCTCATTCTGGTCATAAGGGCATAAGCTCATATGTGGTGGTTCTATTGTTTCAAGGGTGAAAATCTTTATCTTACTGGTCTTAGCACCATTTGGCATTAAGATGGATCAAGGGGATTGCTTTAGATCAAATATTTATGCTTAAGTTAGTTTTTTAGGCACATATATCATTACTTGTCACGGGGCCTTTCTTACACTTAGAGTATTCCCACATAATTTGATGACATCATCATAAATTACAGAGATGGTATTAATGCTCTGAACTAAAACATTATTTAAATATCTCATTCATATATTTAACTAACTAGTATACTTATTGTAAATGTTTCATAATTTAATACTAAGGTGAAAAACATTATATAAAAAGACACACTTTAATACAACAACCAATCTTAATTTAGTTATTATTTCAAATATAGAGTATAGTTTATATTATGAAAATAGATTAAATGCTCATCTAAACTAATACACAGCCCAGTGGCTCACAAATAAGCTTAGGTGCTACAATGTGGACCCTCAAAGGCATCCATGCTAATCCTTAGATTCAGAGTCAATTGAATTACTGCCATCTAGAACCAATTTTGTAGAGCTTTGCTACATCAAAGTTGCGTCCCATCTCATTAGTTTGAACTCAGCTTTATAGCACTTAGCAGCATCTTAATGCTAGGGTGGAGGGTGAACATTGGATGTGGAGATAGATTTTTATCAATCATTTTGTCAGTTATATTACATTGTGCCCTTCACATTATGATATCCATGTGTTGTAACTCTTTAAAGATACCCAAGTCATAATAAAATTAGTTATCCATCAAAGTGTATATTGAGTTGGCATGGATCCATACTTAGATGAATTAGGGAGCCAATAGTATTGATTATGAGAATTTTGGCTCATAAGGGACCATATCCCATAAAATTTAACATAAATTGACTTAATTCCACATGAAAATCGACAAAAAGAGGTGGTTAGTTTTGCATAGGTCAAGAAATAGACTTGCTAACTATAACCACACCTATTCAGTTTATTTAAATGTAAAATTAGGGTTAATCAACTCACAATAATTGAATTTTTATTTTAAAAACTAACATATATATTAAAAAAAATGTAATTAATATGCTTATAATTAATGCATGGATTAATTTATGAATCAATATTCTCTCAACCCTCACTATAATATTTACGTTATGAGTTATTCAATTAATTTAATTTAGGCAAACTTAAAAGTCTTATAAATTTCATTAATCAATCTTGGAGACCCTGCAAAACAACCATATTTTTTTCTAAAATGAACACCAAGATGTAAAAGGTACACTTAAAAATCTTAGGGTCAATATTAAAATCTTGAAACTGACTAATTAAATTAAAATTAAAATTAAAAATATGTACTAAATGATAACTCCTTTAACCCTAATTCTAATTTTCTTATCCAAAATATCTCTAATTTCTTATATATTTTAAAATTAAAATAAATAATAAAAATACCTCATAATTAAATATAAGTTTTAATTAATACACATAAACATGTTCAATTTCCAAACCCTTTTATTACACGTTATAATTTCATTAATGCATGAGATTGATCACATCGTCACTTCTAATCTACCATTCAAAATAATGTTAATAAACTTAAGTCTATTGGTTTTAATCTTGTTTGACTTGTGGTTTTATTTTGCGCCCAATATTCAAAATTTAATTAACTAAATATGTTGTTTAGATTAGTTAAATATATGAGTCTTTTTATAAAAAAAAGTCATAAATTACATAGCTTTGTATCATATTTGATCAAACATCTATAAACATAGAAGCCTCAAACTAATAATTTATCATTTGATAGAATAATCATCATTTTATTGTATAAACTTGCATTTTTCTATGGTTCCAACAAGAAAACCACATCTGTAGAGCTACAAAATTGTCAACATAATTTGTGACTTTATTCTTTGGTCTATGTTTGTCTTGCAGTTGCAACCTCACAGTTTGGAAAATGTGATATAAGACTCAAAAAGCACCATATTATTAATTTAATGTGCTATATTTTATTCTAATGATGTATTATATAGTAATAGAGGCTTCTTGTTTTTCATTTTTAATCCTTCTGATAATGTTCTGATCCAAAGAATCAAAATATATTAAACATAGATAAAATATGATCGTCCTATAATACTATTTAGTTTTCCATAATATTTTGATTAGTCATCGATTAACTTATTTTTCAACCCTAATAAGTTGATATTCCACATAAATATCTTTAGCAAAACCTTGACCTCTTATATTTACAAGGCTTATCTTTTTTTTGTCTTGGTAGGAACAAACCAAAGAGAAATGTGAATTTTGATTGTTATGTTGTCATGTGTATGTCTATATATATAGAGAGAGAGTGTGTGTGTGTGTGGGTGTGTTTGAAATAAGTCAAAAAATCTATATTGTATATTTTTAAATAGGGATTTGACATCATAAAAAAATTTATTTGAGGGTCTAACCATTTCTTTCATTTGTTACAAAGTCATCATTGTGAAAGTGTGACATAATACTATAAATCCATAATATTATTTCTAAGTGTTTAATCCTAAAAAGTATCTATATTGGAGTTATCTAAGGTTAAATGGGTAGAGAGATTTTAAGGCACAAAGATGATAAACTATCTTTAAAGTAGATCAAATAATTGATAAAACTAAGATAAATATATATTGAATCTATTAAACTGAGTAGGCTAAAAATAATAAGTACAACTATGCTAGATATGGAAATGACAAAGAAGTAAGGTACTTAAATAGTTTTAATTCTAATGTAGTTATGAATCTAGAATAGGTAGGAAGCAAAATGAAAGATGATTTTAGAATAGTCTCCAAATTCTATATTGAGTGCATATGGGATTATGGACACTAGCATCAGTCTAGGCCAATTGCATCAACACTACTATCTAAATATGATGTATGTATCATGTATGAAATACTTGTTGAAACAATATGTGATCACCTGAATGCTTTTGGTTTTGTCTTCACCTTCACTCTTGTGTACTTAGATCTAGGTCATGGATTGTCATTCCTAAAACACTAGTTCTTTATCTTTATGATGACCTCGGGGAAAAATGGTTTAGTGAACACACGATGTCAAGATGACCCCAAATAACCCTCTATCAATGAGCATTGTTGACATAGCTAATACTCTGAAGAGGGCCTCAAATTGATGTACGTCTTCCCTACATGTTGGCTTCTGTGTGAACCATGTAATATTTGTAAAGAAATTACAATAGTGACCTAGCTTGTAACTTTGTAAATGTAGCTCTTGGATTGTTCCTTTAGTATTTCAAACTTGAAAATATTTTTTTCCCCACAACTAAATGAAAATAAGAGAAAATATAGAAGCTTTGCTCACTTGAATTCTTGATTGAATGTCCTTTTTAAGTTACTTGGTGAGTAGGTAGGAAGTTTTTAGGTGAGGAATGAATGAGGATTGATTTTATATTTATATCAATTTTTTTATAAAAATAACTTGTATTAAAATAATTAGACCTACCATTAAGATAAATTTTATTTACAAATTAGATGACTTTAAGAAAATAAATACTTGTGTTGGAGAAAGACACATGCATCAATGTAGGTGTCTATCTCAAATGTTAGTGTCTAGACAATAGAAAAGGTAGGTACAAACTCAAAACCTATAGAGATAGAAGATAAGCATGTTTTAAGCATTCTAGATAAGATAGAACCTATTTGATTCATCAACATAAGACCGATCAGACTAATAAATAGGCCAAGAAATATAAGATAAAGTAGATGCAATATTTTATAAAGTTAGAAAAGCCTGAAACTAAGAGGAACAACCAATATCTAAGTTTATCAAATGTACAAAAATGGATTGAGATATAATCTAGATGTAATGTCTACATTTACCCCCCTTTTATCTAGTTATGAAATTATTAGTTTAAAGATAAGTAATGCATACTTGAGTGTGTATAACACACTTTTATTTTGTTTGTGTCCAATTTGAGTGATTTGTTGCTGATTGACCTACAACCCAAAGTATGTTACAGACATAATTAGTGTATATAATTTGTATTTTAATGGATTTAAAATGATTGAAGCTGAAAGAGTAATGCTTATTACTACACATAAGTGAGGATGTAACTATATTACCTATTCACAAGTAGATTTGGAAGATGTATCATCATAAGGCTCTAAAACTAATATTAGGACAAACATGTATAAATTTAAAAAGTACATATATCTAATGAAATAGAGAGAGATAAAGTGCTTGGAAGGCACATGCCCCTAACCTTAGAGAAAATATGAGTTGCTATCTAGAAGTTAATATTAGCTCAATCGTGCAACCCAATCATACTTATAACCTTGTGAGTATGAGAGAATAAAGTCAACTCATACTATAAAATTAGTAAGGTTATATGATACAATTAATTACAACCTAAAAACATGGCAAGACTCAGTGATTTAATCACCTCAACAATACCAAAAGTGAACCAACTACTATAGTAGATTAGCACAATATAATACTAAAAATACATCTTAGTAGGTGATAATAGTACCTAAGAATGTTTTGAAATATGAAACTAATTTATATTTGTAATATTAGGTGCATATTACATATCATATACACCTTAGATATGTCTCATGATAAAACTATGTATAAAAATGGTACAAATGTATAGAATTATATCGCAACTATGAATCTAAATTATATAACTATGTACTTTAACAAATTTAAAAATTATGTAAGTGTGGAGAACATGATTTCAAATCATACCCTCACTATATATTGATAAATCTAAAAACTAAGATAAGTACCAATGTGGAGGACATATTTCCAAAGCATGTCCCCACTAACTCTAGGTGTGTTGAATACTGAATAAGTGTAGAGAACATGATTCTAAAGCATGCCCTCATTTAATCTAAAAACTTTAAATGTATGGAATCCATTCCTATATGACATATATACACTAAATATAAAAATTGCTATATGTACCAATTATTGAATAAGTGTAGAGAACATGCTTCTAAAATATACCTCTAATGAATCTAAAATTGTGAATGTGTGAAATTCATGCCTATATGACATGACTCCACTAACATTCTCCATATTGAGGTGAGATAGGAATAAAAAATAGTAGTTACCTCACCTCAAAAGGATATTACAACTATATAATTTATGAATGTAACTATGGATCATATAGAAGAACATGTCTAGATAAATGTATCATTGAAGTGCATAGAACAATGTGATCACATGAAGGCCTAAGATGCATGATAAATATCATGGAAACATCTTGATATTAATAGTGAAAGTTCAACAATAAAATCAATCACACACACAAGATCACCCAAAATGAAGTCAAAAGTGTAACAACATAATTGGGTTAGACATAGAAATACATGGTTTTTTTTACTTTACCACATATACCAAATATAAATTATACTAAAATAATATATAGAGATCATAATAAATAAACATGGTGATAATAGAAACAAGCATAATACATCACATAATACTAATCTATAATACCTTGAGAGTACATGTCATAATGCAAATATAGAAAGTAATTACATTAACTCAACTATAATTGAAACAAGTCTACAACCACCATTGTTGATTTACAATAACAATTAATTACAATTCTTCATGACAATACTCAATGATAAATATGATACAAAACAATTTACATATAGATACATGGCTCTTCGAAGCATGAGTTCCTTAGACTCTACAATATTTGTGGCAATCTCGAGTGTCATCTCAATAGTAGTACTATTCTGGAGATGAAGAGCATCATCTGAGCGATTTTTCACACCAACCATGAACTAATGATCCCCTACACAATCTTTCATTATGGAATGGGTCACCATGGATAAATAAATATTGATGGCATGGGAATCTAGAGAGACTAATAAGTATCCATGTATTTTATGATTCTAAAATAAATATGTAGTGTATCATCGAAATATGTTCTATTTCAAGATATCATAAAAATATATGAATCATACCCATGAAATGATAATCTCTCATTAAACATACTTTATCTCAAAATTTTATAAATGATAAATAATAATGATCTAGATCAATCAAATTCATACACACCACTTGATCAGACTACCTTTATCCATCATTATGAGACTAATAAGCTAATGAAAATAATCTCACTCCTTAATTTGAATCAATAATAAAAATTATTGAAATACAACCCAACCATAATATTCATTTAATTTACATCTTATTCACACATAAAATCAAACCGAATACTAAATATAGATGTAACAAAAGCATACATTTATTCTATCAAATATATGAATGAATCTTATATTATTTCTATCCCATAGTAAAAATAATAACTACAGTCTATACCACTTGGATAAAATATACATAACTATTTATTTGAAAAACTATATATATTTTTAAAACATACTACACCTATGATAACCCATAATATCATAGTCTAGTATTCTAAGACATATCTACCAGTTTTTTATAAATAATCAGATAAAATAGTCTTAAATACATGAAATATTAAGCATTATACAAGTAACTATATATAATAAAGCAATTCATCATTTACATATAACTCAATAACATACCAACATAGGTTTCGTTAAATTTTTATATTTTTCATGTACACACATATAAGTATTACCAATTGTACAACACATGTTATCCTTAATAATAACTATCATATATATAATAAAACATTCAATGTAAATATAAATGTAGGTATAATAATTATAGTATGTACCACCTAAGTACAACATACTTTTATATTATAGTACCTTATGATATCCCATACAATCATAGGTTCCCAACTGCATAACAACACATAATTCAAACTTATAATTTTTAACTCAACTAATTCATGTAGATAATAACAAGAAATAATAAAAAATTATATCATCTAGATATACCCTACATTAAAATGCATACAAGCATACCAAAATACTATAAGATATAAGCATTCATCATGATGTACTATTATGCACTAAGTACAGCTAAACATTTATACATAATAACACACTTATAGTATGTAATCCACACAACTATTCCATACTTAATACATATTACTAATGGTCATTCATATTATCAGTAATGAGTCAGATAATTCATAACTCATTATGATTGTTCATTCTAATGATTCATTGTTTCTAAGAGATTGTTCCAAAGGTTATAGTTCTTGATTTCTATGTAACTTAATAACTTATTCAAATAATCTAATAAACTATAGGTATAATCCCTATATACTAGCACTTAGACATCCTAATGTACATTACATGTAGGTATTCTAATGCTATGCAATTTTTAAACAATGATTTAGTATTTTAAGCATAACTACCAAGCATACAAATTTAAAAATGAAGTAGTTATAAATACATAAAACACACTTTGCATACAACAGCTATAAAAATCATAACTTCATTTTCTCGAAATATAAGTAATCTATTTTATAACTAGTTTATATTTGGGGGTTTACAAAAAATAATTAATTATCTTTGATCAATCTTTTTAATTTTTAGTTAATAATTTTCTTGCGAATATTAACTAAATAAATCTACTCCCATGGTTCTAATTATGTAATTAGTCATAACTTATTACAATGTCACATATCATGTGATGGGTTTTCCTATATCAAAGAATCTAAAAGTTTTGTTAGTTTTAACCCACAAAAAGAGGTAGTTACATTTTACCCATTCGATTCCATTTACACATGGTTATAGTCATCTACACAATAATGACTAAGAATCTAGTTTCATTTTACCACTCTCAAAAATAGATATCAATTCTAAGATTTATGTACACCGAACAATAAAACTCTAATGTTATTGAACCGAATATGAAAATTCATTATAAAACATGAAAATTTATAACAAACCCTAGATTTAATTCCTTATATAAATCAAGCTTATGAATTCCATTTGAGGTCAACTTTAAAAGATGTTTAATTATAAATTTTCCTCTAATAACATTTCAATTGGCAAAGACCGATACCCATATATGATGTATATATTAAACTGATATTTTTTCAACTACATTTCAAGATCTATACCACATGATTAAATAATAATTTATGTATGTTTATGATTATAATAGTTTATAATCTTCTTACTTATTTTAGAAATCTCTTTTTAGATTAAATGAATACATTCTCGATGCCACTCAAATATAGTATTTAAAGTTAAGTAGATATTCTCCTAAGTATTGAATTTATCTTAAAGAAAACCTACTAGTTAGCATTGTTTAAATAATTAGCTTTTTTTTTTTAATTACTAATCACATAAATGATAATAGACATTTATTTATGTAGTTTGTTCTGAAATTGATTATTTTGGTTGAAATGGGGTGATGCCTCATTTAGATAACAACCATCATCTAATATATATTTACTAATTATAGAACATCAGTTATACATTCATTTAGAATTTATAATTTATACATTATAAATCATATTATTTTATTATATCTATAGAATATTGTACATCACCCATTTCAGAGTATAAGTAGATTATTAAATAGTATAATTTTTTTTAAAAGAGTCGACACCAGATAGTATAAATCCTATTATTAAAAAATATAATCTCATTTATATTAGGGTGACACCTCAATATATTTAATTTTATTCTAATTCAAATCATACCAAACCAACTTAATTTTTATCTAAGAAACTAGACAAACCTGTGGTAAGCGAAGCCTCAAGAATATAATAATGTAGTATGTATGACCCAAAACTGAGCATATTCAAAATTTGACACCTTAACCATAACTTTTTGACTAGTTTGTCCATTTTCTAACTTCAATTGATATCACTTACATAGGTCGTAAAAGAAGTAGTATTTAGGATCTATACTTTTTACATTTGGCTACACATTTAATTATCATTGTACACTATTTATTTGTACTATCACCATAAAAGTATAACATAAAATACATATTGATGTTACATATAGTCCATATATCATTGTATGACATTCAACTTCATGCAAACTCACTGTTGTTTGTGTGTGAGTGTGTGTGTGTGGGTGTGTGGGTGTTGGGTTATCTCAGTTGGGAAGGATGATGCTAATTGAATAACTAGACTATTTTTTAAAATAACATATAGAGGATGTAAGGGGAAATTGACACCCTACACAATATATTATACTCCAAAACATACAGTCTACCCTACAGTAAAGCAACACCTTAATTGGTGCATTCACTATACAAAGAACAAGTAATTTAGATGCCAAACTAAATATATATACTTATCTGACATATGTCTAAGAAAATTTTCATCAATATAGTATTTATACATGCTGAAATAATATATATAGTTTATATTCATATACCCCAAATCCTTTTAACATCATACACCTTCTTTTTGTATAAAAAACATAGACTCTGTACTTTATAAATTGATGGAGTTATAGTGATTAAAAGTGTAATTGAAAACTAATATCTTAACATCATATGACATTAACCTAAGGTCATGGGTTTGATTTATATAAAATAATATATAATTTTATGAATCTACGGCCTACTTAGGTGTTAATGGAATTTATGTATATCTATATTTTATTCATTTCCTACACAAATTTAATCATGAATACACCTACCTAGTTTTCTCCATCTTTTTTTATTAAAATCATGCTCTTTGCTCCTTCTCTAGGCTTCTCTCCAAAGTTTTTCTCTTCTTGCTTAAACTATCCAAAATTCATCTATAATTCTTTTTCTTAAATAAAAAATAGATAATAATTTCTTTTCCAATTTTTTTTTTGGATTTTTTTTTATCTTTTTGATTTTTTTAATTTTAAGACATTTAATTCTTTTTTTGTTTTTGTAGATTTTTAATTTGTTTCTCACTTTTTTTCTAATTTCAATGGTTATTTTTCTTTTTTTTAAAAATAATTCCATTTTTTTATATTTTAATATGAAATTTCAATTTTATATTAAATTAATTTAACATTTAATTACACTTTATCAATTTAATTATAAAATCATAAATAACCCTATTTAATTTTATTTTTATTAAATTTACCTCTATGTGTATAAATAGGTTATCATGTTAAGCACATAAGGAATTTACTTTTATAATTTACCTACTTAGACAATCATAGAAAATAAAAATTTAAACAAACATCAAAAGCAATGATTTTAAAATTCATTTTATATCATGACTAATTATTGTGATGTATGCAAGGTTTTACTAGCTCTCTATCGACCTGTGATGTCTTTATCTACATCATCCTCTCCGATGATGATCTCCCTCCGATATGCTCAAGGGATGAATTCTCTTATATGCACCTCACAAAATGTAAGTAATTAAATCATATCACATGATAATCATATGGTAATAATATACAACTAAAATAATACATTAATATGCTTAAGTTGTAAATACATATCTAAATTAATTTATAATAAAAAAATTATGTATTATCGTCTAACTAAAAAATATTATATCATTTCATAATAACATAAATATAAAGCTTAGTTAGAAATATAACCAAATCTGAATTTGTTAATTGTGAATATCCATAGATAACTTTAAAAAAATTGTGATGAAGAATAAAGATGTAACATCTTTCCCCCTAGATATAGTCATTGTCCCCAATGAATCTTATTTAAAGATAAGTTCTCAATAAAAAACATTTCTTAACAGAGCAACAAAATGATAGATAATTCTAAACTAAGCATATAATTAGGAAATTACCTATAGAACTCACCATGATTCTTTTAAGTTGATTTATTCCTGAAGTATTGGTCCTACAAGACCCTACTCAATGTCATCTCTAAATTAAGAAAACATGATTTCGAGTATTATTTACTCTAACAAATTCTGTAATGACCACTCTAGGGTCTAAAATCATCAAGCAAGCTTATATACTATAGGATTGACCACTTCTATTACTTTGAAGGGTCCCACATATCCCAATGAAAGTTTCACTAACAAACTAAGAGCACACAAGATCATCATGCAAGCCAAAATAAATGATCAAGAAAAGTTCCATAAAATCTTCCATCCTTCAACACATCTTCTTAACTTAGAGAATATGTTTCTCATTTTAAAGAAAAGTATTTAAGGAATATAGAAAAAATAATGTGTATAAGTTTATACTATCACTACTTTTCATAGCTTCAGATAAGTATAACATGTCAATACTATCACCACTCCATGTAGCTCTTGACAAATATGATGATGAATAAGAACTAGAAATATGTCATTTCTAATTTATATCAAAATTATGGAATATATGTCCATAGTATACATGCATATAGCCATATGACTTAATTTGATAAGTTTTATTTGTTAAATTTTGGATTCAATAAGTCTATCTATAAGATCATACTTAGTAACAACTGAGTCACTATGAGGTTAAATAAGATACCATCTTATCGCTTAGAACTCATATTCCTAATTCAACACTCCTCCCTCAGATATCTATGACCTAACAATCTTAGTAAAGTTATTAAGATTCAATAGACCGCAAATCCATACTAATAAATCATAGAAAACATTTTTACATGATAAATTTTTCTAGATGTATCATCTTACATATAAAAGAGATCATACAATCAATCTATAATTGTATTAAGTTACTACTAGTTAGGCATACTAGTATCATATTTCATAGTTTAACTTATTTTATTATGCTCATGATTCAGAGGAAATAATATTATAATTAACATAATATACATAGGCCAAGAATCACACCATTCTTTCAACTTTATATGTGGATAAACAAAACAATATCTCCTTACTTTCACAACTAGAACACAAGTTAAAAGTTTTTTTTTAACGCCTAGATTGAAAAAATGTTATGTACCTCCTATACCCTACTTTCTTCTAATGAAAGGTATAAAACATCTCTTCGAAACAACATGCACGAGGCAAAATAGATCAATATCAATCTATTCAAGGGTAAATAATAACATAGTAACTCTAATCATCTTATATATATACCAAGGTTTTCCACCTTATGTGGTCTAAAATCATAAGTTAGATAAAGTGGAAATCTATAATCTTAAAAACTCTTACTTACCCTCTCAAGGTTAAAAGAAAACACCACAACTCAATACTAACCAAACACTAGCTACTTACCGAATCTTGTAATTATGGTATCTCAATCTATTTTCACAACCAAAAGAGAGATACGCCAACCATAAAGATGTGTCCATCCATCCAATCTTAAAACTTCACTCTCACTAAGATTAGAAAACATTCTCCACAAATTTCAAGGGATTACAATTAAAAAAAATTCAGAAATAATTCTCATTTAATAGAATACTAAATCAACATCATGTATATAAGACTCCTTTTAGTAGCATCATAATAATGTCAAAAGAGAATAAGATAATAACAATTATCCTCTCTGCTAACTAAAAGAGATTACAGTTCTTCCTAAACCACATATTTTAAGAGTGAAAATTCTATAAACAAACTCTTCATACAATGGAATTATCAAGAAACATAGCATCACTCTACTAAGAAGATTTTTATTGCCCTAGGTGGTAATAAAAAAATGGTCAATGAGATTTTCCACTTCTAGGATTTATGAATATAGACACAAAACTAAAGAACATACATTTTGAAATTGAGGCATCCTAAGCTTATTAAACACTCATTAAATTTTTTCAAAAAAAAATACTACTTGATAATCAAGAAGGATGTAATCATACTCGAGGTGTTCGATTTAAGTGATCAAACTATGGTAGAAATATTTTATTCAGAACTCATAAACAATTCTATATACCCATCTACCCAAGCCTCAAATACAAAAATTACCATTTTAACACATGATAAAATGATCTTTTAAAAAACTCAAAGGGGTAAAAGGACTCTTAAGTTTACACACTCAATGGTCTATAAATTTTATGAATGTCATAAAACTCCAATAATGGTGTAACATGGTTCCATACTGAGACACCATAAGTCCAAATTTTAGTGTAAAACTTCATGTCACTAGATTCACAAGACACAAAAATGGTAATGGACTTATTAGGTCTTAGAGTTTGAGCCACAACTCTGATATCATATGTAACAACACCGTTGGATTAGACATAGAAATACATGATTTATTTTAACTTAACACATATACCAAATATAAATTACACTATGACAATCTATAAAGACCCTAAAAAATATACATTGTGATAATAGAAACAATCATAATACATCACATAATACAAATCTCTAATATCCTAACAGTATACTTCATAATGAGAATACATAAAGTAATTACATTAACTCAGTTACAACTAAAATAAGTCTACATCCACCAATGTTTATTTATAATGACAAGTAATTATAACTCTTCATGATAATATTAAATGATATATATATATATATATATATATATATATATATATATATATATATATATCTCATATACATGTACATATACATATACATATACATATACATGTATATATACATATATGTACATGTACATATATATACATATACATATACATATACATATATATATATATATATACACACATACACACACACACACACACACATATGGTTCCATGGAGTATGAGTTCCTTAAACTCTCTAGTATTTATGGCAATTTCAAGTGTCATCTCAATAGTAATACTATTGTGGGGAGGGAGAGCATCATCCGATCACTTTTCCACACCAATCATGAACTAACAATTCCCCACACAATCTCCCATAAAGGAATGATCCTCCCTTCATAGATGAGTAGATAATGATTATGCAATAATCTAACGAGACTAACAAGTACTCATGTGTAGTATGATTCTGAAACTAAACATGTAGAGTATTATAAATATCCATTCCATTTCAATATATCATAAAAACATTTGAACCATACTCATGAAATGATAATGTTTCACTAAACGTATTTTGGTCTAAATTTTTATAAATGATAAATAATAATGATCTAGATCAATCAAATTCATATAAACCACTTGATCAGATTACTTTTATCTATCATTATGAGACTAGTAAGATAGTGAAGTCCATCTCACTCTTTACTCCGAATCAGTAATACAAATTGATCAAATACAACTCAACCACAAAATTCATTTAATTTACATCTTATTCACATATAAAATCAAATGAAATTCTAAACATAAGAGTAACCAAAGCATACATTTATTTCATCAAATGTATGAATGAATCTTACATTATTTCTATCTCATACTAAAAATAATGACTATAGTCTATACCACCGAGGTAAAATATACATAACTATAGGTTTCAATAACCATAATTTGTTATGAAACATACTACACGTATGATAATCTATATTACCATAGTCTAGTGTTTTAAGACATAACTACCAATTTTTCATAAACAATCATATAAAATAATCATAAATACACAGAAACTTAAGTGTTATATAAGAAACTATATATAACAAAGTAAGTCATCATTTTCAAACAACTCAATAACATACCAACATAGCTTTTTCTAAACTTTTAATGTTTGCATTAACATATATATAAGTCTTATCAACTATACAACAAACACTATCCAAATTAATAATCATGTATATAGTAAAAAATAATGTAGATATGAGTTTAGGTATAATAATTATAGTATGTACCATCTAGGTATAACATACTTTTATATTGTGCTACCCTATGATATCACATACTATCATAGGTTCTCAACTACATAGTAACACATAATCTTAAATTATTATTTTTAAGACTCAACTGATCCATGCAAATAATAAAAATCAAAAATAATTAATCATATCACCCAAGTATACCCTAAATTAAAATACATACAAGCATACTAAAGTACCA